>CM016943.1:0-43380 GCA_006352305.1 Cryptococcus floricola | reverse complement strand
CTAATTTGACAGAGAACAGAGATAGAGAACAGAAAAATAGCGTTCACTTATATAGATATGCGTATTTAAATTAAATAATCTGTAAGGGGATTATATTCTCTTTAGTAATATATTTGGGTTTATATGGTAGGTGTGAGTAATTGGGCTATTAGTATCATTTTGCTAAGTACTTTACAGTACGTACACATATGACCTATCAAGAAGTAGTCTACTTCTAGCCATTTGTCTTCTTAAATAATAGGTTGACTTCGAACTTAGATGCTTTCAGTTCTTATCCATTATGCATATAGCTACCCTTCAGTGCCAGATTTTTTCATCCAACAGAAGGTACACCAGAGATGCACCAGATCTCGGTCCTTTCGTACTAGAGACTGATCCTAGTTTAAGAGGTGATAAGTGCAGAAGATATAATCCATACTGACTCACGTCGTATTGACTTTATCGTGTTACTAATATCTGTTATCGATATTGCAGTAATTCTCACTACTGGTCAGACTATGTCATCATTCCTTTAATTGAAATGCTGGATTATCTTGTCGGAATTATTGCTAGCATAAAGCTCATCCATTAGTCGTTGAACGTTCTATTATCTTTTTAATATTGCTCATAATAGTTTCGCTGCAAGTTGACTGAATATCATCAGTTGTTCTTGCAATTTATCCAGTTTTAGTTGGGCTCAATTATGTAGTTAACCCAACTCACGTACCTTTTTAATCTGCGAACAGCAGAACCCTTCCCAGCTAATGCACCGGGAGGATAAGATGAGTCGACCATTTATTATACCATTAATTACTTAATGTGATTAGACTATGTCATCGATTATAAAAATCGTAGGGCTCTCTAGGAAAGATTATTGTTGATATTACTCACTTTCTAGTCGTTGAACCTTTATAGTAATACAAAGATATCATACTATACTAGGCTGCAAATTGTCTTCAGTTTTTGAAGAGATCTTTGCAATTCACCCTATTTAGAACCTCGACGAGACTCATGACTGTTTAAATCAGGTTGTAATTTATCGCTTTTTTATTTATAGTGTGTATTTATATACCTTGAGATCATATCTTTAACCATCATTCATTTGAGTTCGTAAAAGATGGTCACCAACGTGTGATCGTTGAGGGGATAAATTAATATCTTCCCTGCTGATTGGCCTAATACTATAGATTGTCACTTATATTAAGTACTATAGCAAATCACAGCTTTCCAGCATATAGTTGGCTTCTAATTCAATATTGCTACTGAAAATCCCCGATTGATCAATAATAGAAAGTTTTTGTTATGTGGTATCAGATTCTTTTATGTAATTAGAGATGGATCTTGTAAAGCATTAGCATATACGAATTCATATTTTCTGTTACGAGAAGCCGCTCTCGCATAGACTTCTCTTCACTAATATAAATTCGAGATAATAGAAACTAAACCGAACTTGATTTCAAGAATAAGTAGAAGGGAAACTTCATCAAGCACAGCGTTACCATTAAAAAGTGTCGTCAATAAAAATGGCTATGTAAAATGCTTTATTTAATCTCGAAGCGAACGAATGTAACAAAAAAACTCTCATTAGAGATCGGTTAAGGTGGCAAACAGCGCCGACAATATGAACTCTCGTGCGCTATAACCCTGTTATCCCTAGCGTCAGGTAAAAAGAACTTATTAGATTCTTTGCTATATATTTCTATTATAGATTGGACTATATCATCATGATAATTAATATCATGTAGTTCGTGTAGTCTCTGAGGATCCTACTAGTATAATTATACTTTGGTTTCCTGCTGATTGCCCATTGTAATATTTCTAAGATTGTCACTTTAAAGAAATTTATCTTTATTAGTACTTAGAGCTTTAGGGGTTTCCAGCATATAGAACTATGCACTTGGCCTATTCACATAAACCAGGGTCACGCTATATATTATATTTTTATTCTTTTGTTGAATATTTCCTATTTGATTTTATCTTGATGAAAATATATAATATATTTAATAACTTTTATCTCTTGAGCGCTGCCCTATCCATATAGAAACAGCGGATCACTTAGTCCTACTTGTGTATCTGTATCGACTTATAGGTCTCACAGTTAAGCATGCATATACCTATGGGCTTTTGTATGTCCTCATGACATGTTAGCTTCCATCTAACTTCAGCATACCTTCGAGGTCCTCCGATACTTTTTTGGAGGAAACCGTCCCAGTTAAACTACCCGCTAGTCGTATTAGCTTATTAAGCATAATGGTTTCATTAAATGTCTGAAGATCTTTCATTTGCGTCTCGACGACTACCTTCTAAATCATTCAAGAACCCATGGCAACTAGCTATAGTGAAGCTGTATAGGGTCTTCGTGTCCCTCTGCACTTTAGACCGTATCTGCACGGCCGAACCAATTTCACTGAAGTACCGCATGAGACAGCAGGGGGATCGTTAATCTATTCATGCAGGATCGTAATTAGCGAACAATGAATTTCGCTACTTTAACATCCTTATAGTTAAGACGGTCATTCACCTAAGCTTCATTTAATTGCTATAACACTAATTAAATTTAAACTCTGGGCATTGGACAAGATTCAGTATCTATACAACGTATTATATTACATAGCAGATACCGGTGTTTTTGGTAAACAGTCGCCCCCCTCTATTATGTGCCACCATATATTATGGTTTTCCTTATTATCTAGTGTTAGGAAACATTTTGCCGAGTTCCTTATGCGGTATTATTTCAACGCCATAGTATATTATACTTGAACACCTGTGTCGGTTGTAGGGTACGGTAAATATTCATATAGTTTTCCTGACCATAATTATTATTACAGTTTTCTATGATAAACTCATCAATTATTAACAATTAATTAATAATCTTAGAGGCCGTTGTTAATCGTCGCTGTTAACCATTTCAACGAAACCCTTGTTCATTAGGCGGATAGTATTATAACTATCTTCTACGTTACTCATGATAGCATTTTCTCTCTTATTATGTCCAAATAATGTAACACTATTTTTCAACCATATAAGATGCTCCTCTACTCATATTTAACATGACCGATTTTCATAATTTTTCAATGAGTTCTGCGTAACATGTTTTAATATATATGACATAGTTTCGGTAAATGATCTATAGACCCGTGTATCGTCGGTGCCTAAAATCCAATTAGGTAACTGAGTTGTTACACTCTCTTCAAATGATAGCTACCTCCAAGCTAACATCATTACTGTCATAGGATTTCGACTTCCTTAATTTCACTTAATCATTATTTTGGGACCTTCTATCTATGTTCTCGGCTGTTTCCGTCTTGACTATCCACCTTATCATGAATAGTCTGTCCTTCCTATATTTACAATTTACATTATTCAGAGGTTAATACATCAAAGGTAGAATCTATGATCCCCCAATTAAATAAATAATTATAATAATTATTTATATGATGATCAGTGCTTAACCCATGTAAGTTATATAGGAAACCGTACCTCAATACGTTTCGAGGAGTACCAGCTATATCGTGGTCAGAGTTGTCTTTCACTTACCACCCTCTGCTCATCGGACAATAATGCAACATTGAACCGTTCGATCTATTTAAAATAATCTGGCAAAGGGTAAATCACCACGTTTCGGGTCTAATCTTAGTAACTCTCCCAAATTAGTCAAATACTAATCAGTCGCTGTCGCTAGGGCTTCAAACCTTGCTACTAAGAATAACTCGCTACCTCATTATGCAAAAGGTACGTTATTACTCTTGAATTATTAAGAGCTTTAACTGCTTATATGATTGCTGGTTCAGAATCTATTTCACTAGTCATCGACTTTCTTTTCATCTTTCCCTCACGGTACTTTTCACTATCGCTACATTATTCATACTTAGTCTTAGAGGATGGTTCCCCTATATTCATGCAAGTTATCTCTCACATTACTAAAATCATTATTTTTTATCTGATCTTTACTCATTATCATATGTATACAGGGCTATTACCTTCTTTGGAATTACTTATTCAAAAGTATTCTACATTACAATAATTTCTGTAGACTAGTTCTATTTCGCTCGCCACTACTCTAGAAGTCACGGTTGTTTTCCTTTCCTGCAGTTACTAAGATGGTTCAGTTCACTGCGTAATAAATAAACGGTTTCCCGGACGGATCGTTATATAGTTATCTCGCTATAACTTTAAGACTTATGCCTTCCGTATAATGAATATGTGCTAGACATCCACAACAATCACTTTAATTACTCACACCTAAGTGTCCATATATTTGTTATACTTATATTAACTTATTAAAAAAAGATATCTTCTAATAAATAAAAGTATAACTCCCTTCTATCCATGCAGAAGTTATAGAGGTATCAAAAAGAATGAGAAATTAGTTAAAATAAAAGTAATGAAAAAAAAGATTATTTTTTCATGACTTAAAGAGTAATTCGACTATAAGTTTTATATTATAGCAAAGCTACGTCAAAGTAGTGAAGGATAATAATATATTTGATTATGAGATATTAATAAAAACCGAGAACGTCTATAAGTATCTAGAGGTTTTTGGATTCATTATGAGCTACTAATAAAATCGAAACGGTGTAAAGTATATAGAGGTTAACATATAGAGGCAATAAATAGGAAGATAGGATTAAAATGGAGAGAATCAGAAAGTTATGATGAGACCGGAAAATCTACATATGTCGTAGAGTATCCCAAGGATTTTGGGATTCATGTAAATATATAAGAAATGAAAAATATAAAGAGTGTTATAAAGTCATATGAAACTAAGGAACTATGAAAACATTGAAACGCCGACAAGTATCTCGAGGCTATCGGATACATGTATATATATATAAGGAATAACATAAACGGTCATAAGTATATGGAATCTATCATATAGAAGTATAGGGATATAAGATAATAAAGGAAGAGTGAGAAAGATATAATAAGACTGGAAACATTTAAATGGTGCAAAGTATCTCAAGGATTTTGGGATACATGTTAATATATATATAAGAAAAGAAAAATGTAAAGAGTAAAAATATAATAATGTCATATGAAACTCTGATAACATATAAATGCCGTATAGTATCTGGAGGCTTTTGGATATAATAAAGAGACAATCAATGATATGACCTTGATTAATATAATCAAGTCATATACCCAAAACTATGTAGGTATTCTACGGAGTTATGTTGCATTATTATGAATATGTCTTCTATGCCAAATATGTAAGTATATTCTACACAGTAATCTTATATTCTCATCAATATGTTTTCTATAACCGAAAATGTCACCATACTCTTCACTGTAATGTTGTATTATGATGTTTATATAATAGATTGGTCTATATGAAACAGATCTTTAAAACAAATCTCATAATCGGAAAATGTTGACAGATTTGTCATTGATTTAGAATATTAAAACATAAAACGGACAATAGTATCTAGAGGCTATCGGACATCATGACTCTTAAAGAGATCATGATTTTAATTCATGTCTTATATAAAAGTTGCTAAAGAAATTAACATTCTCTTATATCTCTTTAATCGATCTATATTTTCATCATACATATAGAACTCAATAGACAGCATTGTCGCAGAGTATCTATAGGCTATCGGACTCTTATTAAAACTCGTCTGTTAATCAATGATTGTCATAAATGTATAAGATATTTATTATAAAATGAAAGGGTATAGAATATGTAAACATTATCATATTCTATTCTGATTAGAATTCAAAACTATATAAAGTGCTCTAAGTTAGGGCAAAAATGTCAAGATACTCTTTGACGTTTTATATATAGGTTATAGATTCTATGTATATTAATCATACAAGTTTCATATTGCCTTTTTTATTTATAACACAAATGGACATAAGTTTAAATACATTATCATATCATATTCTATATAAATCACAGAACGGACTAAAGTATACTGAGGCTATCGGATCCTTATTCTTATTCTTATTCTATATCAAAAACGGACATAAGTATATACTGGCTATCATATCATATCATATTCTTATTCTTATCTATAACAGAAACGGTCATAAGTATCTCAAGGCCATCATATCCTTATTTCACTTAAATCTATATACTATCATATCTTAATGCAAAAATGTCAAGATACTCTTTGACGTTTATTGTTTTATTCCTATACTGCCCAATGATTCTTTCTTTTAATTTCTTTTATATCATGTCTTTTGATCCATACACAAGTTTCGCAATCATAAAGCCAAAAATGTCGAGATACTCCTCGACGATTATTTGTTTTCTATTACTGGCCAATGATTTCTCATTTTATATCTCTTATATTTGATACATCCTTATCTTCCCCATCATAATCCCCCAAAAATGTCATGATACTTGTCAACGTTCTTTGGCATAATCATAAATCACCATAAAGTATAACTACATTATGTTATATATCTCTTTTATATTCATTTTTTATCTTGTCTTTTGATCAATTAATTCTTATTTTATAAGTAAGTAATTATTTTGACTATATGACTATACTTCATGGAATTTAGCCATGGCTACCCGTTGGCTCTTTTCTACCAACGCTAAGGATATTGGTACACTGTATCTTATCTTTGCTATTTTCTCCGCTCTTGTCGGAACTGCTTTCTCCGTTCTTATTCGAATGGAACTATCAGGTTCGGGAACACAATTCCTTAACGGAGATCATCAACTTTTTAATGTAATTATTACAGCTCACGCCGCATTTATGGTATTCTTCTTTGTTGTACCTGCAATGTCTGGTTTCGCTAATTACATGGTACCTGTACTAGTTGGTGCACCTGATATGGCTTTCCCACGTCTTAACAACGTATCGTTCTGGATTCTTCCTCCTGCTATCGTACTTATTGTATCTAGTGTGTTTGTTGAAAACGGTGCTGGACCAGGTTGGACTCTTTACATGCCTCTAACAGGTATCCAATCTCACTCAGGTGGATCAGTTGATCTTGCTATTTTCTCTCTACATCTATCTGGTATTTCATCTATGCTAGGTGGTATGAACATTATTACTACTATTATTAACATGCGAGCACCTGGAATGACACTTCACAAGATGCCTCTATTCGTTTGGGCTATGCTATTCCAATCTATTATTGTAATTCTAGCTATGCCTGTACTTGCTGGAGCTCTAACTATGCTAATTACAGATCGTAACTTTAACACTTCTTTCTTCGATCCGGCTGGTGGAGGAGATCCAGTACTCTATGAACACCTCTTCTGGTTCTTCGGGCACCCTGAAGTATATCTTATGATTATCCCTGGTTTCGGTATGATTTCTCATGTAATTGCTACATTCTCTCAAAAGCCTGTCTTCGGTTATCTGGGAATGGTTTACGCTATTGCCTCTATTGGAATTCTTGGATTTATCGTATGGAGTTTTTAACAAATTATAAATGTGATGGCTCTCCTATGTCGTGAGGTATAGGTAATTAAATCTCGCTATATGCTGGAACGATTAAACGAAAATTAGTACTTTTACAAGTGACAATCTGATTTTTTATATCCAATCAGCAGGTAACTAAAAACTATTTAGGAACCTCAGAGACTACACGCGAGAAACCTTATTAAATAAGGTTAAGATATAGTCCAAATCTTTTTTAAAAAGAAAATATGCTTAATTAGCATAACTTAAAATGTATTATTCAAGTCTAATGTATTTCGAAATTATTGTAAATGTATTTAATTTTATTGACACGTACACATCGGATCCTACAGGATACCCACGCATCACATGTATGCTGTTGGTCTGGATGTGGACACTCGAGCTTACTTCACTGCTGCTTCAATGATTATTGCTGTACCTACTGGTATTAAGGTATTCTCTTGGATGGCTACATCATATGGTGGTTCAATTCGATACACTGCTTCAATGCTATTCGCTCTAGGTTTCGTAGCTCTATTTACTATTGGAGGTCTAACTGGAGTTGTTCTTGCTAACGCTTCAATGGATGTCGCTATGCATGACACTTACTACGTGGTAGCCCATTTCCACTACGTGCTTTCTATGGGAGCAGTATTCTCTATTTTCTCTGGATTCTATTATTGGGCTCCGAAGATCTTCGGTAAGATGTATAACGAACGTCTTGCTCAAGTACATTTCTGGACTCTATTTATCGGTGTAAATACTACATTCATGCCACAACACTTCCTAGGTCTAGCAGGAATGCCTCGACGTATTCCTGATTATCCAGATGCTTATGAAGGATGGAACTTCATTTCTTCAATGGGATCTCTAATTTCAGTAGTAGCAACACTTATCTTCCTTTATGTTATCTATGATATGCTAGTTGCACAACCTGTAGCTACAAGTAATCCATGGGCAGTACCAGCTTATTTCATGAGTACTCCACAATATCTAACAGAATCATCATATAGTACTTCACTAGAATGGGCAATTCCAAGTCCAACACCATATCACGCATATCTAATGATGCCAGTACAATCATAGTATTGGATCAAAACTAATTCCCCTTTCATTAAATAACACATAACACATAATCTATGAAAATCAATAGAAATAAATGTAGCGATATACGCTAAAAGATAAAATTTAAAATGCCACAACTAACAGCATACTTTTGGGTAAACCAAATTACAGTTGCCCTACTAGCCCTAGGAGTAATTACATATGTAATGTCAGTGTATGTTCTACCATATTTCGTACAACTATTTGTGACACGAGTATACATTACAAAGCTATAATAAAAAATCTAATATTCCCCTAAGATAATAACTAATAGAAAGGAAAGAGATGTTAGTATAATTTTCAGTAGAATATACTATAATACAATGAAACGGTTCAGAGTATACTGACATTTTTGGGTTTCATCAGAGATAGTTTAAATGTCTATATGATCAATGGATTGGACAAGAATAAATAAATCGTATAAGATAATAAAGATATAGGGTAAGATATATAAGAGAAGGATCCGATAGCCTCTATATACTCTGTGACGAATGCTGTTCTGAGATGTATTAATCAATGATATCATCACTTATAAGATATTATAAGGCCAAATACTTATTAATATATGATGAATATTGTGATATGTATAAGAATAGAATAAATAAGATAAACTTGTCAATCAATAGTATATTAGAAAAGATAAGAAAACATCCGAACGTCGATGAGTATCATGACATTTTCGGGTCTTTATGATATGATAGGTTTATTAATTACTAATAGATTATACGCGATTATGAAGTTAGGGATCAATGAGGTTGCGCGGTTGATTAAGAAAGATTTATATATTTATCGGGGAATAGTATTAGATTATACGCGATTATGGAAGTTATGGGTTAATTAAGTTACGCGGTAAGTTTGGAAATAGTATTAGATTATACGCGATAAGGAAGTAGGGATCAATGAGGTTGCGCGGGTTGTAGAAAAATTATTCTGTATTTAGCGGAGAATGAGAATCGAATTCAACGCGATTATGAAGTTAGCGATTAACGATGTTACGCGATTTATAATATAACATATCAATATGCGAAAGTGTATATTTATTATAGAGTATTTTTATAATATGTAAAGAGAAGATATAAACTTATCAATAGTATAGAAGAGAGAATAAATAATAAAACGTCATAGAGTATCTTGACATTTTTGGGATCAGTAGTGATTAAGATATAATAGGTTTATTAATAACTTATGTAAATTAATATGACATTTCAATATGTGATAATGTATGGATACTTGTAATAGAAAGTGTTATCTAATATGTAAAAGAATAGGAAAGATATATAAAAGAGATACTTATCAATCAATAGAAGAGAAGAGAGAAAAAAATAATAAAACGTCAAAGAGTATCTTGACATTTTTGGATCTCTTGTCTTTATGATATAACACGTTTATTAATGAGTTTATTATGGGCAAAAACCTTGAGATACTATACGAAGAAAAGGTTTTTATAATAAGAATAGAATATACTTTTCAATCAATACTAGATTAGAGATAATTATATTTCTGTAAAACGGTCTATAGTATACTGACAGTTTTGGGTCTCTTATACCTTTATTTAATAGCTTATAGGAATTTATATCACTTTAGAATCTTTAGAATCTTTAGAATCTTTAGAATCTTTAGAATCTTTAGAATAGGCAAAAGCCTCAAGATACTTTTCACTGTAAATGTTTTTATAATATGTATAAGAATAGAATATAATTTATAAGATAAACTTCTCATTCAATAGTATTTGAAATCTATAAAACGCCGTATGAGATACTGAGAGTTTTGGCTCTCTTATGCCATTATTTAATAACTTATGTCTATATGACTTTATGGTATCCCAAAAACCTTCGGATACTCGTCACTGTAAAGTGTTCTATGATATATATAAAAGAATAGAATATAATTTATAAGATATACTTTTCAGTTAATGCTATTTTTCTCATATATTTCTTTATTACTTTGACATAACATAGGAACGGTCTATATTATATCGACATTTTCGGCTTTCTTGTCTAATGATGTTATGCTTTTATTACTTATGGAAATATCGCTTTAGAATCTTTAGAATCTTTAGAATAGGGCAAAATCCTCAAGAAGCTTGTCGCTGTATATGTTTTTATAATATGTATAACAATAGAAAATAATATATAAGAGATACTTTTCATTCTATAGTATATTAGAGATCATTAGAAATCTATGAAACGGTATAGAGTATCTACACAATTTTGGGTCTCTTGTCTTATGATATATACTTTTATTACTTATGGAAATTTATATCCCAAAAACCTTGGGATACTTGTCAAAGTAAATGTTTTATAACTTTCTTTTCATCAAACAAAAAGAAACGTCATAGAGTATACTGACAGTTTTGGTTCCTTGTCCCATCTTATAACACTTTCCAAATACTTATTAACATTTATATTAAACACGACAGATTTAATATTTATTGATAAGAAATATTATTCAGATAATAATGAGGTATAATCATTTATTACTATTGATTGATAGTGATTAAAGTATATAAGAAATTAGTACTTTGATATGATTAAATTTTAAAAGAGAGGACTGATAGCCAAGTGGTCGAAGGCGCCGTACTTGAAATACGGTAACGTGCAAGCGTTCAGAGGTTCGAATCCTCTTCATTCCGGATTAATAAGATAAAATAAAATTAAATAAATAAATAAAATAAAATAAAATTATTAATATAAGTAATAAGAAATTATTACAAACTAAAAAAATTATATGAGTGGGCATTGTGCCAAAAAAAAATCGAATAAACGAAACAAATTAACCAAGAATAATGACAATAGTCATACAATACGCATCAATAAGATGTTAAGTTCTTTAATAAGAAAGAATAAAGTAGTAAGTGTTTAATCATGACACCACCGGATGGGTATCTAAGTATTTTAACACATGCAAGTCGTAAAATCGGCATACAGGTCAGTAACGGGTGAGTTGATACCATATATAATAATATGATTCACTTGTCTTTCAGCAGATAGTTGGTGGGATAATAGCTTACCAAGTCAATGACGAATAGGGTGGATGAAAGTCTATATCCCGACACTGGAAATGAAAAAGTCCAGAGCATAGATTATGTGCAGCAGTGGAGAATATTGGTCAATGTACGCAAGTATGAACCAGTAACTTAGAGTTGAGAGTCATTTTCGGTTCGCTGAAAATTTACTTTCGAATAGGTATTAAGAATGATGATCTTAATACTGAATAGTCCAGTCTCATCTCCGTGCCAGCAGTCGCGGTAAAACGGAATCGGGCAACCCATCGGAGTTATAAATAGGTGTACAGGGTACGTAGCTTGTGATAATGATATCACTAGAATAATATTGAGGTAGAACCAACACTTAGAGGAGGGCTAATATTCTTTGATACTAAGGGGTGTACTAAAGGCGTAAGCATTCTACCAAATATATATTGACTGTAAGGTACGAAAGCAAGAGCATGGAACCGGATTCGATACCCGGATACTTCTTGCCGTAAACGATGCAGACTATGAGATCAGTAGACAAACTATTGGTTTTCGTTGCTAACGCTAGAGTCTGCCACCTGCATAGTACAGTCGAAAGACCGAAACGCCAATGATTAGACCGTTCTCAGGCACATGGAGTGAAGTATGCCGTTTAATACGATAGCCCGCGTAAAATCTTACCACTTCTTGCATCTTGTCTAAATTAATAGACATGACAGGTGTTGCATGGCTGTCGTCAGTTAGTGTTTGTGAAATTTGTGGTTGATTCCGTATAACTAACGCAATCCTCGCTATGATATATATGTTTTATAGTCTAGAATCGATATGAATCTAGTTTAGGAGGACTATGACAAGCCTTCATGACCCTTATGGAGTGGGCTACACGCGTGCCACTAGAATATCAACAATGTGATACAATACTGAAAAGTGGAGTTAACCATCAACTGATATTAATGTACGAATTAAAGGCTGGAACTCGCCTTTATGAAGTAGGAATTCCGAGTAATCGCGTATCATAACGACGCGGTGAAGTATACCTCTGGGTGGGTACTAATTGCTCGTCACGGGGGGGTAGGCAAGTATTGTTGAATAATGTTATCGTTAGAAACAATATAGGCTGATTTCTCTGAAGTCGAAACATAGTAGCCGTAAGGGAACTTGTGGCTGATTAATAAATCTTATATAATCCCCTTTACACGATTTTATCGAACACTATATACTTATCTTTATATACTATATAGTTTATATGAACATTTATTCTTATTAAAAAAAACGTCTTATGACACATTTTATCGCATCTCCTCTGGAACAATTTGAAGTTGTTCCTTTCTTTAGTGTTTCAGCACCTATCATCGGTGACTTTAACCTATCTCTGACTAATCTTGGTCTATATGCCTTTATTACAGTATTCCTTGTTCTAGGTCTACATATTATTGGTAACAACTCTTACTCGCTAGTACCCAGCGCCTGGAGCATCTCTCTAGAAAGTGCTTATGCAAGTATCTCATCAATGGTACGTGACCAAATTGGTTCTGCTAACGAAATCTATCTTCCTTTCATCTATAGCCTATTCTTCTTCATCCTTATTGCTAACCTGAACGGAAATATTCCTTACGCATTTACAATTACTACTTCAATTATGGTAGCTATTGGTCTATCAGTATTCATTTTTATTGGGGTAACAATTCTTGGACTTTACACACACGGAGTTCACTTCTTCGCTTTCTTTATTCCATCAGGAACACCTCTAGGTCTAGTTCCTCTACTTGTTCTAATTGAACTAATTTCATACTTTGCACGATCGGTATCCCTAGGAATCCGGCTGTTTGCAAACATGACAGCGGGTCACACTCTCCTAAAGATCCTATCAACTTTCCTGTCTCAACTATTCACATCAAGCATTCTAGTTGCCGTAGCTACTCTGATTCCATTTGCTATCTTTGTCGCCCTGATTGGTCTTGAAATCGCAGTGTCCCTAATTCAAGCATTTGTCTTCTCGATCCTAGTATGTTCCTACATCAAGGACGCTCTAGAGCTACATTAATGTTAAAAATAATTTTATTCCCCTTAAGATAATTACTATGAATTTTCTATTGAATTAAGATATAGATATAAAAGGCCTTTTTAAATAATATGAATAATGATAATGAAAGCAATGTTTTTAAAAACAAATTAGAAATCGAAACGGACAAAAGTATCTGGAGAGTTTTGGGTCTAAGCTTTATGTATTTTATGTTAGATTATAAGGTCTAAAGTATACTGAGAATATGATATAACTTATACTTATTGGAAAACGGCGCAGAGTATAGCGAGGTTATCGGATCCTGTCTACGATAAAGATTAATAAGTCGACCAAATAAGAAATTCAATATAAGATAAGTATTGATGATAAATAGATATAACTTTTCGATGTCTAATAGATAAACCCAAAAATGTCAAGAAGAAATACAACATTCTATAAAAATAATTAAATTAATATAAGTAAGGTAATCTTTTAAAAGTTATCAAAATCTAATAACAATCATCTGTCAATTAAAAATGAAAGTGATGGTAGTTTAACTAAACAACATGTATAAAAAATATGGCAGCAGCAAAGTTTATTGGAGCAGGTCTAGCCGCAATCGGACTTTCAGGAGCCGGTGTAGGTATCGGGTCTATCTTCTCATCACTTATTGCATCAGTAGCACGAAACCCAGCTCTTCGAGGTCAACTGTTCACTTACGCTATTCTAGGATTTGCCCTAGCTGAAGCTACGGGGCTCTTCGCGCTGATGGTGTCTTTCCTTGTGCTTTACTCATAGTAAAAGTAATCATAAATATCTATTCCCCTTAACTCTCATTTAACTCTTGATTCCTTGTACTTATTAAAGATTAAATCAAGAGACTATCATAAATTTAATTAAGTTATAAGACAAAGAGAATGCAAATTTAGTAATTAAAAGCATCGATAGAGTATACTGACATTTTTGGGTATTTTACTGACAATGTAAAATCAATAAGGTAATAAATTAATTACTCTCCTGAAAACATATACAAAATAAGAATGTTTCTAATAAAGATTAAGAAAGAAAAGAAGTAATAAAAGTAAGAGTAAATAGTATCATCTATTTGTATGCAATCGTCGAAAAGTATCCTGAGGCTTTTGGGTATATGACTTGATTATATTAATCAAGCCATATCATTGATTATCTCTTTTTAATCACTTACATAATATCATATCTATTCTTTTCAATTGAAAAGAATATTATCGATTCATTTTATACTTTAACTTCTTATACAACATTACATTGCAAAGTATAGTGACATTTTCGCCTATAGACTCTTATCGATAGCCTGTAGATACTCTATGACTTATGTGAGAGTAATATATCTCTTCTTTATCTTATATGTTATTATATCTCTAACTTATAAGGAATGCAAAACTCTGTAGATATGTGTCGAAGCATTATAATTCTCATATCTAATCTATACAGAAATACACTTATTGTATCTCTCTAGTAACTTATAAAGAGTGCAAAAATTCTGTAGATACTTGACGAAGCATTAGATTTGTTTTATGTAATCTATACTATACTTTAATTATATATCTCTAGTTATTTACTTATATTGAAATCCAAAACTCTCTATATACTTGACAAAGCATTAGAACTATCATATCTAAACAATATTGAAAAACTCTTATCATATTTTTCATATAGTAACTTGTATTGGAACCCAAAAACCTAGAGATACTCTTAGGTGTTTTGTTATTCTCTTCTCTTATCTATACAAAATATACTCTTATTTTATATCTCTAAAAGTTATATTCAATTCCAAAAACCTACAGATACTTGTCGAAACATTTAATTGTCTTATATATCTTTACTGAAATACTCTTATCATATTAATATATCATATCGCGTAACATCATTAATCCTTTGCTTGATAATCGCGTCTTAATTCAGTTTTCTTCTCCACTAAAATACAAAATAACTTCTTAACAGCTCGCGTAACTTAATTGATTACTTACTCCCATTCTCGCGGTATAACCTAATACTATTGCCCTAACTTATCGCGCAACTTAATCGATTCCCACTTTCTAATCGCGTATAATCTAATATTAATTTTTATTAATAATAATCTCATTTAATAATAGATATAACTGTATATAAGAAATAATACTTTTATATCTTTAAAGCGAACGTGTTGAAATCGGTAGACAAGCCCATTTTAGGTATGGGTACCTCAGTGTGTAGGAGTTCGAGTCTCCTCGTTCGTATAATATAAAATATACTATAATTGATCGGACAATCTTTAGGTATTGTCTATATTCGTCTCATATCGCCTTTAGTATAATGGTAGTATTCCCGATTTCGGCTCGGACAGTGGGGGTTCGAATCCTCCAGGGCGATTAGTAATTTAAATTTAATTAAAACATATAAGTAATCATATTATCTTAGATCACTTATCACAAGTATAATATAGCGGTCATTATCCCCGCCTTCCAAGTGGGTCACCCGGGTTCGAATCCCGGTACTTGTATGACATTTCAACCTTTATAACTTAAGAATTTAGATACATAATTTTATTTCAGGGATGCTAGTACTAAGTCTTTTTGTTATTCTTATGGCCGTCGCGCTTTCTAACACTGCTATTAATCCTATTCTACTAACTCGGATTGGTTCACTTGTACTAATTTATGCCGGAGCACTATCTTATAATGCTCTTGATATCCAAGGTATTGGAGAAGGTATAAGTATTTACAGTGGTCTATTCCAGGTAACATCGGTGTCGCAATCTGTCGACACATTTATTTTCGTTATTGGTGCTATGATTCTACTTCCTTGGGCACCTGTAACTAACAATCTTAATGTACGTTCAGTATTTACTGCTGTCCCTACTATTACAACTTATCCTCTTATTATTCTATTTACGACTTGTGGTGCTTCATTTCTTATCTCAAGTGCTGATCTTGTATCCATTTATCTAAGTATTGAACTCCAATCTTTCGCTGTTTATATTCTTGCTACTCTTTATCGTGATTCTGATACTGCAACAGCTGCTGGTCTTAAGTATTTCCTACTTGGTGGTCTTTCATCTGCTCTTATTCTGCTAGGTTCAGCACTAGTTTATGCTTATACTGGTCTTACTAATCTTGAAAGTATTTTCTCTCTACTCTCTGTTGAAGGTTTTAACTCATCTATTTATGACATGAATCTATGCGCTATTGGTTTCTTCATTTTCGTCGTAGGTTTCCTTTTCAAGATTTCCGCAGCACCTTTCCATAATTGGGCTCCTGATGTTTATGATGGAACACCAACTATTGTTACTACTTGGCTTACAATTATGCCAAAGCTTTCAATTCTAATTCTACTACTTGAAGTACAATCTGGTCTTATTCTTGGACAATCTTTCGCAGCTTGGACAAATCTACTACTAGTATCATCACTACTTTCTCTAATTATTGGTACTGTTGTAGGTCTAGCACAAACACGTATCAAGCGACTTCTAACTTATAGTACAATTTCTCATGTTGGTTTCCTACTTCTTGCTCTAGCTGTTAATACAGAAGAATCTATTGAATCATTTCTATTCTATCTATTTCAATATACTATTACTAATCTTAATGCATTTATGATTATTCTTGCTTTCGGTTATGTTATTAATTCTGCTGTTGCACGAGGTCGAAATACTGATCTACAACTTATTGTTCAACTAGCCGGACAATTCCGTTCTAATCCTATTCTTGGTCTATCTCTAACAGTTTGTCTATTCTCTATGGCAGGAGTACCACCACTTGTGGGCTTCTTCGCCAAGCAAACAGTACTATACTCAGCGACACATAGTGGATATTATTTCCTATCTATCGTAGCTATCCTAGTCTCTGTTATTAGCGCATATTATTATCTTAAGATTGTACGCGTAATTCATTTCGATTCTGCTGATTCTATTACTCTAACATCATCAGCTCCTGTTGAACAAAATATCTCTTCTGTACATAGTTTCTCTATCGCTACTCTAACAATGATTATCGCCCTATTCGCGGTTTATCCTGATCTAATTCTAAATAGCACTACTCTACTGGCTCTAACACTATTTGGTTACTAAAATGTCTGCAATCACAATTCTATTTTTCTTTGTTCCTGTTCTTGTCGGAATTCTACTTATGGCTAACATCCTTCTAGCACCTAGCCGTCCTTATTCTGAAAAGGTGACTGAATACGAATGTGGATTCCAGGGAGTACTTGGACAAACTCGGGCTCCATTTAGTATCTCTTATTATCTAGTTGGAATTCTATTTATGCTATTTGATCTGGAAGTGCTTCTACTGTATCCTATTGCTGTAACAATGAGCGATCTAACTCTTATGGGATATTGGATTGCGATGATTTTCGCAGGAGTTCTAACTATGGGATTTGTAGTGGAAATTGCTTCACGAGTACTATACTTTACTGAACAACGTTCAACACCAATTACGTCATAATCCGGATAATGTGATATAAAAATTAATCTACTCCCCTTTCACTAGTAAAAAAAGAAATTTCTTATCTTATCTTATCTTATCATATTATATCTTAACATATCATAACATATCATATTATATCGCCCCCCCTAGACCGCGCCGTAGTTGCGGCGACGGGGGGTATGAAAAGAAATATAAAAAAGAGATCAGTATCTGCCAATCGACGGCGAACTTGAGTCGTCGGTGTGGAGGTATAAAAAATAAAGTAAGAAAATTTCTAATATGAATATCCAATCACAAATGACTAAATAAAATAACTTCGAAGAGTACTGGCCAAGCCACTCGAAAGTAGTGGCTGCGGCTGTTGAGGTATAATAAAAAGAATCAAATCAAAAAAATATCTTATCCAATCACAAATGACAAAAGAGAAATAACTTCTAAGAGGTCTAATAGAAAAAGAGAAGTGCTAAGAAAGTAATGATATTTAACGTGGGGGAGTATTGGATTAAAGACGCGTTAACGAAGTAAGAGATTAATTAAGTTGCGCGGCCAGTTGAGAAAGAATTATAGGTTTTAGTGTGGAGATTACTGGATCAAGACGCGATTATGAAGTTATGGGTAAGTCAGGTTGCGCGAGTTATTGAAAAGGGTTTGTATTTTAGCGGGAATGAGAATCGAATTCTACGCGATTAGGAAGTTACTGATTAATTAAGTTGCGCGGCTTCGCAAGTTGAAAAGAAATGGATTATTGTGAAAAGAAAAACGTCGGATAGTATCTCGAGGTTTTTGGAATCTGTATAAGAAATAAGAAATAAGATATATTAAAGAAAGTAATACGAATAATATAAGACAGAGTACACGAGCGGTTACTCGACGATGGATTGCAAATCTGTTATATAGGGTTCGATTCCCTATGTACTCTATTAGAAAAATAAATTAGAAAGATATATAATAAAAGTATGGATTCTATTAAAAAAATATCTATTAGAAAAATAATTGATATATAAGAGATATTCAAAATAAATAATATCACATATGAAACGTCGTAGAGTATCTAGAGGTTTTTGGGTGGTATAGGGTCTAAAGTGTTTAATAAAAATCATAGAGAATGCATTAGGCCAAAGAAAGGAAATGACAGCAATCGTCATATAGTATCCAAAGGTTTTTGGGTATATTGTACTTTCTAAGTGTTTAATAAATAGATTTAAAGAGATATCTTATAGAATCTTATATAGAACATAAAAACATAGAGCTTCGTATAGTATCTAGAGAGTTTTGGGTATGAGAAAGGATAAAAATGTATCTTGATAAGATCATTAGTATATGTATAGGATGTCATAGAATACATAGGGTATAGATAGAAAATAGAAAACAGAAAACGTCGAACAGTATCTGGAGGTTTTTGGGGGGTATAATAGTTTAATAAAAGACATGTATAGCAAATATATAAGAGATTAAATATTGTTTATGTATATTAATGTATACTACTATAGAAATGATATGTATAAGAATGAAAAATGTAATAAGGATACATAGTCTCTATATATATTCAAGTATAGTACTATTAGAATGAAATACATATTAGAAATCTCATAAACGTCGTGTAGTATCTATAGGGTTTTGGGGGGTATTCTACTTTTAAATGTTTAATAAATAGGTATGAAAAATTCATATGGGATTAAAAATATAAATACAGATATTCAAGAATAGTATAAAACAGTTATAATATATACTTACACAATAACGGTGATAAGTATATATAGGCTATCATAACCAATCAATAATTTATGATGATCCAATTACCTGTATATACTCTGCGATGATTAGATTTAAATAATATGTACATACTCTACTCTGATCATAATCCGATACTCTGTATATACTCTATGACGATTAGGTTTAATAACTATATATACATACTCTACTCTGATGATAATGTAATATAATACTCTATATGTATATGCTATAATGGTATAAATATATATAAAGTATACAACAGAACATAATTTAACATTAAATAAAGAAACAATCAATGATATGACCTTGATTAATATAATCAAGTCATATATCCAAAACTCTCTGTATACTTGCCGATGATTAAGAATTTGATGGACTTCTATAAGCAGTATAATACAATATCCAATACTTATATAAAAAGATAATGCTTATAATTTAATACTCTAGACATATTCTATAATCGTAATAGTCTTAAGTATAGAACGAATTCATATTAAACATTACTTAGCAAAAATATACTAAGGGTATCATAGTCTCTTGTCTAGACTATGATAATCCAAAACTGTCCAGATACTCTATGATGATTACTTTTAAATATATAAATATGTATTCTATTACTAATCATACTAATCTAAAGAACTCTTATAAGCATATATTTAATATCTCTTATATCTTTTTAGTATCAATACTCTCTCTCATACAACTTAGACTTGACTTGGAGGGAACATGATATTATATACAATATTAATAATCTCTTATATATAACTCTTTAATAAATAACTTGAATACCGTACAGTATCTACAGGCTATCATACTATACTTATATTCTATTCTCTTATAACCCCAAAATTGTGTAGATACTCTATGACTAATGTGTTTAGAGACTTATATATGTATACTATAAGAAAAGAATAATCTAATACTTTGTATATATTTTATATTAATAAGAATATGTTATGAGATATTTTATATATATTTTCATTCTAGTGTTAAGTAAAGAACATATATAATTTAACATTAAATAAAGAGACTATCAATGATATGACCTTGATTAATATAATCAAGTCATATACCCAAAACTGTGTAGATACTTGCCAACGATTTATAAATTGATGTACTCTATAAGAAGAATAATCTAATATTCAATACTTATATAAGAAAGATAAAAATAATAATTAAATACTTTATATATATATTTTCTATACTATATTATACTAATTTAACAGAACATCATATAGTATCTATAGGCTATCATACTCTCTCTCTAGACTATGATAATCCAAAACTCTGTAGATACTTTAGACCATATTATAATTTAACATACTTCTTTAAAGAGAATAATCCTATATTCTATATTCTTTAATGGTTATACTCTTAAGTATAGAACGGATAGAAATTAAACATTACTTCGCAGAGTATCTAGAGGCTATCATACTATACTCTCTTGTCTATTCTTTATAATGCAAAACTCTCATGATAGTATACACTGATTATATTTTGATACACTTATAGAACATATAGAATTTAACAGAACATCGTATAGTATCTAGAGGCTATCATACTATACTCTCTTGTCTTACTTTCTTAATCCAAAACCCTGTATATACTTTACACTGTATTGTAATTTTATATACTTATTGAACAATTAGAATTTAAAGAGCTTCGAATAGTATCATAGTCTATTGTCTAGACTATGATAATCCAAAAATGTCTAGATACTCTGCACTGATTATGTGTTATTATACCATATTACCACGTAGGATTACACGAATGATAACGTTCTTCTTATTAGGACTTTCATATGTATTTTCACTGATTTGCTTTCCTAGACTTTCTTCTAGAATATGTGTTGGTCGTCGTGGTGCCACACGAGAAATATTAACAAAAGAGGAATTAGCCGAACTAGAATAGTTTCCCAAAAACCTTGAGATACTTTTCATTGATTGTAATTTAACATACTTAAAGAACAAATTTAATTTTAAGAACTTAGAATAGTATCATAGTCTATTGTCTAGACTATGATAATCCAAAAATGTCTAGATACTTTTCACTGATTATGTCTTATTATACTTTACATATATTGCTATAAGAAGAATTATATCTATAAGCTATCGTGGTCTGATGCAACTTGCTAAAGATATAGTAGGATTCCCAAAAACCTTGAGATACTTTTCGTCGATTATAATTTTTTATACTTTATACATATTCTATAACAAATTTCAATATTCTATACTTATATAAGAAGATAAGAATAAATAATTGATACTCTTTATATTTTACTATACTGTTAAGCATACAACATATAAGAAATCAATTGTATATCGTAGAGTATCTAGAGGCTATCATACCATACTCTCTTTCTATACTTTCATATTGCTAAACTCTCCCTCCTACAACTTTGATGTGGCTTGGACGTAAAAGATATATTCGCTATCAAAAATGTATGGATACTCTGCACCGATTATTTTTTATCATACTTTACAACTGATTTAAATTTAAAGAACTTCTAATAGTATCAATAGGCTATCATAGTCTCTTCCTATACTATGATAATCCAAAAACCTGTAGATACTCTGAACCGATTATGTCTTATTATACTTTATATATTCTATAACGATTAATAATTTAATATACTTTACATATTCTATTATGCTTTTAATTTGATACTCTTTATATCTTTTATATTGTCTTAAAGTATACAACATATATGAAATCATAGAACATCGTATAGTATCTAGAGGCTATCATACCTCTCTCTATACTGTTAATAGATCAATACCCTCAATAGATTCTTTGACAGAGCATAAGTACTCTATTATTCACTTAAATTTATATACAACTCTAATGAGTAAATATTTTTAAGATTATCCAAGTCTTCTTGGAGGAGGATGAAATTCGCCCTATAGGCGTTTCGATTCATCCGACGATAGAAGGCTTTACAAACATAAGAAATTCCTTTATATGTGTCCCCCACCTTCATAAATTATTAGACCTGTCTTGGGGTAAAAGGTATATTCTGCAAACGTTTTATTAATAATCTTTATTATTCTCTTTTATAATAAGTTGTCTTTTTTTATTTGAAAGAAACATAAAATTACTTTTTACTATTTTACCCTCCTACTACGCCCCCGCGCACGGCCGTAGCTTGGAGAAAGTATCATATCGTTATCATTTAGCAAATTAGACCCTTTTTTTAGCACTTAATAGACACGGCTTACTCTTCATCCAGACGAGCCGAAATTACAAGAGTCAGCTCTTCTTCAGCGGGAGAAGGAATACGTTAAAACAAAAAAAAATAAAATTCTCAAGATGTAAAAGTTAAACGGCATAAGAGTAAGAGGAGGACAGTTCGTTACATGTATAATTGATACAAAAAAAAACCATTTACCGCCGAGCCACGTCGCAAGTTGTGGCGCTGGCGGGTAGCTTTCGTTTTAATTTCTCAGTCCCTCTATTGAGTTTCAATAAGATGCCCCAACAGCCACTAATTAATAACTTCCTATTGGGCGTAAAGTATATAAAGAGTTTTAATCAGTAAGAGTTCCCCAACAACGATTAACATTAAACTTCCCAACGGGTGTAAAGTAATATATCCCCGCGCAAGCCACTAGAAGTTCCCCAACAACCACTAATTAATAACTTCCTAAAGGGTCTAAAATATCTACAGAGTATGCAATGCCTTTTACTAAATTAAAGTTATTATACTCAGAACTGTATTGAATCTACATTAAATTTCAATAATATATGATTTATTTCTATGCCCCCTAGACCGCTAGAAGTTGCTAGACGGGGGGAAATATTATTTTTATCTTTTGATACATAGATTTCATTTTTATTTGGGAAAAATGTAATAATTTAATTGAATTTGATAAGTATTGCCACAGTTTTGGATTTATTATATCCACCTGTTTTTCTATGATCGTCGCAAAGTACATAAGCTACGTCGATTATAAAACCGAAATTCTCAGTCCTTGGGCTTGATTTATTAATAAAGATATGTATGAGTATAGGTTTATTTACAGGTTGATGTAAAGGGAATAAGTATTATATGATGAATTATAGGATAGAATCAGAACCCCAAATGTAGACAGATGCGTAAAGAAATAGCCACACTACGTCGACAAAATGCCAATAAAGGATCGCCGACTCGAATCCGACATGATGGTCAGATGTAAGTTGGTAAGTATAAATTCGGAATCCTGCGACAGCGATGAAGATTGTTCCGATGATTACGTGGATACCATGGAACCCTGTTGAAAAGTAGAAACAAGCACCGTAAACACCATCAGCAATAGTGAAACCAGCATTTTCGTACTCAAATCCTTGTAGAATAGTAAATACAGTAGCAAGTAGGATAGTTAGAGTAGTTCCAAGAAGAGCTGCTTGACGATTTCCATAAATAAGGGCATGATGTGCGTAAGTTACTGTAGCTCCAGAAGATAGAAGAAGGATAGTATTCAGAAGTGGGATGGCGAAGGGGTCAAGTGCTGTAATACCTGCAGGAGGCCATTGTGATCCAAGTTCAACGGTAGGAGCAAGAGATGAATGGAAGTAAGCCCAGAAGATAGAAAGGAAGAAGAAAGCTTCAGTAACGATGAATAGTGTAACACCCATTGTAAGACCCTTTTGAACGATAAGAGTATGATCACCTAGGAAAGTTCCTTCGATAGTGATATCTCGGAACCAAAGTGCGAAAGCGAAAATAACGGAAAGTAGGCCAAGAATAATAAGTTCTGGAGCATATTCGATTCCGTGGAACCAAAGAACACCGCTAACCATTAGAGTTAGAACAGCATGACTAGTAAGAAGTGGCCATGGAGATACTTCAACCATATGGAACGGATAAGCAGCGAAAGCATGACGTGGTGCTGAGATTGTAGATGACATGTATAATTAATGTATATGTAAAACTAAACTATATATAATAAATGTATATATATATGAAAATTTGATGACAAAAAATAATGTAAAATAAATAAAAATACTTCACTTATTATGCCTTACTTATATCAAATAAATAAAAAAAAGAATTTAAAAGGGATGTCGTATAACGGTTAGTATAAAGGTTTCCAAAACCTTTGATAGTGGTTCGATTCCGCTCATCCTTATTAATAAATTATAAGATATGTATGATAAAATAATTGAAATGGTATCTACGATATGGTTTTTTTGTTAAGGGAAAGTAGATATAGATTACCCCTTAGACATATCGAGGTGTGGTTGAGGTTAGGGGGTTGGTATAGAGAGTAAAGACGAACAAAATAATAAATTAAGCCAAGACCAGAAAATCGAGAAAACGTTGAATAGTATCTGGAGAGTTTTTGCATTATAAGAAAAGAGATAAATTAAAAGAGATGTAATATTTATCTTTTATATTATAAATAGATATATAATTACTAACATTATGTAAGCATATATAAATCATGTAAACGTTGAAAAGTATCGCAAGGCTTTTGCCTATAAGAAAGGGAAAGAAATAACATATTAAAAGAGATGTATTATGATTACCTACATTTATGCAAAGTATATAGGGAAAAATTATATGGTGCAAAGTATATAGCGAAAAATTATATGGTGCAAAGTATCTAGACATTTTTGGATTCCAACTAGAATAAGAAAGGGATAACATATTAATTAAAAGAGATGTATGATAAAAATTATATTTCTATTATGATTCTCTACATTATAAGAGTATATATGAAAACAATATGAAAGTATATATAAAATCGTTATGAAAGTATATATAAAAGAGTTATATGGTGCAAAGTATCTTGACCTTTTTGGGTTAAGAGAAGATAAAGAAAAGGAATAAGATATTTAATTAAAAGAAAAGAGATATAATCTTTTTCTCTTATGTATTTATCTATTTCTATTATGATTACCTATATAATGCAAGTATATATGAAAACATTAAACGTTGAAGAGTATCTGGACATTTTTGGGACCCTATACAACTTAAACTTTAATTAATAAGACATTGATGATATTATGAGATTATAAGTAATGTTAAACATATTATATAAGAAAGGAATAAGATATTAAAAGAAAAGATATAATATTTTTCTTTTTTATGTATATATTTATATTTATATTTATATTTATATAAAGATCATCTACATTAGGCAAGTATATATGAAAACATGTAAACGGTTATAAGTATCTAGACAATTTTGGGTCCTATAGGTATAAGAGGAATAACATAAGAATAGAAAAGTAAGGAATAAGATAATAATTAAATAATTTAAAGATATAAAGAATATGTACATTCTTATAGTATTATATATATGTTATATCAACATCATTAATCTATGTAAAGAATATAAATCATATAAACGGTTAATAGTATCTAGAGAGTTTTGGGTATATGACTTGATTAATATAATCAAGGTCATATCATTGATTGTCTCTCTATTTAATCCCAACAATTCTAAGTTATGATAGCAATGATTTCTTATTTAAATATCTGAAATTAAAGCTCCTTGCTTACTTAAGCTTTCTTCTATGTATAAATATTTACTATGTAATTATTTATGAATATATTGTATAGGGTCTTTAATCTTTTAAACAATCCAATACTTTAAAGGTATGATAGCCTCTAGATACTCTGTGATGATAGAGGATATGAATTTCTCTATATACTATGTGACAATTAATGATATAATTCTCTCTATATACTATATGACTATTAATGATATAATTCTCTGTATATACTGTATGACTATTAATGATATAATTCTCTCTCTATATATTCTATAACTATTAAGGATAGGATATGTTATGTTATGTTATGATATGATACTCTGTAGATACTATACGATGAATAAGAATTTTATTATCTGTATTCTCTCTATGATGTATAAGGATATGATACTCTCTATATACTCTATGATGATTGATAAATTTCTTTCTCTCTCTATATATAATTCTCTTATATTACTTATTAAATTATGAATAGGCCAATTATTTAGAACATGAAGGACCCAATTACCTATAGATACTCTATGACGCATTATAATTTACCTTTCCTAGGTATATTCTACACTGTACTATATATATTAGATATCCTATACACACTCTTTAATAGATCCGATAGCCTCTATATACTATACGATGTCTTATGATTTCCTATTCTCATATATAATACTCTACACTGTCTTATACATTTTATATCTTATACAACTATACACTCTTCAATAGACCCAAAACCCTGTAGATACTCTACGGTATAACCTGATTTCTCTCTCCTATACACACTATACACTGCCCTATAATTAAAAATATAACATAAGAACATATAACATATAACCATAAGGCCATATAATCTAATATTAATATATCTAACATATATTAATATGTAATTCTTCTCAAGGGCTCCTATAGGACAAAACTCTTTTCTTTTATATAGATCTCTATATTTTTCATACAGTTTTTCTTATAACCTTTTTACACCTATAAGACCCTATACTCTCTAGATACTCTACGGTATATAATGTTTTCCCTCTCCTATATATATTATACACTGTCTTATATATCCCATACCTTATAAAACTCTATACTCTTTAATATATAATTTTCTAATATCTAATTCTACTTTACATAGAATATATATAACTCTTTATGGTAATGATAATGATCTTTATCGAATATACATTCTATTCTTTCTCATATCCAAAACTCTTGAGATACTTGTCGACGATTATGATTTTTTCTTTATATACGCAGATTCTATCTCTTAATCCTCAAGAGTCTATTGAACGCTCAATTCATTAATTGATGTCCGTTTATTTAATTTGTATCTTACTCTTCTAATCTTTATCTTTGGCAGAATTTATATGACATTTTAATTATCCTTTACTCGGTTCAATTATTCCCTACTCCCAAAACTCTGTAGATACTCTCCGACGATTTATTTTTTAATTTAGATTTCCCTTTATTCCATTTCTCTTTAACCCTATACTTTTATTCCACTCTTTCTCATTTACGTTCTCTATTATAACCCAAAAACCTTAGGATACTTGTCGACGATTGATTTTTCATAATCTCGAACCCTTTTATCTCATTTCTCTTTCCTATACTTTTCATACACTCTTTTCTTTCTGATTTTACGTTCTCTATTTGATCCCAAAAACCTCCAGATACTATACGACGATTTTCTTTTTCATTTATTCAGAACTATAAAGTGTGACATCGGACGATTTTCTTTTCATTAGTGATTAGTGATTAGTGTTTCATATTTTATTTTCTTTTATACTATATTTTAAAAAAAAAACACTTAGCAAATTGAACATAACCCAAAAGCCTCGCGATACTTTGCGACGCTTATGTTTTCACACAACAATTATATGCAATATCTGATACATTTCTTCTCTACTTATCGCGCAACTTAATTAATCAGTAACTTCCTAATCGCGTTGAATTCGGGACTCATTCCCCGCTAAAATACAAAATAATTTCTTAACAGCTCGCGCAACCTCATTGATCCCTACTTCATTATCGCGTATAATCTAATACTATTCCCCTACTTATCGCGCAACTTAATTAATCCATAACTTCCGTAATCGCGTTGAATTCGGTTCTCATTCCTCGCTAAATACATATTCTCTTTCAATTTGCCGCGCAACTTAATTAATTTCTAACTTCATAAGCGCGTCTTGATTCAATACTCTCCCCCCGCTAAGTATTGTTACTTCTTTAACACTTTTTCTTCAATAGATTCTCCATTAGACCCAAAACTGTCGAGATACTCTTCGACGTCTTTTCTTTAGCAATTTAGAATTCCTTTTATTTCCCATTTTACTATACCTATCTTTCTCAATCATCTCTCATACTTTCCAAATCGATCAATCATATCACTTTTCATAGACCACATGCCCAAAAACCTCGGGATACTATCCGACGTTTTCTGATTCTAATTTCTCATTTCACGATTTCTATTTAGATATTGATATCTTTCTCAATCATCTCTCTATACTTTCCAGATCGGCCAATCATATCACATTTAATCCCAAAACCCTCAAGAATCTATTAACCGTACGATTCATTAATTGATGTTCGTTTAATAAATTTGTATCTTAGCCTTCTAACCTTTTATGTCAATGCTGAATTTATATGACACTTTAATTATCCTTTACTCGGTCCAATAATTATTCTACTCTTATATTCAAAACTCTCATGATACTTAAACCCGGAAAAACGTTTTAATTAATTGGTATTTTTCTATTCTCCTTATTACTCTCTGATCTATTTTTAAATTAGCATTCGTTGAAGAATATATCGTTACCCCCCAAGACGATTTTGTGGTGACGGGCTGGAGGCTTTTGCTTTCCTATCTTTCACTACATCAGTATAAGACATTACTGATCTTTCATTCTTTATTTTAGATATCTATAACATAACATCAAATTTCCCCCCAAGACATGTCAAAGTTCTGATGAAGGTTGGGGGTTGTTTTGGAAGATTTTTAAGGAATGGAATCGTTGATTAATATATCCCAGACCGATAATCGTTGTAGAGTATATCAAGGCTGTCGGAACTAAAGGGGAATATTATAGGAAATTCGTTGACTAATCCATACTTGGACTGTAAGTGCTCCCTTCTTATTTGATGTTGTACTTTGGCCATGTTCAATAATTGTTTGAGTACTCTTCTTAAATGATCCAATTTGTGATGATTGTACTGTCATTCGTGGTTGTGTTGGCTCTGTTGTTAGTCGGCCTGATAGTTGAACCTTAATCCCAATAATATTTGATGGTAGATTCTTTTCTTCTGTTAGTCCTACATTCCCAAAGATCTTACTAATCACTCGTTCATATCGTTCTGATTCTAGATTCTTCATAATTACTGCTGCTAGAATATCTGCATTAAGATATGGATAATGAAGCTTAATGAAACGTAGTTCAACAGGTAGATTCCATACATTACTTAGAATTTCTCCAAGAGCGTTAATAGTATTAGCATTAATAGCAGTATTTGATTCTGACATATAATAAAATACGCTAATTGTTACCTTTGAAGTAGTTACATCAATAATTGGCTTAGATGAAACTACTTCTCCATTAATTGGTTCGAAAAAATTCGCAATAAGTGTATTAGATTGTTGAGTTGCATGTAGAAAATGTGTTGAATTCATACCACCATCGAAATTATGTCCTGTGATATTTGTTACTCCACTTGGTAGATAATACTTACCTAGTCCGTTTGATACAATGTCCTTCATCGTGGAGCAAAAACAAACCATAATATGATTTCTTTTAGCTATGCCAAAGTTATGTGGGTAAGAGAAAAATAAATTTAAATAAACGGAAGAGATAGGATTCGAACCTACAAGGACACATAGTCCGTTCAGTTAGCAACCGAAGCCGCCTCGCCAATAGTTGTGCTCTTCCTTTTTTAATAAGATGAAATGTGCTTATTCTTATATAAAAGTTATAAATTAAATGACTACTTTCTAGCCAAGCTTAAGTTGTTTGGGTATTGATTAAGGAATAAATAAATAAGTAAAGAGAATAGGATAGATGGGTTGAACAAAATGTGCATAGGGGGAACAGTAGGGATTGAACCTACGACCTGCTGATTAAGAGTCAGTTGCTCTACCTCTGAGCTATATTCCCAAGATATAAATAAAGTGATAAGTATAATTAAGAAGTTCTAAGATAAATAAATAAGAAATCATAATTCGTCGACAAATACCTGAAGGTTTTTGGGTCCATATGATTAATAAGTAGCATAATAACTATTCAAGGGCAAAAATGTCAGTATACTCATCACTGTATAAGTTTTCAAATAATTTATAGTAATAGATAATAATGAAATCCCTTAACAGGCAAAAATGTCAAGATACTTTCCAACGTTTATTGTTTTACATATTCTTAAAACTTAATTATCTGATCTCCCGTGATTCGAACACGGAATTACCTCTACCAAAAAAAGATGGGTTACCATTACCCTAGAGATCATAAGAGATTTTCTATCTCTAATCCATCTTCAAAGTTTAATTTGCCCGCGAGAGGAATCGAACCCCTACTTCAAATTTACAAGATTCACGTGCTACCATTATTACTACGCAGGCTCATATATTTATTACATATCGAAATAACACTAGCGGGAATCGAACCCGCATATCAGATGTGAAGGATCTGTGTATTAACCATTATACGATAGCATCCATATATTTATTATCATATCGAAAACAATAGTACTTATATTTTTTATTTATTACTATTTCCTTTTAAATGAACAATAATAGGTCTTATACGCGAAAGGGGGAATTGAACCACCCGATACCAGCTCATGAGACTGAGGTGTTTCCTTTACACTATTTCGCATCTCATTTTTATATTTTCTTTTATATCATATATCTAATAAGGGGAATAATATTTTTATTATGTTCGTGTTCGTAGACATAGCGCAATTGGTCCAACCATCGCTAGAAGTAGAATAACACTAGCTAGAAGTAGCCAAACTGAACCGTAAGTATATAGTCCATGTCCAATAGCTTCAATTTGTAGATAAGAATTAAATGCATTATCAGCAAGAATATTAGAGAAAGCCATATTAACATCAGAATTTGTAATAGCTGTATCAACACCAAGAAGAAGTCCGTTAAGATATGTGAAAAGACCAAGAGGTAGTTCACCAACATCAGAAGTAGTTTGAGGGATAACAGATAGAATTTCAAAGAAGAATAGAGATCCAACAACAAAACCTAGAGGGAGATTCTTAGTATATTCACGTCCAACCGAAACAATTTCAGTAATAGAAATGTTTAGCATCATAATAACGAATAGGAATAGGATTGCGATAGCACCAACATATACAATAAGATAAGAGATACCAACAAATCCTACTCCGAGAAGAATTAGATAACCAGCAGCATTAATGAATACAGAGATAAGGAAAAGAACAGAAATAACAGGATTAGCTGAAGTAATAACAAGAACACCCGAAAGAATTGCACCGAAAGCAAGAAAGTCAAGAAGAAAAGAGTTCATGAGAAGTAATTATAAGTAATTTATTAAAGGTCGAGTAATAACTGCCAAAAATTGGATAAACCAAGTCGCTAGGAAGAATCGAACTTCCTTCTCGATATTAACAGTATCACGCTCTACCAATGAGCTATAGCAACAATAGAAATGAGTAATGAGAACAAGGTATAAATGTAGCATAGACATACATTCAGAGATGATCAGATGGGTTGGGCTCGAACCAACACAAACTCGCACCCAAAGCGAGCGTCCTACCAAATAGACTTCCACCTGTTATAACATGAAATCATAGATCTCTTTTAATAACTTTATATGTTTAATTGAATCTATTAAATCATAAGAACGTTGACAAGTATCGTCAGATTTTTGGAAATATGTAAGCAGTAATATAGAAAGATAAATAGGAGTATAATGTATCATAAGACAATGTCATAATGTTATAAATCGATATAAATGTATAATAAAAACGAAACGTCATATAGTATACTGACAGTTTTGCATGATAGCCGTTAAATTATTTTACTTATTAGATCCGATAGCCTCTAGATACTCTGCGACATGCATTTTTCTGTACATCCTTTGCCTTTTATTACATATTTTATACCTTATTAATTACTATTCATCTTAAAGGGGAATAAGTATTTATCATATTAATTATGATCGTGTATTTGGTAGAAGAACAATAGCTGATAGATATACTAGAATTAGTGATAGACCATATTCTGAGAATGCAATTCCTGTAGTTTGTGCAAATACAAGGAAGATTAGAGATACAAGACCTAGCATAATATATAGTGCGTAAGATGTTACTACACCAGTATCATATGTTGCTACTGAACGACCTGTTCCTGTAAGAACTGTGCTTAGACCATAAGGACCTGTTAGTTCAATAATACCACGATCAATAACCTTAGAGATTACTAGACCGAATCGAAGAGCTGAACTAATAATAAGACCGTTGTAAAGAGCGTCCCAATACCACTTTGCGTTAAGGAAAGAGTAAACACCATAACCGATAGGAGAATTAGTTAGACCGATTGTGAATGATGGAATTACATGGTATAGATATAGTGCTAGCCCGGCTCCAAAGAGGCTACCGATTGCAGGCAGTAGCTTCATTAGAAGTGGAAGACCGAATTCAGCTTCAATAAGTGTAATATGATCAGGATGTTGGAATAGAGCTGTTGAAAGGAAATCAGTACCTACACCTACAAACATATCCTTAGCAATGTAACCAAATACAATTGACATAATTGATAGAATTACTAGAGGAATTACAATGATAATAGGTGCTTCGTGAGCATGTAGATAATCACCCTTTGGCGCATTAGGCGTAGTGAAGAAAGTAAGAGAAACAAGACGGAAAGAATAGAAAGCAGTAAATACAGCAGAAATTGTACCAAGCCAATAAGCGATTGTACCTGATACTTCATATTGCCCTAGAGCAACTTCAAGAATAAGATCCTTACTATAGAACCCTGTCATAAATGGTAGAGCCATAAGTGAAAGTGATCCGATAAGAATTGCAGTGTAAGTAAATGGAAGGAAATTTACTAGACCTCCTAGTCGTCGTAGATCTTGTTGATCAGCCATACCGTGAATTACAGCACCAGCAGCTAGGAATAGAAGAGCCTTAAAGAAAGCATGATTTACTAGATGGAATAGAGCGACATTATATTGCGATAGACCGACAGCCATAAATAGATAACCCATTTGGGAACAAGTACTATAAGCAATAACACGCTTTAGGTCGTTTTGTAGTAGACCTGTTGTAGCAGCGAAGAAAGCAGTTAGTGCACCTACCCAAGTAATAACAACAAGAACAGTAGGACCGTATTCAATAATAGGTGAGGAACGAAGCATAAGATAAACACCAGCAGTTACAAGAGTAGCAGCATGAATAAGAGCGGACACGGGCGTTGGGCCCTCTATTGCATCCGGTAGCCAAGTATGTAGTGGAATGTTGGCTGACTTAGCCATAGCTCCTGTAAGAAGTAGAAGACCAATAACAGTAATAGCTGTTTCGTTAATATATGGAGCAACTGAGAATACTGATGCATAATCAACATTTCCGAACACCCAGAAGATAGCGAAGAATCCTACAGATAGGAACATATCACCGACACGGTTAACAGTAAGAGCCTTCATACCAGCCTTATTAGCTTGCATTCGGGTATACCAGAAATTAATAAGAAGATAAGAAGAGATACCGATACCTTCCCACCCGACGAACATGATAAAGTAATTATCACCAGTTACAAGAACTAGCATAAAGAAAGTAAACATGGAAAGATAAGAGAAGAATCGTTGATTATGAGGATCTTCAGCCATGTAAGAGATAGAATAAAGATGAACAAGAGAAGATACAATAAGAACAGGAAGTAGCATAGAAACTGTCAGACTGTCAAATAGGAATCCCCATTGTACCAGCATGAATTCAGAGTCGATCCAAGAACCTAGAACGATAGAAACAGGAGATCCAGATAGACCAACTTCATAAAAAGCTACGATAGCAAGGAAAGCGGAAGTCATAAGACAACCAGTAGTAATAATATGAGCTCCAGTAACACCGATAGTCCGTCCGCGGAGGCCAGCTACTGCAGACCCGAACATAGGTAGTGCGAGAATAGCAAGATACATTATGTTAGAAGAGAAATATTACCTCGTAGACGATAATAAGCAACTAGAATACCAAGTCCAATAGCAGTTTCAGCACCAGCAATAGCAATAATATAAATAGAATATGTTTGTCCCATAATATCATCGAAATTGTATGAACTAATAAGAACTAGTAGTGTAACAGCAAGAAGCATAAGTTCAATAGAAATAATCATAAGAATAATGTTCTTTCGATTCATGATGAAACCAAGAATACCAATAAGAAATAGAACTAGAGATAGTGTCATTAAAGATGTAAATTATACGACAAAACGCTACATAAAATGAATAATGTCTTAAATTGATAAAGTTAAAAGATGGACCAAAACAATGGTTGTATAAAAATTATATGATTAATTAACTTTCAGAAAGTTGTCTCATAGTATGAATATAAGAATTGATTAATCATTTCCTACGAATAAAGTAGGACTACGAGGAAGAAGGGACTCGAACCCTCATACACCCCCTCGACAAGGGGGTTCATTACCGATTATGATACTGCCTCAATATAATATAGGATCCAAAAATGTCAAGATACTCTGCAAGGTAAGTACGATAATAAAATATAATTAACAATAGAGCGGTCAAAAGATAAAAATTTAATGATATATGATTTTCTTATATGTAAAGTTATAAAGTTTTATAAAAATCTTATATGTAAAGTATAATGATAAAAGATGAGGACAAGATGTTCACTTGGTGATCATCTAATTGTATCAACCCTCTCTAATCTATTTAACTCTATCTTATCTATTTATACATACTCTTAAAGTAATATCTTCTAATGAGTTATTAATAAATAAGTCAATATATAATACATGTATAAGTCATAAAGAATTAAAGAATTAAAGATGAGGACAAGATGTTCACTTGGTGATCATCTAATATCGTCATATCTGTTCTACCTAATGTATTCATTTCAATATAGCTTATTCATATCAATTAGTATTAGTGAATTTCTTAATCTCTTATATGTATTTAGTAAAGGACGAGAGATTTATTTCTTATCTATTGGCATTTATTAAGGATTTAGGGTAGGAACAAGATGTTCTCTTGGAGACCATCTATATTTTTGATCCCTATCTTATATCTCTTTTCTCTTAACCTATCTTTACCTCTTATTTCTATTTAATTCATCTGACTATATTCAATTTAGATCTAATCTATCTAAATCTCATATTTTTAATTTATATATTCATAACTTTTTAATATCAGAAATATATGGGGAATATTTAATTTATACTTAAAGAGAAGTAGGAATAATATCAAAAGCCATAAGAATACTTGGCGATAGAACTACAAATGCAATAGCTAGCGGCAGCATTCCTGTCCAAGCAAAGACCATAAGTTGATCATAACGAAGTCGAGGGAAGGTTGCACGAGCCCAAACAAAGAAGAAACAGATTACACATGTCTTAATTCCAAGGACAATACTTTGAAGATTAATAAATGTATCATTAATAAATAGTTCAGGCATATTATAACCACCCAGGAATAGAATAGCTGTAAGTGATGACATTAGAACAATAGAACAGTACTCGCCCAGAAAGAAGAAGACGAAGATCATACCAGAGTGTTCGGTGAAGAAGCCGGCCACCAGCTCCGATTCCGCTTCAGGGAGATCAAAAGGAGTACGATTTGTTTCCGCTAGAGCAGAGATAAGAAATACAATAAACACAGGTAGCATTGGAATAACAAACCAAATAGCTTCTTGATGTTCGATAATAGTAGTAATGTTAAATGAACCTGTCATAAAGATTACTGTTAGAATAGCAGAACTTAGTACTAGTTCATAAGAAATCATTTGAGCTGTTGATCGTAGTGATCCTAGGAATGCATACTTAGAGTTAGCAGACCATCCAGCGAATAGAGTTCCATAAATTCCAACAGAAGAGATAGCTAGTGTAAATAGGATTCCCATTGAAAAGTCGAAAATTGTAAGGCCTGCTCCGAAAGGAATAACAGCCCATCCAATAAGGCTAAATACAAGAGTGATAATGGGTGCCAGATAGAAAAGAGAAACAGTAGCGTGTGCTGGAATAACTGTTTCCTTAACAACTAGCTTAAGGGCGTCAGCAAAGGGTTGTAGTACCCCATAGTAACCTACCTTATTTGGACCTACTCGTCGTTGCATAGCAGCAAGAATCTTACGTTCGATGATTGTCATAAAGGCAACAGAAAGAAGGATAGGAACAAGAACGATAAGAACTTCAAGTAGGTTGTAAAGTGTTGAAAGAATTGTCATATTTTTTTAAGTGTAATATATAGATTCAGAAGTACTCAATACTCTCAGATCTAAATAATATGAACGAACATAAACGTTGCAGAGTATCTCAACATTTTTGCTTAGGGGAGTAGAGTTTAAAAATATAGTTGATAAAGACTATGAAATTATTGGCTGTCAAGCCATGATAGATACTTATCAAGAGATACGGCTTCAACGGCGATAGGCATGAACCCGTGGTAGACTCCACACAGTTCCGAGCACTGTCCGTAGTACACTCCTTCTCGTTGTGCAATAAGGCTAACTTGGTTAAGTCGTCCGGGAGTACAATCAATCTTAACACCTAGAGATGGAACAGCGAAATCATGGATCACGTCAGCTCCTGTAACAACAAATCGTACGTGAGTATCAACTGGAAGCACTACTCGATTATCAACATCAAGTAGTCGAAGTTGTCCGTCTTCTAGATCTGAATCAGGAATCATATAACTATCAAATTCAATTGATTCTCCATCTTCGTTAACAAAATCTGAATATTCGTAAGACCAGTACCATTGGTGTCCAACAGCCTTAATAGTCATAGCAGGAGAGATGACATCGTCCATCAGATAAAGTAGCTTGAAGGAAGGGAAAGCGATTGCAATTAGAATAAATGCAGGAGTAATTGTCCAGACAAGTTCAATAAGTGTTCCATGGTTAGAATACTTGTGAGAAATAGGATTAGCTGTGCTGCTGTAATTAATAATCATAGATCCCATTACCCATAGTACTCCGATAAGAATTAGAACTAGGTAAAAGAAAATTGCATTGTGTAGTTCTGTAATACCTTCAAACGCAGGGCTAGCTCCATCCTGGAAACCAATTTGCCATGGTTCTGCAGCATCACATTGTACAAATGTAGACCAAAGTGAGTAAGTCATTTCATATAACTTATGATATCGATCATCCATACCTCATAAAATTCCTTTCATGTATATATAAATATATTAATGATAAAGGATAGGGTGTCATTTAATTAAAATTTCATATAGCATATTATTCGAGTAACATGTATACTATAAGGAATAGTGGAATCGAACCACTGTAGCCACTGTGTAAAAATGGAAGTCTAACCACTAACCTAATTCCTTAGTAAAAATACCAAATTAAAGATATATAAATCATATATATAATAAAATGAGAATCATATACTACTTATATAACATATTAAAAAATGAAAACGTCGGATAGTATCTCGACATTTTTGCCTAGATATTAAATCTCTTTATTTTTCTTATATAAGTGTGCGTACATACACCTTTTAAAATATTTTATATTGGAAAATATTTTATACTTTTAATCGAATTGAAATTTATGTATTTATAAAAGGCCCTTTTTCTTATCTATTTAATAATGCTTACAGCTCTTATTCTTATTCCTCTTCTTGGTTCTATCATTCTTCTTCCTATTAATGATACAACTTCATTCGGTGCAGATCGAGTAAAGAAGATTGCACTTATTTTCTCTCTAATTACTTTCATTCTATCTATTGTTATGTGGGGTGAATTTGATTCAAGTGCTACTGGTTTCCAATTTGTACAAGAATTTAATACTCTATCTTTCTGTCATCTTAACATTGGTATCGATGGTATTAGTCTTTATTTCGTACTTCTAACTACATTCATTACACCGCTTTGCCTCCTTTCTAACTGGGATAACATTAACTACGGTATCAAGTTCTACATGATCTCTTTCCTTGTTATGGAATCACTTCTTATCACTTTCTTCGTTGTTCTTGATCTTATTCTGTTCTACGTATTCTATGAAGCTGTTCTAATTCCTATGTTCCTAGTAATTGGTATTTGGGGAGGTTCAAATACTCGAGTTCGAGCTACATTCCTTCTATTCCTTTACACACTGGCAGGTTCTCTGTTCATGCTACTAGCAATCATGGTAATTTATTATAATCTTGGAACTACTGATTTCAATCTTCTATCACTTAATGATCTTAGTTCTAGTGGACAAAAGATTCTATGGCTAGCATTCTTTCTCTCGTTCGCGGTGAAGACCCCACTTGTTCCATTCCATGTGTGGCTACCACGTGCTCATGCTGAAGCTCCAGTAGGTGGGTCAATGCTACTAGCGTCTCTATTCCTAAAGCTAGCAACTTATGGTTTCATCCGAATTCTTGTAGGTATGATGCCTGATGCAACTTCTTATTTCAGTCCTCTTGTGCAAACTATCGCTATTATTACTCTTATTTACTCATCTCTAGCAACACTACGACAATCTGATTTTAAGGCACTTGTAGCTTATTCGTCTATTTCTCATATGGCTGTAGTTGTACTTGCTATCTTCTCTAATACTATTGTAGGTATCGAAGGAGCTATTGCACTTTCTATTGCTCATGGAGTAATTTCACCTGCTATGTTCGTTCTAGTAGGTTCTGTACTATACGATGTTTATCATACTCGTGTAATCCGATATTATCGAGGTCTAGCAGTATATATGCCAGTATTCTGTCTAATCTTCTTTATTACAACAATGTGTAATATGGGAGTACCTCTATCTCTAAATTGGACCGGAGAACTAATGTCTCTTGCGGGAACATTCCAACAATCGCCAGTAATTGGTGTACTAGCGTCGTCAAGCATTGTGCTTTCAGCCTGTTATAGTATCTTTCTCTTTAACCGACTAGCTTTTGGTTCATTCTCAAAGTATCTATCGTATCCTAAGGATATGTCACGTCGGGAATTCATGCTTCTAGCGCCGATGCTAATTGTAGCAGTAGTTCTAGGAATTATGCCAAACATTCTACTAAATGATCTACATGTTTCAGTAACACATCTTCTATATTCTCTATAATCTTAAATACATATTCCCCTTATCAGATATTGAATAAAAAGAAGGCTATTAGTTAAGTTGATTAAATTAGGTTGGGATGTGAATCAATAAACAGTAACCCCGATAGCCTCTGTATACTATACGACGTTCTCTGTCAAATATAAAGACAAATAGATAACTAAAAATACTAATCTCCTTTTCTATTACAGATAAAGACAAAAAGAGATTTAAATATGCGTATGTTCATATCGATTAAACAGTAATCCGATAGCCTCAGTATACTTGCCGCCGTTTCAATGTTTCTGAGGTATAGAGATAAAAATATAGATCAAATTAAATAACACCTAATCATTAACAAGTAAAAAGATAAGATATATTAAAAATTCTATGATAAAGATAAAGAATATAAGAAATATAAGAGATATTAATCCGATAGCCTTGGTATACTATGCGAAGTATTAAAAGAATAACTTATGAAACGTCGACGAGTACCTCGACATTTTTGGGTCCTATTCAATTTATAACATTTCTCTAATCATCTTATATATTATGCAAAACGATGACAAGTATTACAATGTATTCGGAACTCTATACTAAATATAAAGTATCTAAAGATCTTATATATTATGCAACATATAATAATTTAAATGCAAAGCGTTGACGAGTATCAACACATTTTTGGTTTTCTACTTTGATAAGAATAAATAGTGAGATAAGAAATAAATAATTCCTTGTCTATAGATAGATGAATAAGTTAGAACAATAGGGCAAAACTCTCAGTATACTATACGACATCTTATATGATTTTCTCGTAAAACGTTGACGAGTATCCCAACATTTTTGGTTCTCCTACTCTAACATTTAATAGTGACATATTAAAGAGTTATAATTCATTGATTATAGAGAAATTCATAAGTTTCAATAATAGGGCGATAGCCTCAGGATACTTTACGACATATTATGTTTATATATCAGACAAAACGTTGACGAGTATCTCAACATTTTTGGATCCCATATAACATTTATAGTTACTTTTATATCATATTTCTCATTCACTATTCATATAAGATTTAGTCTCTTTTAAAGGCAAAAAATGTCAGTATACTTTATGCCTTATGTGATTTTTAAACAATGAACGTCTACGAGTATCTTAACACTTTCGTAATAAAATATCGTCTTATAGCCTACTTCTATAACTCTCATAGTTATTTCTTATATATTTAATTATTTTCGGCATATTTAGTATTGATGTAATTGAAGATCTTATAATGATGTTTATCTAATCTATGATATACACCATAAGATTTATTAATTAATATAATTAATATATCTTTTATCTAAATTATTAATATAAGTAGTGATATATTATTTAAGCCTATAGTATAATGGTAGTACACTTCGCTGATTCCGGGGATGTAGAGGTTCAAATCCTCTTGGGCTTATTCAGGTTTATGCCTGATATTAAAATCTAATAAAATGAGTTTAGCTTTGAGCTAGAACGAAAAAACAAATAAAAAAATACAAATAAAAATACAAAATCGATAAAGACTTAATAAAACAATTAAGATCATAAAATAAAAATTAAACTATTAAACTATAAAGCCATTAGGTAAGACAATATGGAATTTGATTTATTATATCTATGCGAGTAATAAAGAGTAACGCACTTCTTGCTATCGCTAACAGTTATATTTGTGATTCTCCACAACCAATTAACATTAGTTATGCTTGGAACTTCGGTTCACTTCTAGCTGTATGTCTAGGGACACAGATTGTAACGGGTGTGGTTCTTGCTATGCATTATACACCTAACATTGATCTTGCTTTCATTAGTGTAGAACATATTATGCGAGACGTTAACTATGGTTGGATGATTCGATATATTCACGCTAACACAGCTTCATTCTTCTTCATTTTCGTATATCTTCATATCGCTCGTGGTCTATATTTTGGATCATATAAGGCACCTCGAATTCTACCTTGGTCAGTAGGAGTAATTATCCTAGTTCTAATAATGGGTACAGCATTCCTCGGGTATGTCCTTCCCTACGGGCAAATGTCACTATGGGGAGCTACTGTAATTACTAATATGCTTTCAGCTATCCCATGGATCGGAACCGACTTCACGCAGTTCGTGTGGGGAGGGTTCTCTGTGAACAACGCGACACTTAACCGATTCTTCTCTCTTCACTATCTACTACCATTCATTCTATCTGCTCTTGCAGTAGTTCATATGCTAACACTACATACTCATGGTTCATCTAATCCTGAAGGAATTAGTTCCAATGCTGAAAAGGTCCCAATGCACCCCTACTTCCTCTTTAAGGACCTTATCACTGTTTTCATGTTTTTCATTGCTCTAGCAGCAATTGTGATGTATGCCCCAAATCTTCTAGGTCACAGCGACAACTATATCATGGCCAACCCGATGCAGACACCTCCCTCAATTGTGCCTGAATGGTATCTTCTACCTTTCTACACTATTCTACGATCTATTCCTAACAAGCTTCTTGGAGTAGTTGGAATGCTTGGATCACTTCTTATTCTTCTTGCTATGCCTATCCTAGATCTAGGTCGAACACGAGGTAACGTTCATCGTCCTCTAACTCGATTCGCATTCTGGGTATTCGTAGGTAACTTCTTCCTCCTGATGTGGATTGGAAGTCAACATGCTGAGGAGCCCTTCGTTACTGTGGGTGCAATCGCGACAGCTCTTTACTTTGGTTGGTTCTTTGTACTTCTACCTATCGTAGGAATGCTTGAAAACACATCTCTAGACGGTTCAGACAACTAGAAATAAAACTAATAATCTTATAACTATTAATATCATTAGTTTAGAAATACTTATTCCCCTATCTTTTCATTAGTCCTTTTAATTTAGACTGTTATGGTATTACTTTAATAATAATGAGAAGGATAACTAAACCGTCGCCTTCCAGTCTCATATTACTGTCTGCTCTGTCCCTAAAAATTCTCCGAAAGTATATCAAATTTAAATATAAGTAATGTTATAAAATCTTAATTATTAATTCTCTTAACTCTTAGTGGTAAGGGGGATGTCGTACAGTGGCTAGTACATTATGTTTGCATCATAGTAACTGGAGTTCGATTCTCCACATCTCCAAGTATATTCATTGATATAATAAGACATTGACAATAGGTGATATATGTGATGATAGTGCCGATAGCTTAAATGGTAGAGCATGGAGCTGAAGTTTCCAATGAGGTAGTTCAATTCTGCCTCGGCACATAACTATATATGGATTTTCAAAGTATATCAAATTTAAAAACTCTAGATTTTTATCTTTAATTAAGAGGATGTACGTCTAATTGGTAAGGCATCCAGTTGTAACCTGGCCGAGATTTCTCATTAGGGGTTCAAGTCCCTTCGTCCTCATAAATTCTATGCTTAACATAACATAACATAATAATAGACATAATCTAATTCTCAAATATAAAATTACTGTGAAAAGTATCTTGACATTTTTGGGTTATATTAAAAGACCATTTTCCTTCTAGGTGATTTTAGCTCAATGGTAGAGCGCTTCTTTGTGGCAGAAGATATCTCAGTTCAATTCTGTGATTTCACCCTTATAGAAAACAATACATATATGACATACTTTCATCGCAGAGTATCTAGAGAATTTTGGGATCAATATCTATCTTTATATCACAACTTATTATAAGTAAAGTATTATATCTTAACTTTTTAGCTTATAGTAAAGTCCGAAAAATAACTATTTCATATGCATTATATAATTGACACGAGTCATAGTAATGTTAAAGTATTAAGAAGTTTATATTCTTAAACTTCTTGAAATCTACTCTTTGCATATAGTTCATTAATTGATAAAGATATTAGGCAACAAGATTCGGCTTATATAATTGATTAAGTTTAATACTTTATTGCCGGTATAGTTTAAGGGTAGAAACCTGCCACTCATAACGGTAGTAAGATGGGTTCGAGTCCCTCTGCTGGCTGAAAAACCAAGATAGTCAATTATCATGAGAATTAGGTATTATAAATAAAAATAAAAAAAATAAAAAACGATGAAGGACATTGTATCAAACGGACTAGGTAAGTATTATCTACCA
>CM016942.1:600000-939096 GCA_006352305.1 Cryptococcus floricola | reverse complement strand
CTAACCCCGCTAACCCCGCTAACCCCGCTAACCCCGCTAACCCCGCTAACCCCGCTAACCCGCTAACTCCGTCCCACTCTCCACGCCCTCTCCCAGTCCCTCGGCCCCTCCACCACCCCCCTTGCCTACCTCGACGACATTTATCTCTTCACCTCCGACCCCAATGTCCTCGCCAAGACCACTTGCTTCCTTTCCGATAAGGAGAGTATCATCAAACTAAACGCCAGCAAAGTGTTCCGTGAAGACGTTCGAAGAGATCAGAGGGGAAGGGATGAAGATGCTGGGAACCATGGTGGGTAGTCGCGACGCCAGGCTGAACTTTTTGCAGGAAAAGATGCGAAAAGAGTTCGGCAAGCTCCAAAACCTCGTCGATCTCCCCCACCAACACGCCCTCCTCCTCCTCCAACTCTGCCTACAGCAGAACATCCGCCACTTACAGCGTAGCTTGAAGACGGATGATTTTGGCGACGAGTGGAAGGCGATGGACGAGCGGCTGTGGGAGGAAGTGCAGAGGCTGCAGATGAGGCAGAGAGGGAACTCGCAGGTGGAAGAGGCGAAGGGGAGGTTGTTGTCGAGCCTACCGGCTAGGTTTGGAGGACTCGGACTCCTATCTTTTAACAAAATTGCACCTCTGGCTTACAAGTCAGCACAGGAGTCCGCCGATTCATTCCTTGCCAACATCGACCTTATCCACCCTCTCGACCCACCTCCCAACCCCACCCCCCAACGTGTTCGCTGCGCCAAGCTCTGGTCGGACCAGCTGTCCTCCTTCATGGAGACGGCTTCCCAGCCCGAGCGAAAGCACCTCGCAGAGAACGCGTCAAAGATAGGGCGCTCCTGGCTTCGTCAGATCCCCTACTTCGAGCCTCTTCGCCTATCGAACCACGAGGTTGCCGCCGGTCTACACTACCGCCTTCTTACCCCGCCTCATCCCCCACCTGCGCCGCCTGTGCCGAAGACTCTGGCCTCGCCCACGACGAGGTCTGCCGCCAGCGCCAGACGTGGTCCACCCGCCGTCACGACTCTATCAACAGAGTTCTCCAAAGCTACCTCTCTCGTGTCGCCGGCGCCGTCGTCTCGCTCGAACCCTCGACACAAGAAGGGCGAAGGAGGAACGACTTGCGGGTCCGAGGAGGGGGAGGGCAGCTGAGGAATGTGGACTATGATCTCAAGGTGTACGGGTTGGAGGACAAGCACGTTTACGTGGTCCAAGGAGGGAAGCCGAGGGAGATGGAGTGGATCGACTGGGTTAGGGGAAGGATGGTGGCGTGGTTGTCAAAGCGGGACGCAGAGGTTGTGGAGAAGGCGCCGAGAATCTACGGGGGGGCGTTCCGCCCCCTTGTTCTTTCTGCGGGTGGCCTAATGAGCGAGGAAACGGCGGTCGAATGGAGGAGTTGGAGGAAGGGAATGGAGAAGGAGGTTTGGCACGGAATGCAGAGTAGGGTGGGGATGGAGTTAGTGAAGGCGAGGGCGAGGACGCTGTGGATGTAGGGAGTAGCTAGAGGCGAGAGGGTTTTTTATTGACTTGGCGAGTCGGGCCGTTAAGTCTTTTTCCCTCATTTCGACATCGTCTTACATAGAGCCCTGTACATAGCAACGATGAGTTCCAAAATCTTTATGTAACTCTCTTCACCGTGTACGTGGTCCAAGGAGGGAAGCCGAGGGAGATGGAGTGGATCGACTGGGTTAGGGGAAGGATGGTGGCGTGGTTGTCAAAGCGGGATGCAGAGGTTGTGGAGAAGGCGCCGAGAATCTACGGGGGGGCGTTCCGCCCCCTTGTTCTTTCTGCGGGTGGCCTAATGAGCGAGGAAACGGCGGTCGAATGGAGGAGTTGGAGGAAGGGAATGGAGAAGGAGGTTTGGCATGGATTGCAGAGTAGGGTGGGGATGGAGTTAGTGAAGGCGAGGGCGAGGACGCTGTGGATGTAGGGAGTAGCTAGAGGCGAGAGGGTTTTTTATTGACTTGGCGAGTCGGGCCGTTAAGTCTTTTTCCCTCATTTCGACATCGTCTTACATAGAGCCCTGTACATAGCAACGATGAGTTCCAAAATCTTTATGTAACTCTCTTCACCCCGCTTTCCCTCATTTCGACATCGTCTTACATAGAGCCCTGTACATAGCAACGATGAGTTCCAAAATCTTTATGTAACTCTCTTCACCCTAATAACCCGACCCCTCTAATCCGACCCCGCTAAATCCTAACCACCATCCCCAGGCCTGCCGACGGCCCCCAGCCCCGGTATGGCCCCCGACGTCCCCATCCCTGGCCGCTGCGGCCTGTGCAACAACGACTACGCAAACGTGCGCGAGCACTTCAAAAAACAGCATAAAACGCACTGGTTCACCCCCCAGGACCTCCCAGACGGCCTATTCGAACCCTGCCAGGCCTGCGGCGCCCCCATCGCCACGGGGGGGTACAGCCTGTCGAGACACACGCCCAGCTGCGGCAAAACCGCCCCCCGCAAACGCGTAAACGCCCCAATCCACCTCCAAGTCGTCTCGTATGACAGCCCCTCCGAGTCTTCGCGGTCGTTCAGGCCAGCACCGAGGGAGGCATTCAGGCCGTTGGCGTCGATAGTGGGGGGGTACAAGAAGAAGGCGGCGGCGGCGGCGGCGTTGGAAGGGGGCGAAAATTTGCTAGTGGTCGAGTCAGCCTCTCTGCCTGCCTCAGGTCGACATACCGCCCGTCGAGCATCCGTTGCCCGCTCCCCCCCGACTGCTGGCCCCTCTCGCGCTCAACAGCGACCCCCACAGCCCGCGCCGGCCCCAAGACCCAACACCGGCCCTTCAGTTACCGTGCCTGTCGCCCCAAGGCCTCGTCCCAACGCCCATCTCCCGTCTACAAGCAGGGTACTCACCAGGCAATCCTCCCCGTCTACCCCATCTACCTCCTCAGGCCCCCGCAGCCTTCAATCGCGCGCCATCCTCCAACAGGTCCCCATCCCCCCTCCCCCGCCTCCCCCCAGGGCCAACGCCAACGCCAACGCCCCCTCTCCCCCTCCCCCCCCTCCCCCCCCTCCCCCTAGGGCCCCAACCATTGCCCCCCCTTCTCCCCCCCCTATTCGAACCACAAGAGCGAGATCACGAGCGATGGAGGCGGCGGCAGTGCTGGAGGAAGCCGAAGTGCTGGAGGAGGAGGAGGACGAGCAAGAGCGTGCCGAGGAGGGGCAGTCGGAAGAGCTGAGGAGATGGATGGCAGAGAGCGAGTCGGGTGACGAGGCCGTGAGTACCGAGGTCGATGCCGTGGCCGATGCCGTGGTCGAGGAGACGGGGGACGCTGTCGAAGTGGCCGAGGAGACGCGAGAGGCTGCTACGGAAGCGGTAGAGGTGGGAGACGGTGTGCATGCTAGCCAGGCAGTGGCTATGGCCCAGCCGACGGTAGTAGAGGAAGCGAGAGAGCCAAGCTGGGCAGAAATGCTACAGGAGCTCGAGGACTTGGACGACGCGACGCGAGGCGAGAGTGGAGGTGGAGGCGAGGGCAACCACGTGGCCCCTCAAAGCCCGGCCGGCGATAGCGGAAGCGAAACAGGTGGCGGAACTGAGGGCAATCACGTGACCCCCCGGACTCTGCCCGCCGCGGCCGAGATTACTGAACGCTTTCTTTATCTCTCCAACTTTGCTACTCGCACGAAGCCGCTCCCCCCATCCTTATCGCCTCACTTCTACGACGCGGCCGCTCGATGCGCAGCGGCGTACATAGCGCAACCGTCGGATGCAGCGCTCCTTGACTTCTTAGCTCTGCCCAAGATTGGTACCGTCTACGCCCTCTCCGACCAAAACCCAAGGTCCGCCACCGCAGCTATCAAGGCCTATCCCAACGTCCCCTGGCCCGACTACGCCCCTCCCCCTCCCCCACCCGCCGATTCACAACCCGACAAGGTCAAGAAGGTGAAGAAGCTAGTGGAAGGAGGACGTCTTGGCGCGGCGGCGAGGATTCTGGAGGGAAGGTCGTCCGTGGCAGAAGTAGGAGAGGCAGAGCTGGAGAAGCTACGGAGCCTTCACCCCACAGGTCCCGTGAGTCCCTTCAGAAACATCCCCGGTCCCGGCCAAGGCAGAGCGCCCGAGCCGGAGGCCCTCGACACTGCCCTCCGTAGCTTCGACTCTGGTACCGCCGCCGGCATCTCTGGCTGGACCGTCCCCCTCCTCCGCGGCGCAGCACAACGCCCCACCGTCAAGAAGTTCCTCCTCCTCCTCGCCACCACTATCGCCGGCGGCACCTGCAAAGGTCGTCACATGCTGCGCGTCTCTCGTCTGATCCCCCTCGCCAAACCCGACGGTGGCATCCGCCCCATCGCCGTTGGGGAGATCATCTACCGCCTTTGCGCCAAAGTCATCATCGCCACTCACTTTCAACCCGACTTCCTCCTCCCATACCAACTCGGCGTCAAGTCTCCCGGCGGCGTCGAGCCCATCGTGCGTATGGCGGAGAGAGTTTTGGCGGGCGAGGACGACAGCGGGTACACTCACCTTGCCTCCTTAGACGCTTCAAATGCTTTCAACAGAGTGGATAGGAAGGAGATGGCAGAGGCAGTGAGGAAGTTTGCGCCGACGATGTGGAGAGCGTGCAAGTGGGCGTACGGAGATTCTTCGACACTCGTTTGTAACGGTAACGTACTCTCTTCTTCCCAAGGCGTCCGTCAAGGAGATCCCTTCGGGCCGCTGTTCTTCTCCTTAGCTCTCCGCCCCACTCTCCACGCCCTCTCCCAGTCCCTCGGCCCCTCCACCACCCCCCTTGCCTACCTCGATGACATCTACCTCTTCACCTCCGACCCCAACGTCCTCGCCAAAACCACTTGCTTCCTTTCCGATAAGGAATCTATCATCAAACTCAACCCGAGCAAGTGTTCCGTGAAGACGTTCGAAGAGATCAGAGGGGACGGGATGAAGATGCTGGGAACCATGGTGGGTAGTCGAGACGCGCGGCTGAACTTCTTGCAGGAGAAATTGAGAAAAGAGTTCGGCAAGCTTGACAACCTCGTCGACCTCCCCCACCAACACGCCCTCCTCCTCCTCCAACTATGCCTTCAGCAGAACATCCGACACCTCCAACGTAGCTTGAAGACGGATGATTTTGGCGACGAGTGGAAGGAGATGGACGAGCGGCTGTGGGAGGAAGTACAGAGGTTACAGATGAGGCAGAGAGGGAACTCGCAGGTGGAAGAAGAGAAGGGGAGGTTGTTGTCGAGCCTACCGGCTAGGTTTGGAGGACTCGGACTCTTATCATTCACAAAAATCGCACCTCTGGCTTACAAGTCAGCACAGGAGTCCGCCGATTCTTTCCTAGCCAACATCGACCTTATCCACCCTCTCGACCCACCTCCCAACCCCACCCCCCAACGTGTTCGCTGCGCCAAGCTCTGGTCGGACCAGCTGTCCTCCTTCATGGAGACGGCTTCCCAGCCCGAGCGAAAGCACCTCGCAGAGAACGCGTCAAAGATAGGGCGCTCCTGGCTTCGACAGATCCCCTACATCGAGCCTCTTCGCCTATCGAACCACGAGGTTGCCGCCGGTCTACACTACCGCCTTCTTACCCCCGCCTCATCCCCCACCTGCGCCGCCTGTGCCGAAGACTCCGGCCTCGCCCATGACGAGGTCTGCCGCCAGCGCCAGACGTGGTCCACCCGCCGTCACGACTCTATCAACAGAGTTCTCCAAAGCTACCTCTCTCGTGTCGCCGGCGCCGTCGTCTCGCTCGAACCCTCGACACAAGAAGGGCGAAGGAGGAATGACTTGCGGGTCCGAGGAGGGGGAGGGCAGCTGAGGAATGTGGACTATGATCTCAAGGTGTACGGGTTGGAGGACAAGCACGTTTACGTGGTCCAAGGAGGGAAGCCGAGGGAGATGGAGTGGATCGACTGGGTTAGGGGAAGGATGGTGGCGTGGTTGTCAAAGCGGGACGCAGAGGTTGTGGAGAAGGCGCCGAGAATCTACGGGGGGGCGTTCCGCCCCCTTGTTCTTTCTGCGGGTGGCCTAATGAGCGAGGAAACGGCGGTCGAATGGAGGAGTTGGAGGAAGGGAATGGAGAAGGAGGTTTGGCACGGATTGCAGAGTAGGGTGGGGATGGAGTTAGTGAAGGCGAGGGCGAGGACGCTGTGGATGTAGGGAGGGAGCAGGGAGTAGTTAGAGGCGAGAGGGTTTTTTATTGACTTGGCGAGTCGGGCCGTTAAGTCTTTTTCCCTCATTTCGACATCGTCTTACATAGAGCCCTGTACATAGCAACGATGAGTTCCAAAATCTTTATGTAACTCTCTTCACCCCGCTAAATTCTAACCACCATCCCCAGGCCTGCCGACGGCCCCCAGCCCCGGTATGGCCCCCGACATCTCCATCCCTGGCCGCTGCGGCCTGTGCAACAACGAATACGCGAACGTGCGCGAGCACTTCAAAAAACAGCACAAAACGCATTGGTTCACCCCCGAGGACCTCCCGGACGGCAAGTTCGAACCCTGCCAGGCCTGCGGCGCCCCCATCGCCACGGGGGGGTACAGCCTGTCGAGACACACGCCCAGCTGCGGCAAAACCGCCCCCCGCAAACGCGTAAACGCCCCAATCCACCTCCAAGTCGTCTCGTATGACAGCCCCTCCGAGTCTTCGCGGTCGTTCAGGCCAGCACCGAGGGAGGCATTCAGGCCGTTGGCGTCGATAGTGGGGGGGTACAAGAAGAAGGCGGCGGCGGCGGCGGCGGCGGCGTTGGAAGGGAGCGAAAATTTGCTGGTGGTCGAGTCAGCTTCTCTGCCTGCCTCAGGTCGACATACTGCCCGTCGAGCATCCGTTGCTCGCTCCCCCCCGACTGCTGGCCCCTCTCGCGCTCAACAGCGACCCCCACCGCCCGCGCCGGCCCCAAGATCCCGCACCGTCCCTTCAACTACCGTGCCTGTCGCCCCAAGGCCTCGTCCCAACGCCAATCTCCCGTCTACAAGCAGGGAACTCACTAGGCAATCTACCCCGTCTACCCCGTCCACCTCCACAGGCCCCCGCAGCCTCCCAACGCGCGCCAACCCTCCGCAGGTCCCCATCCCCCCTCCCCCCCCTCCCCCCAGGGCCAACGCCAACGCCAACGCCCCCTCTCCCCCTCCCCCCCCTCCCCCCCCTCCCCCTAGGGCCCCAACCATTGCCCCCCCTTCTCCCCCCCCTATCCGAACCACAAGAGCTAGATCGAGAGCGATGGAGGCGGCGGCAGTGCTGGAGGAAGCCGAAGTGCTGGAGGAGGAGGAGGATGAGCAAGAGCGTGCCGAGGAGGGGCAGTCGGAAGAGCTGAGGAGGTGGATGGCAGAGAGCGAGTCGGGTGACGAGGCTGTGAGTACCGAGGTCGATGCCGTGGTCGATGCCGTGGTCGAGGAGACGGGGGAGGACGCTAGAGAGACGAGGGCGGCTGCTACGGAAGCGGTAGAGGTGGGAGACGGTGTGCATGCTAGCCAGGCAGTGGCTATGGCCCAGCCGACGGTAGTAGAGGAAGCGAGAGAGCCAAGCTGGGCAGAAATGCTACAGGAGCTCGAGGACTTGGACGACGCGACGCGAGGCGAGAGTGGAGGTGGAGGCGAGGGCAACCACGTGACCCCTCAAAGCCCGGCCGGTGATAGCGGAAGCGAAACAGGTGGCGGAATCGAGGGCAATCACGTGACCCCCCAGACTCTGCCCGCCGCGGCCGAGATTACAGAGCGATTCCTATATCTCTCCAACTTCTCGACTCGCACGAAGCCGCTCCCCCCCTCCCTTGCGCCCCACTTCTACGACGCGGCCGCTCGATGCGCAGCGGCGTACATATCGTCACCCTCGGATGCAGCGCTACTTGACTTCTTAGCTCTGCCCAAGATTGGTACCGTCTACGCCCTCTCCGACCAAAACCCAAGGTCCGCCACCGCAGCTATCAAGGCCTATCCCAACGTCCCCTGGCCCGACTACGCCCCTCCCCCTCCCCCACCCGCCGATTCACAACCCGACAAGGTCAAGAAGGTGAAGAAGCTAGTGGAAGGAGGACGTCTTGGCGCGGCGGCGAGGATTCTGGAGGGAAGGTCGTCCGTGGCAGAAGTAGGAGAGGCAGAGCTGGAGAAGCTACGGAGCCTTCACCCCACAGGTCCCGTGAGTCCCTTCCGCAACATCCCCGGTCCCGGCCAAGGCAGAGCGCCCGAGCCGGAGGCCCTCGACACTGCCCTCCGTAGCTTCGACTCTGGTACCGCCGCCGGCATCTCTGGCTGGACCGTCCCCCTCCTCCGAGGCGCCGCACAACGCCCCACCGTCAAGAAGTTCCTCCTCCTCCTCGCCACCACTATCGCCGGCGGCACCTGCAAAGGTCGTCACATGCTGCGCGTCTCTCGTCTGATCCCCCTCGCCAAACCCGACGGTGGCATCCGCCCCATCGCCGTTGGGGAGATCATCTACCGCCTCTGCGCCAAAGTCATCATCGCCACGCACTTTCAACCCGACTTCCTCCTCCCGTACCAACTCGGCGTCAAGTCTCCCGGCGGCGTCGAGCCCATCGTGCGTATGGCGGAGAGAGTTCTGGCGGGCGAGGACAACAGCGGGTACACTCACCTTGCCTCCTTAGACGCTTCAAATGCTTTCAACCGAGTGGATAGGAAGGAGATGGCAGAGGCAGTGAGGAAGTTTGCGCCGACGATGTGGAGAGCGTGCAAGTGGGCATACGGAGATTCCTCGACGTTGGTTTGCAACGGTAACGTCCTTTCCTCTTCCCAAGGCGTCCGTCAAGGAGATCCCTTCGGGCCGCTGTTCTTCTCCTTAGCTCTCCGCCCCACTCTCCACGCCCTCGCTCAATCCCTCGGCCCATCCACCACCCCCCTCGCCTACCTCGATGATATCTACCTCTTTACCTCCGACCCCAACGTCCTAGCCAAGACCACTCGCTTCCTTTCCGATAAGGAAAACATCATCAAACTCAACCCGAGCAAGTGTTCTGTGAAGACGTTCGAAGAGATCAGAGGGGTAGGGATGAAGATGCTGGGAACCATGGTGGGTAGTCGAGACGCGCGGCTGAACTTCTTGCAGGAGAAATTGAGAAAAGAGTTCGGCAAGCTTGACAACCTCGTCGACCTCCCCCACCAACACGCCCTCCTCCTCCTCCAACTATGCCTTCAGCAGAACATCCGACACCTCCAACGTAGCTTGAAGACGGATGATTTTGGCGACGAGTGGAAGGAGATGGACGAGCGGCTGTGGGAGGAAGTGCAGAGGTTACAGATGAGGCAGAGAGGGAACTCGCAGGTGGAAGAAGAGAAGGGGAGGTTGTTGTCGAGCCTACCGGCTAGGTTTGGAGGACTCGGACTCTTATCATTCACAAAAATCGCACCTCTGGCTTACAAGTCAGCACAGGAGTCCGCCGATTCTTTCCTAGCCAACATCGACCTTATCCACCCTCTCGACCCACCTCCCAACCCCACCCCCCAACGTGTTCGCTGCGCCAAGCTCTGGTCGGACCAGCTGTCCTCCTTCATGGAGACGGCTTCCCAGCCCGAGCGAAAGCACCTCGCAGAGAACGCGTCAAAGATAGGGCGCTCCTGGCTTCGACAGATCCCCTACATCGAACCTCTTCGCCTATCGAACCACGAGGTTGCCGCCGGTCTACACTACCGCCTTCTTACCCCCGCCTCATCCCCCACCTGCGCCGCCTGTGCCGAAGACTCTGGCCTCGCCCACGACGAGGTCTGCCGCCAGCGCCAGACGTGGTCCACCCGCCGTCACGACTCTATCAACAGAGTTCTCCAAAGCTACCTCTCTCGTGTCGCCGGCGCCGTCGTCTCGCTCGAACCCTCGACACAAGAAGGGCGAAGGAGGAATGACTTGCGAGTCCGAGGAGGGGGAGGGCAGTTGAGGAACGTTGACTACGACTTGAAGGTGTACGGGTTGGAGGACAAGCACGTGTACGTGGTCCAAGGAGGGAAGCCGAGGGAGATGGAGTGGATCGACTGGGTTAGGGGAAGGATGGTGGCGTGGTTGTCAAAGCGGGACGCAGAGGTTGTGGAGAAGGCGCCGAGAATCTACGGGGGGGCGTTCCGCCCCCTTGTTCTTTCTGCGGGTGGCCTAATGAGCGAGGAAACGGCGGTGGAATGGAGGAGTTGGAGGAAGGGAATGGAGAAGGAGGTTTGGCATGGATTGCAGAGTAGGGTGGGGATGGAGCTAGTGAAGGCGAGGGCGAGGACGCTGTGGATGTAGGGAGTAGCTAGAGGCGAGAGGGTTTTTTATTGACTTGGCGAGTCGGGCCGTTAAGTCTTTTTCCCTCATTTCGACATCGTCTTACATAGAGCCCTGTACATAGCAACGATGAGTTCCAAAATCTTTATGTAACTCTCTTCACCTTCCCAGCCCGAGCGAAAGCACCTCGCAGAGAACGCGTCAAAGATTGGGCGCTCCTGGCTTCGACAGATCCCCTACATCGAACCCCTTCGCCTATCGAACCACGAGGTTGCCGCCGGTCTACACTACCGCCTTCTTACCCCCGCCTCCTCCCCCACCTGCGCCGCCTGTGCCGAAGACTCTGGCCTCGCCCACGACGAGGTCTGCCGCCAGCGCCAGACGTGGTCCACCCGCCGTCACGACTCTATCAACAGAGTTCTCCAAAGCTACCTCTCTCGTGTCGCCGGCGCCGTCGTCTCGCTCGAACCCTCGACACAAGAAGGGCGAAGGAGGAATGACTTGCGAGTCCGAGGAGGGGGAGGGCAGTTGAGGAACGTTGACTACGACTTGAAGGTCTACGGGCTCGAGGACAAGCACGTGTACGTGGTCCAAGGAGGGAAGCCGAGGGAGATGGAGTGGATCGACTGGGTTAGGGGAAGGATGGTGGCGTGGTTGTCAAAGCGGGACGCAGAGGTTGTGGAGAAGGCGCCGAGAATCTACGGGGGGGCGTTCCGCCCCCTTGTTCTTTCTGCGGGTGGCCTAATGAGCGAGGAAACGGCGGTCGAATGGAGGAGTTGGAGGAAGGGAATGGAGAAGGAGGTTTGGCACGGATTGCAGAGTAGGGTGGGGATGGAGTTAGTGAAGGCGAGGGCGAGGACGCTGTGGATGTAGGGAGGGAGCAGGGAGTAGTTAGAGGCGAGAGGGTTTTTTATTGACTTGGCGAGTCGGGCCGTTAAGTCTTTTTCCCTCATTTCGACATCGTCTTACATAGAGCCCTGTACATAGCAACGATGAGTTCCAAAATCTTTATGTAACTCTCTTCACCCCCAACTAGCCCCGTCCCTTTACACCTTCTGATATAGATATCAACCACCACAATATGCACACTATTAACAAGATGGATGTGATGTACATAATGCACAACACAGTTGGAGGTATGGTACAGAGCATTGTCCGTAGTGAAAGGGTCGTAGCTTATCCGGAGAATGTGACTCGGTTTTTGTTTTGACTTCTTTGGTTCCACTTCTCGGCCTCCCTCCTTGGCTGGATGTCTCGGTCAATCAAGATTGACCTGTACTGACCAAAATGAATTACAGAGACCCCAAAAAGAAAGAAAAAAAAGCAAAACAAAAAAAAACCAACGGTGGGGATCGAACCCACAATCTCTCGCTAACACGTCTTAATCAGATCATAGGAAGCGAACGCCGTAACCATTTGGCCACGCCGGCTTGCTATATTTCACTACCATGCTCGCGGGCCACACCATAAGACGCTGCCTACATGTCGTCGTGTACGTATCAATGGTCCTCAGAGCTCCTTCTCCTACATTCGTGTTCAAAATGAAACCAAGCTCATACAACAGTTACATAAATCAACAAGATAATCAAACTACAAGCCCCAAAGTCCCTCATATCATCCTCGCATCCGACTCTGCCACCAGATCCTTCTCCGCCTCTCCACCCTCCCTCACCGTACCAAGCCCACTCCCCTGCCTCTTCCCACCCTCCCCCATACCACCCCCAGCCGCACTGGACGGCGTCATCACCCCCGGCGACTCCGCCTTCATATCCTCCGGCAACGACGAGAGATGCGCATAGCCCGCGTGCGGATGGAAGGACGACGGCAGCGTCAGCCCCCTACGCCTATGATCCTCCTTCTCCCTCTCCCCCTCCCCCTCCCCCTTTTCTCCCTTCGTCCCAAACGTCACCGTCTCCCTCCTCCCCCTCTCCCCCCCCTCCCCCCCTCCTCCTTCCCCAACAAAAACCCCCCCATCTCTCGCCCTCCCCCCCACATCCCCCAACCTCTCCTCCTTCTTCTCCGCCCCCGCCCCCAACTCTGCAGCCGGCATGATGCCCTTGAGGATGAGCGGGTCGTCGGGGTCGAGGGTGGATGGTTGCGCGATGGCGAGCGGCACACCGAGGGCTTGGCGCAGTTTCTGGGCGAGCAGGATATGTTTTTTGGTGCGTTTGGAGCCGAGGAAGATGAGGAGGGAGGCGCTATCGAAAATCATTAGCCGGATCCACATTCACGATACTCGTACAGATGAGCGCGGAAGACGGAGACGGAGAAAGGACGCACCCGATACCACACAAGAACGAAAGCGGAATAAGACACCCCGTCGTCCATGCCGGCCTCTGACGCCATCTCATGCCCCACATACAGCCACAGAGTATACACTGAAACACCGAGTTGAGATCCATAAGCTATCACCAAAGTCAAAGTCAGCGAATGCCATACACGACGTTCCTCATCTCTCCCGTCCCTCCCGTCCGTCTGTCCGTCTTGGAACAAGTCTCGAGGCCTCTCAAATGGTGGAGAGGTGGAAGAAGGATGACTTACAATGGTATTCCACAGCGCCCATCTGATAGGAAAAGCCCGATGCGTAGCCGTAGCATGCGGCTTGTACCACGTCTGCGACAAGGCAAACTTTTCCTGACAATGCGCGAGTTTGGCGTATTCTTGCTCGTTCAGAACCTGCCCCACAGTTAGCTCTATACGATGAAGGGGAGGCGAAAGAGCTTACGTGGATGTATCCGGGGATAGTCCTGGGGTCGGGCAAGTCGTTCGGATCGTCAATGGGCGCAAGACCCAATTTATCTCGTCGTCTTTCTCCCCGTCTCTTCAACGTCCAAATCACGCCCATACCTACACTCCCATCAGCCAAGCCACCCACAAAAACAGATCGACTCACGATAAGTGTCCAAGCTCCTCCACGGAATCAGCCCCACCCCCGTCACCGTAAACAGCCCATTAACGACCTGACTACTAATCTCCACCCACACACTCTGCCTATCCCCCCCCCCCACATCAATCCACCCCACCAAAAACAACACAATCGCCGCCCCCCAAAAGACCACCAAAAACCCGTAGATGGCGGTGACGAGCCCCATGGGCGTCTTGACGAATGCCCAGAGGCCTTTGAGGGCGAGGCGGAGCTTTTGGTGCTGGGAGGCGGAGAGGATGTGGTGGATGTGGCGGTCGATGCGGGCGTGGTCGGCGGCGTCTTGGTCTTGGGCGAGCGAGTCGACTTGGGAGGAGAGGGAGAGGGAGGAGTGGGACCGGGACCGGGAGTGGGAGGGTTTGGAGAGGGCGGTGGGGGGTTGGGTGGTAGTCTTGGACGTAGCGGTGTCGAGAGCAGAGTCGTCCATGGTCGGAGCGGGAGCGGGCTCTTCCTCGGGTATAGCGAGCGGGTGCGCTCCTTCCCCTTCCCAACCCCCCCCCGCCGGCGCACTCTTCACCCCCCCTTCTTCCTCCTCCCCCCTCCCCCTCCCCGTAATCAACCTCCCCAAACTCAAACTCAGCGACCCCCTCCTCGAACTAGCAGAAGCCGACCTGAACCGCGTACCCGGGGCGGGGGGCACAGGGTGGCCATCGCCCTGGGACTGGGACGGTTGGGACGGTTGAGGTTGGAGGGGGGCAAGACTCTCATCGGAAGAGTCGGGCGAGAGGCGGATATCGGGCCGACGTGACCAGACAGAGGGGAGGTATGGGAACATGACAGAGTTGGTCATATTCTGCAGATGATTCACTACCATCCATATCAGCATCGCCCTGCACTGCAAACCTGCGCAAGAAGGAGGAAAGAGGAAAAGACTGACTGGTAGCGACCTGCGGATCAACACAATCCAAAACGCCCACCATCTCATCGCTCAACTCATGCTGCCTCCCCTCTTCCCCCACTCGATACCCCACCGGCGAACTGCCCCTTCTCTCCCTCGTCTGCGTCTGCGTCTGCACTCTGCTCTCAGCCCTAGCCTGGCGCGCGGGCATCGTCACAGAGACAGTATGCGACCTCCTCCTCCCGCCCCCGCCTCCAAACCCAGCCAAACTCGCCGACCGCTCTACATCCGGCGTACCCACCCCCGCGTGGGGTCCTGCCGTCGAAGGGGTAGTGACAGCAGCAGTAGGCATATCCCCCCGAAGATCCTGCACTACCGAAGCCGTCCTCGGGCGCTGGGTCGTAGTGGACCGGCGCCGTCTTTGCTGGGCGGGACCTGCCGGAGCAGAGTACGGCGCAGAGTACGGGGCGGGATCGGTGGGCCGGGGCGGGACATGGATAGGCGCGAGATGGGATGGGGCCGAAGTGGACAATCTGGCATCACTCTCAGCACAAAGAAAAGTCACGTCGCCTTCCAAGAGATCAAAGCTCTAGGTCACTACGTCAGCAATGTTGGCATTGGCACTCTCGGTGCCAACATCGAGCCCATCAAATCATTCCCAGCTCCTCACAATATCAAAACGCTTCAGCGTTTCCCCGGCATGTGCAGCTACTATCGCAAGTTTGTCCCGAGCTTCGCCTCCATCGCCGCGCCCCTCCACGCCCTTCTAGCGTCGGCAGGTGGCAAATGGCTTTGGATTCCAGAATGTCAAGAAGCTATCGACAAGCTTCGCACCTCCTCGCAACCGCTCCCTGATTACAAGAAACCATTCCTCCTCTACACCGATGCCTCCACAACTGGCATTGGGGATGTTCTCGCTCAACTCGACAATGACAATCGCGAGCATCCTATTGTCTACCTTTCCCGCTCCCTCACACCAGCCAAAAGAAACTGCGTAGCTACCGAGCTCGAATGTTTAGGCATGGTATGGGCTATCGGACGACTCCGTCCTTATCTCGATGGTTCGAAATTGACTGTCATCACCGACCACTCCGCTCTCCAGTGGATCATGGACTACAAGGGTAATAACTCTCGTCTTAATCGCTGGTCTGTCGACCTCCAAACCTATCGTGACGATATCACAATTCGCCACCGCGCTGGTCGAATGCACTCCAACGTCGACCCTCTCTCTCGCATGTTCCCTGCAGCAGAGATCCTCACCATCCTCACTCGCTCGGCACGAGCAAGCAAAGAAATTGACATTGAAATCCCTTCCATTGCCGACGCCACTGCAGCTTCCTCCACTGCATCCTCCTCCTCTCCCGAACCTGTCGAGGACTCTACCGGTCCCTACAGCACGGCACACTTCTCTCCCAATGTGCGCAATAGCATCATCAAAGGCTACAAGAACGATCGCTTCCAACGCGTCATCGACAGTCTCTCGTCTGATGGACGGGTACAAATTGATCGACGAGTTCCTGTACCTCATTGACTCGGATGGCCGAACTCGTCTCTGCATCCCAGACGTCGACCAACGCCGTCTCGATATCATGCACGACGCCCACGACATTCCTACCTCTGGCCACCTCGGCATCCCAAAGACATCGAAGCGTGTCGCCGATGCCTACTTCTGGCCCAGCATGCACAAAGACGTTCGCAAATACGTTCGATCGTGTGTCTCCTGTCAAGCCAATAAATCCTAAGCTTGGCTTTTATGGGGGCCGGTGTTTTTGACGGAAGCTTTGATTTTATGGTACGGGGTTTTGTCAGCTGCCGGGCGTTTGCATCGGGGCCGGTGTTTTTGACGGAAGGACGGAAGCTTGGATTTCATGAGGGCCGGTGTTTTTGACGGAAGCTTTGATTTTATGGTACGGGGTTTTGTCAGCTGCCGGGCGTTTGCATCGGGGCCGGTGTTTTTGACGGAAGTTTGGATCTTATGGTACGGGGTTTTGTCAGCCGCCGGGCGTTTGCATCGGGGTTCCGGGTGGTTGTAGTTTTGGTCAACCGTGAAAGTTCCGGTCAACCGTGAAAGTTCCGGATAACCGGGGAAGTTCTTGGTCAACCGGGGTTTGGGGTCAGGTATGAATCAACAACAATATGAAAGAGTGTCTAGATAGATAGACATATATACACATGCATAGGCTGATATGTTATGATGGGATAGCCGCGAAGTAGAGTGATTTGGGAGTGAAGGCGTCGTCTGAAGAGCGCTGTCAGCCTCTAGCCGTACTGCGGACGCGGAAAACTCACCATACAGAGAAGTAGATAAGGTCAACCGTCTTTGGACCGTGCGTGAGCGACATAGATATTGCTGCGAGTTTAGTTTAGTCAGCACCGAGTGATAGACAAAAGACGACGGGAAGACTCACAACTGATTCGCCGTCGATGGGTATCTGAGCAAGTGCGAAAGAGCTGGTGATGGAGTACCCTACCCTAAGCGCAAGTCAGCATGTATCCCATACGTCTGAGCATCGTCTTACTGTCAGAGACCGAAGAGGGTCGAGGATGGGGGCAATGAGGTGCCGCGAGACTGCAAATTGACTACCACCCACCCCATGCGAAGTGGAGGCTAGATTAGCAGACATGCATGCTGTGATGATATGGCTCAATGTGTAACAACGGCATATGATATGCATAGGTGTTTTGGCAGAAAGAAGAAACAGCAGAGACGAAACGACATGCGCGACTTAACTCTTACGCGCGCGACTTTCTCCAAAAACACCCTATATCCGGAAACCTCATATCTCTGCGACCATAAACGATAGCATTATTCTGAAACTATGCGCCAAAACTAGAGATCAAGCGGTACATTTCAGTATGCATCGGAATTCATGCACCTTCCTTATGCGTCCGCTGGAAAAAATTGTTTCCTTATGTAACCCGACCCCTCTAATCCGACCCCGCTAAATCCTAACCACCATCCCCAGGCCTGCCGACGGCCCCCAGCCCCGGTATGGCCCCCGACGTCCCCATCCCTGGCCGCTGCGGCCTGTGCAACAACGACTACGCAAACGTGCGCGAGCACTTCAAAAAACAGCATAAAACGCACTGGTTCACCCCCCAGGACCTCCCAGACGGCCTATTCGAACCCTGCCAGGCCTGCGGCGCCCCCATCGCCACGGGGGGGTACAGCCTGTCGAGACACACGCCCAGCTGCGGCAAAACCGCCCCCCGCAAACGCGTAAACGCCCCAATCCACCTCCAAGTCGTCTCGTATGACAGCCCCTCCGAGTCTTCGCGGTCGTTCAGGCCAGCACCGAGGGAGGCATTCAGGCCGTTGGCGTCGATAGTGGGGGGGTACAAGAAGAAGGCGGCGGCGGCGGCGGCGTTGGAAGGGGGCGAAAATTTGCTAGTGGTCGAGTCAGCCTCTCTGCCTGCCTCAGGTCGACATACTGCCCGTCGAGCATCCGTTGCTCGCTCCCCCCCGACTGCTGGCCCCTCTCGCGCTCAACAGCGACCGCCACAGCCCGCGCCGGCCCCAAGACCCAACACCGGCCCTGCAATTACCGTGCCTGTCGCCCCAAGGCCTCGTCCCAACGCCAATCTCCCGTCTACAAGCAGGGAACTCACTAGGCAATCTACCCCGTCTACCCCATCCACCTCTACAGGCCCCCGCAGCCTCCGAACGCGCGTCAACCCTCCGCAGGTCCCCATCCCCCCTCCCCCCCCTCCCCCGAGGGCCAACGCCAACGCCAACGCCCCCTCTCCCCCTCCCCCCCCTCCCCCTAGGGCCCCATTCATTGCCCCCCCTTCTCCCCCCCCTATTCGAACCACAAGAGCTAGATCGAGAGCGATGGAGGCGGCGGCAGTGCTGGAGGAAGCTGAAGTGCTGGAGGAGGAGGAGGATGAGCAAGAGCGTGCCGAGGAGGGGCAGTCGGAAGAGCTGAGGAGATGGATGGCAGAGAGCGAGTCAGGTGACGAGGCTGTGAGTACCGAGGTCGATGCCGTGGCCGATGCCGTGGTCGAGGAGACGGGGGACGCTGTCGAAGCGGTCGAGGAGACGCGAGAGGCTGCTACGGAAGCGGTAGAGGTGGGAGACGGTGTGCATGCTAGCCAGGCAGTGGCTATGGCCCAGCCGACGGTAGTAGAAGAAGCGAGAGAGCAAAGCTGGGCAGAAATGCTACAGGAGCTCGAGGACTTGGACGACGCGACGCGAGGCGAGAGTGGAGGTGGAGGCGAGGGCAACCACGTGACCCCTCAAAGCCCGGCCGGCGATAGCGGAAGCGAAACAGGTGGCGGATCTGAGGGCAATCACGTGACCCCCCAGACTCTGCCCGCCGCGGCCGAGATTACTGAACGCTTTCTGTATCTCTCCAACTTTGCTACTCGCACGAAGCCGCTCCCCCCCTCCCTTGCGCCCCACTTCTACGACGCGGCCGCTCGTTGCGCTGCGGCGTACATAGCGCAACCGTCGGATGCAGCGCTCCTTGACTTCTTAGCTCTGCCCAAGATTGGTACCGTCTACGCCCTCTCCGACCAAAACCCAAGGTCCGCCACCGCAGCTATCAAGGCCTATCCCAACGTCCCCTGGCCCGACTACGCCCCTCCCCCTCCCCCACCCGCCGACTCCCAGCCCGATACGGTCAAGAAGGTGAAGAAGCTAGTGGAAGGAGGACGTCTTGGCGCGGCGGCGAGGATTCTGGAGGGAAGGTCGTCCGTGGCAGAAGTAGGAGAAGCAGAGCTGGAGAAGCTACGGAGCCTTCACCCCACAGGTCCCGTGAGTCCCTTCCGCAACATCCCCGGTCCCGGCCAAGGCAGAGCGCCCGAGCCGGAGGCCCTCGACACTGCCCTCCGTAGCTTCGACTCTGGTACCGCCGCCGGCATCTCTGGCTGGACCGTCCCCCTCCTCCGCGGCGCAGCACAACGCCCCACCGTCAAAAAGTTCCTCCTCCTCCTCGCCACCACTATCGCCGGCGGCACCTGCAAAGGTCGTCACATGCTGCGCGTCTCTCGTCTGATCCCCCTCGCCAAACCCGACGGTGGCATCCGCCCCATCGCCGTTGGGGAGATCATCTACCGCCTTTGCGCCAAAGTCATAATCGCCACTCACTTTCAACCCGACTTTCTCCTACCGTACCAACTCGGCGTCAAGTCTCCCGGCGGCGTCGAGCCCATCGTGCGTATGGCGGAGAGAGTTTTGGCGGGCGAGGACGATAGCGGGTACACTCACCTTGCCTCCCTAGACGCTTCCAACGCGTTCAACCGAGTGGATAGGAAGGAGATGGCAGAGGCAGTGAGGAAGTTTGCGCCGACGATGTGGAGAGCCTGCAAGTGGGCGTACGGAGATGCTTCGACGCTTGTCTGTAACGGTAACGTCCTCTCTTCTTCGCAAGGTGTCCGTCAAGGAGATCCCTTCGGTCCGCTTTTCTTTTCCTTAGCTCTCCGTCCCACTCTCCACGCCCTCTCCCAATCCCTCGGCCCATCCACCACCCCCCTCGCCTACCTCGATGACATCTACCTCTTCACCTCCGACCCCAACGTCCTCGCCAAGACCACTCGCTTCCTTTCCGATAAGGAATCTATCATCAAACTCAACCCGAGCAAGTGTTCTGTGAAGACGTTCGAAGAGATCAGAGGGGACGGGATGAAGATGCTGGGAACCATGGTGGGTAGTCGAGACGCGCGGCTGAACTTCTTGCAGGAGAAAATGAGAAAAGAGTTCGGCAAGCTCGACAACCTCGTCGACCTCCCCCACCAACACGCCCTCCTCCTCCTCCAACTATGCCTACAGCAGAACATCCGCCACCTCCAACGTAGTTTGAAGACGGACGATTTTGGCGACGAGTGGAAGGAGATGGACGAGCGGCTGTGGGAGGAAGTGCAGAGGTTGCAGATGAGGCAGAGAGGGAACTCGCAGGAGGAAGAGGCGAAGGGGAGGTTGTTGTCGAGCCTACCGGCTAGGTTTGGAGGACTCGGACTCTTATCTTTTAACAAAATTGCACCTCTGGCTTACAAGTCAGCACAGGAGTCCGCCGATTCATTCCTTGCCAACATCGACCTCATCCACCCTCTCGACCCACCTCCCAACCCCACCCCCCAACGTGTTCGCTGCGCAAAGCTCTGGTCGGACCAGCTGTCCTCCTTCATGGAGACGGCTTCCCAGCCCGAGCGAAAGCACCTCGCAGAGAACGCTTCGAAGATCGGGCGCTCCTGGCTTCGACAGATCCCCTACATCGAACCTCTTCGCCTATCGAACCACGAGGTTGCCGCCGGTCTACACTACCGCCTTCTTACCCCCGCCTCCTCCCCCACCTGCGCCGCCTGTGCCGAAGACTCTGGCCTCGCCCATGACGAGGTCTGCCGCCAGCGCCAGACGTGGTCCACCCGCCGTCACGACTCTATCAACAGAGTTCTCCAAAGCTACCTCTCTCGTGTCGCCGGCGCCGTCGTCTCGCTCGAACCCTCGACACAAGAAGGGCGAAGGAGGAATGACTTGCGGGTCCGAGGAGGGGGAGGGCAGCTGAGGAATGTGGACTATGATCTCAAGGTGTACGGGTTGGAGGACAAGCACGTTTACGTGGTCCAAGGAGGGAAGCCGAGGGAGATGGAGTGGATCGACTGGGTTAGGGGAAGGATGGTGGCGTGGTTGTCAAAGCGGGACGCAGAGGTTGTGGAGAAGGCGCCGAGAATCTACGGGGGGGCGTTCCGCCCCCTTGTTCTTTCTGCGGGTGGCCTAATGAGCGAGGAAACGGCGGTGGAATGGAGGAGTTGGAGGAAGGGAATGGAGAAGGAGGTCTGGCACGGATTGCAGAGTAGGGTGGGGATGGAGTTAGTGAAGGCGAGGGCGAGGACGCTGTGGATGTAGGGAGTAGCTAGAGGCGAGAGGGTTTTTTATTGACTTGGCGAGTCGGGCCGTTAAGTCTTTTTCCCTCATTTCGACATCGTCTTACATAGAGCCCTGTACATAGCAACGATGAGTTCCAAAATCTTTATGTAACTCTCTTCACCCTACAACGGGCCAGAATTCGTCCTCCTCGCGGTCCATACTCGCCAGACTCGTGGCTGCCAATATGTGTTCTACGACCCTCTTCGCGACGATAGGCAGTACTACTTCCAACAGTGGAACAAGGCCAGGACACCCCGTGAAGATGCGGCAATCAAAGACATGTGGGCCGAGCGCCTCCACCCCAACTCTACCCGGCCTGCAACCCAGCAGATGCTCTCGCTTTGGCTCCAAGGCCGTTTTTGAACGGGCTGGGACAGCCCTTCCTTCTGGCGGGGGGTGATGTAGCGTGCTAGGCGCCTGCACGCCCCATGGACTATTCTTAGCTGTGCTCGCCTCCGTCTTCGTCTCCGTCTTAGTTACCCTTACTCGTTCTCGTCCTCTTCCTCTCTTCTTAGTAAGGCTGTCCGACGTACGTCGACACGCCCCTGTTCGTCACCCTGATCGTCTTCCACCCGTCTGCCCTTTCTTATTGTCCTTAGCCTCTTCGTACACTTCGCTGGTCGACTTGTACCCTTATTCGCTCCGTGTCGTAGTCGTATCACGTAGTCGCACCGTCTATCGTCTCGTCACTCATTCATGTATATAAGAAAGGCTGGGTGTGGGGACAGAGATCCAACAAACTCTTTGACTCTCTCCTCTCCCCTCCTTGTCTTCCTTAACCTCCACTACTCCAACCAAGACCCCAAACCAAGCACACCTGCGTCTTCCTCTTCACGGTACTTGGGCTCAACCCTCAAACTACACGTGGTGATTACTTCCTGTCCCCCCAGAGCAGGCCTGATCACCACAGTGAGTACCGCTGTCGTTGGAGTATTGGTTGTCGAAGGGGGGGTTGGCTACTTTGGCAGAGTTCTACTAGAGTAGGCGAGAGTAGAAGTCTGGTAAAGAGATTTAGAGGTTTAAGAAAATTAACATCGATGGGAGACTTCGAGAGAGCTACAAAGGGGTCCTTTTATATCTTTTCCGTCCATCGATGTTTTCCAATCCTTCCCTGGATTATTTCTGCTTGCTGAATCAGCCTCCACTCGCATATTTGGGATAGTGGAGCTGATTCCGAATAAAGATTCCGAATAAGGAAGAATAATACGGTATTCTAGCTACGATGTGACGAGATGTCTATAAATGTGAATACAGCGCGTCGGCGTTTGATCTATTGTATGATAAAAGCGGCTAGGCATGTGATAAAAGCGGCTATGTATCCGAATAATGTCCTAGCATGTGATAAGGGGGCAGGATCGTGTGACAAGGCATCATGAGATGTGCAAAGCGGCACGTTGAGTGATGCCGTTGGCGCGCCGCGAGCGTTGAGTCGCGGGGCGGGCACCTCCGCTTGGCTAGTTGTTACGTAAACAGACTGCCTGACGGGCGGAAGGTGGTCTGGATCGTGACAATATCCCAAAGCTAAGCGTTGACCGGCATCATGGGTATAAGATAGGCAGAGGTCGGTGGTGCCGCGGATATATCGGAGGACATGGATGTCATTACGGGCTCCTGGGCCTTTAGATGTTCGTGTGCGGGTAGGATATGATGTACAATAAAGAATGCAGAACAAAGAATCTCGACAGCTTCCAGGCTTGCTACAGCCGTCTGCTGTGCTATGCAGCAAGGGGTGCGTGAGCCAGCGATACCAGCGGCACCTTGGCGATGGTTTTCAAGACCTGATTAAATGCCTCCAAGCCCCGGCAAACCTTCTCAAGTTCAGTAGATGGAAGTCATGGAACGGATTGGACCCCCATTTTGGAGTCACGTGCCTTTGTTGTCGTCTTGAGTGCCGACTTGTGCGTTTTCGCCGAGGTATCTTTGCTTTTCGCTGTCCTCGGCAGTTCTTTTCTTCTACTCTCGAGCCATACTCTGCTCCATCACCACTACCATCCCGCAATGTCCATACTTAATCCGCCATTCGGGCCAGACGACGACGACTGGGAGACCGTAAGCGCTCATTCGCCCCGCCTCTTCATGTCGTCTCTGACATCCATCACAGTCTGATATCGTCCCCAAAAAGATCCTTCGCCCCACCGCAAGCACGTTCAATCCTACCCCCCGCCCCTCGCCTCCTACATGGGGCCCGCCTCAAACACCGGCTGGCCCTTCGTATCTCCCAGCCCAGCAGCGCGTCGCCGATGGTGAAGAGGACGATTGGTTTCGGGGAGATCGGCGGCCACAGAATAACAGGCAAATATGGGACTCGGCGTGAGCTCTACCTCTGCCACTGTACTTGTCGTGCTGATGCCTCGCCAGCAACACAAAACCGAAGGCACCCTCCATACTCGCTCCCCAAATTCTGCCGCAGCCCAAAGTCCAGCTCCTACGCCGCACTCCCTCCAATTCCTCCCCCAACTCATCCGGCACATCATCCCCCACGGGCGAGCAGCTGAAGAGCTATGAGGTGAGACAAGAAGAGTATCGCCTGGCGAGAGAAAGGATATTCGGCGCGGAGGCTGTAGAGGGATCGAGCAAGCCTACCCCTCCCGCATCTTCGGCCCAGAGACAACGAAGCCAAGGCAATCAGCCTCGCCGACAATATTCCCCCTCCCAAACACATCAGCCATCCCCCCAACCATTCGCCGGCCTCGTCCCCACTCAAGTCCGCTCTTCCCCCTCCCCATCCTTATCTCCGAGCGCGTCGCCGTACAACTCTCGCCCTCCGACAAGAACACATTCGAATCCTAGCGTTGCTGGAGGGGGCGTCATACCGAGTCAAGGCGGGGGGAGTGGTCTTGTAAGGCAGCCGATTGGACCGGGGCAGGGAGCTGGATTCGGGGGGGCTAGTGGGTTTGGCGGAACGAGTGGGTTCGGCGGGTATGGAAGAGGGGCGTAGTGTCAGAGGCGAGATCTTGATGTCCTGAAACGATGTAACCTTGTAGCATATGCCAGACAACCCAACGCCTAGGATCAAGTAAATGCATACACAGCTCTCAGCTTCTTCCATACCCAGCACTCCAAAACACGCCCGGCAGATCACCAACGAAATCGCCCCAAGGCCTCTCCACCACCCCCACCTCCCCCTCCTCTCCCAACCACCCAACCCCAAGGATCGACTTGAACCTATCCGTCACTATATTGTAATAATCCTCCCTCCCCTCGAGATGCTTCATCTCCTCCGAAACAGGCGTCGAAGGTACAGAGCCCGAAGGCGTAAGCGACGACAGATGCTCCCTAGCCTGCCTCGCCTCCCTCGCGCGCTTCTTCCGACTCGCCTTGCCCACCACCGAGCCCGTCGTAGAAACCGACGGCGACTCTGACACCCTCCTCCTCCTTACCAGACTCTCCACCTCGAGCTTGATAGTCGCGAGGTAATCCGTGCCCCACGCGATGGCCTTGACAGCTTTACCGTCCTTGCCTTCGGAAGAGGTGGAGGATGTCCAGATGATACCGTGGGCGGGGGTGTGGAGGCTCTCGAAGGCGCCGAGGAACTTTTCGAGTTCGGGAGAGGGGGGGAGGAGGCGGCGGTGTTCCAAGTGGTAAAATGAGATGTTGTTGGTGGGGGTGAGGATGGCGAGTAACGGGGTGGATGGGGGGAATGACAGGGATGTCGGAGGGAAGGGGAGGGTGGGGAGGGTAGCATACAACTGTTATAACAATGTTAGCTGTAATCACAACAAGATGGAAAAGACTTGCCTGGAGAGTGTCAAGATTGAAAACACTGATCCGTCCCTTCAAATCCGCAACACCCAACCACTGCCCATCCGCACTCGCCGCCAAACTCGACACCCACGCCTGCAGTTCCTCCTTCTTCTTTACAACCACTTCCTCCTCCTCCTCCTCCTCCTCTTCCTCCTCATCCCCGTTCATCGAGACATCCCCATCCACATGCCCATTGACCGTCCCATTCCTCTCTTCCCGTCCCTTGATGACCCTCCCATCCACAACCCTCTCCTTCCTCTCAAAACACTTGACGACGCCCACTTCCTTCTCCTTGACACCCGCATCGCCTACTTGCGGCAGCTCGAGGACGAGCACTTGGCCGGATGATTGGAGGCCGAGGATGAACCGTTGAGAGTCGGGGGTGAAGAGGAGGGATGTAGCGCCGCAGCCTTTTGATGGGATGGCGAGATGGGTGAGGAGGGGAGATGAGGAGAGGGTGCTGATGAAGGTGGTCATGCGTTGTGGTTTGAGCGTTCCAGAGGGCTATAGTCAGATTAGCAAAAGCCCAAGGAGGGAGGGGAGGGGCGTACAGTAGATGCGAGGAAGAAGAGCTTGGTCTCGTACAGATCTGACAAGGCGAGCCACTTTCCATCCTCCGAAATCGCAGACGAGATCAAATTCGTTCTCAGCTACAGCCTCATTAGCTTCACCCTACACTTTTCCGACACCAAGACTCACCCTCAACTCCATCTCCAACACCTTCTCCCACCCACTCTCATCCTCCTGCACTCTCCAAATCCCCACACTCGTCTCCCTCCTCCCAACGACCAACCGCCCCCCCTTACTGAGCGCCACATACCCGCCCATCGGTCCTCCACTCAGATACCCCATCCGCCGAGGGAAAGATTCTTCAAACGTGACCGCCTGCTTGCCCGGTTTCGGCTTGCCCAACGCAGAGCGCAAGACAGTGCTCGAAGGGGAAGCTGCAGAAGTAAAGGTGGGAGTCATATCAAGACCGCCCGAGACGAGCACGGGGGCGTAGGCCGAGTTGATCGCCGCCGGCGCAAGAGGATGATTGTTGGCAATGGGGAGATACGCCGGGAAGATTGCGAGCGCCTTGACATCGTGCGCATGTACCCTCTTGCCCGCTACCATCACCCACTGCCCTTCCGCCGACAAGACAAACTGACAGATCCGCTGATCCGGGCCAGAGGTAAAGAGGGATTCGCCGCGAGGGCCGATGGTGAGCGCCATAATGTCGGCTTTGTGTGCGCGGAAGGTTTGTTTTTGGGCGAGGGTGATGGGGTCCCAGAAGGTGATGCTGCCGAGAGAGTCGGTCGTTACGACAGAATTGTCACTATACGACATCAGCTGGGCTCAAAAGCTGATAAAAGAAGACTTGCGGTAAAACGCTAACATTCCAGACGATAGTCGCTTTCTGCCCACCAGCGCCGCCAACAGCCTTCTTCCCTCCCCTCCCGCTCTTCTGCAGCTTCTCAACCACCGCCCTCCCCTTCAAAAGAACCCGACTCGGCCCAATCCTCGACCCATCATTCGGCGCCGGAATCTCCCACCTCCTCCACGAACTGTCCGAATTCCCAGTCACCAACCCCGTATTCCTCCACTCCCACTCTTCATCCTGCTCCCGCCCCACTCTCACCAGCGATGGCGGCGAAAAGGCGATGGAGACCGTCCTCGTCCTGGACGGAAGCGCGTCGGACCGGAGAAGGTGCGAGGGCGGGGGCGCGAGAGCCGGGGACGGGTCAAACATGGTCGCGGGGGGTATCGACAGAAAGTGCAGGTTCGGCGAAGTCGTGGCCATGACGAGCAGATCCTGTGTCGGGGCTACTGCCAAGCTCCAGAGCGGCGCTTGGGGGATCTGGTACGTCTGCAAAACCCGGCCGGAATCGAGACACCGCTCAACCAAGTCGGAAGAGTCGGATCCGGCTGTAAAGAGACGAAGGTCGGGTAATTGGGGGACAGAGTATGGTTTGGATTCGAATGACGAAGGAGACCGGAGGACGAGAGCGATTTGGGAGATGGTGGGGTGGGTCAAAGTCGGGGGAAGGGTCTAACAAGTCGTCAGTCATGTCCCAGAACTTGGAGCCATACACACTTTTTGCAGCACCCAGTTACTCGACATACTCCTCTCCTCATCCCTCACATACTCCCAGATCTCGACCTCACCATTCTCCCGCGCCAAGACGAGGGAGCCAAACTCTTCGTTGCGTTGGCGAGCAGCCTGGGCGGGGACACTCGCGGGGTTGACTGGGGCGGGGAGGGGCTGGGGGGGAAAGGCGAGGGCTGCTATGGGGGAGGGGTTGTGGTCGTAGAACCGTATGCGGTGGAGCGGCACTGTCGCCATTTTTATTGTTTGCGGTGGCAGAGAGACCTCTTCGCGAAATAGCCAAGTCGTCAAAATTACATGTGGAGGCACGCGAGTTACGTAAGTCGCACCTCCACTCTTCTCTGACATCGCGAGACATTCTATACCATATCATATCTGCAGCATGGAGCCGCAAGAGTACCCCCGGACCACACCGCCGTCGACCCTCATCGTCATCCTCGACATCCACCCCGTATCATGGTCCCTCCTCACCACCCTCCCCCCCGCCCCTCCGTCCGACATCCGCGCCATCGACCTCGCAAAATCATCCCCCACCCCCCTCTCCTCCTTCCTCACCACCTTCATGGTCTATCTCAACTCCCACCTCGCCATGCGTTGGGGCAACCTAGTCGTCGTATACGCCGCCAGCGCGGGCCGGGCAAAGTTGGTATACCCCTCTACCGCACCTGGAGGGGGGCAACCTTCACAGGCTAGGGCGAATGTGTATAGACCGTTTCAGGTGCTGGATGGGCGGATAGAAGAGGGTATTCGGGATATGGTGGAGGAGGAGAGTAGACGGCTGGGACAAGATGATTTGGGGTTTATGAATGAGCCGTCGGCGATCGTTTCTGCATTGACAAAGGCGCTGTGTTGTGAGTCCCTTGCTCCCTGATTCAGATTTGGAGCTGACACTAGTATATAGTCATCACAAAGAGGGATACTGCTACTAGCCAAATACCCACCGATCCCACCACAACCACCGACCAATCATCGGGCGCTCCCGACACGAACGAAACCCGTATCCTCGTCATCAACGCCACCCCCGGCTCGGCAGTCGGCTCCCAAACCGACTCGGTCAATGGGGACGGGTCCAACGGCGATGGGGCCAGTGGGAATGCGCCGAGAGGGGGAGGACAGATGAGAGGCGGGTACGTCGGGTTGATGAACTGTGTCTTTGCCGCGCAAAAAGCCGTACGTCCGCCCTCTTCCCGTTGCCATCTCCGAGCTGATAGGTGGGGTGCAGAAAGTCCCCATTGATGTATTCTCCCTTCCCCCACCGACGATAGACCCGACACCGCCGATCTTCTTACAGCAAGCAGCACATCTGACGGAAGGCGTCTACTGGCAGTGGAACGGGCGCGGGGGATTGCTACAGTATCTACACGTACGTGACCTTATTCAGCGTAAGTCCTAGAGCTGACAACGATGCAGAATATATACCTCACACCCCCATCGCTTCGCCGTACCCCCTTCGCCGTACCTCCCCAAGACGCCGTCGGCTTCCGCGCAGTCTGTTTCTGCCACCACAACACCCTCGACGTCGGCTTCGTCTGCAGCGTCTGCCTCAGCAGCAAGTCCATTCTCCCCCCCCCCTACAGGATCATCATCTAACACTGCATAGTCTTTTGCGAGCCCCGGCCTGTCTGCTTGATGTGCAAAACCCGTTTCCCGATCAAATCACTACCCACCCTCCGCGCCTACTCTTCCTTGATCAATACTATCCCTATCCCCGACACTATCGTAGCCCCTCCAGAACCCAAAAACGCAGACAAGGGGCAGATTCGCGCGCCAGAGAGACTAGCAAACCGTGGAGGAGGTGCGAGCGATGCGATAGTGATAGATTGAATGTTTATGTAATGGTGTTGTGTTTCGGAGATGGCCGGTGATCGATAGGAGGGAGAGATGTTCGGCAGGCCGGGTGGCAAACACGTTGGCAGGATCCTTTTGGGGCGGATGTGTACGCCGTCCATCTACTCGCTCCCCGTCGACTCGCCGCGCCTTCCCCTCTCTGCTCCCCCATCCCCCACTCCATTCATAACGGAAGACCCCAAGCCACGTTCATCCGTTGCACATCCGGCATCACCGGTCATTTTCCCGGACTCGTATCTCTCCCCCGCGGCCTATATAAAGCCCCATCTACCCGTCTCTGTCTCTTGTCTTCCTCCTTCCTCCTCCCCTTCTACCATCACACTATCATGGCTGAATTACAGCAAGTCCTCGAGCTTCTCCAGCAACTTACAGCAAAGCAAGATGCTCTCGCCGAAGAGGTAACGCATCTCTTATCTCCCATCCCCTCCTCATCCTCCTAACACCCTTCCTTAGCTCAAACAGCAACAACACACCTGCACATGCGGCAACCACTCCTCCTCCACCTCCGAACAAGGCGTGACCCACTACCCCAACGCCACCCCCCCTCACTCCCCCAAAGCGCATACAGGCGGCATCGACGCCCTCCGCGCTTCCCGCAAAAACTCCATGTCCTCCCTCAACGGGAACGGGCTATCGACTTCTCCTCTGACTACTGCTCGCAACTTTCTCACCGGCTTGACCAGCACTGAAGGCGTGAACGGCCATGGCAATGGCAATGGCGATGGGGCAGCCACGCCCGGGACGCCGTACGGGAACTTGAGCTTGGACGCTGCTGCCCGCGGGGCGGGTGCGCCTGGGGGTCTCTTACCGCCCGAGAAGGATGGGAAGGATGAGAAGAAAGGGAAGGGGCTGTATCCCAGTCGTGTGATCCTTACCAGTACGTCTCATCTCCTTTCAAGGAAGATGTTTGGGGAAGGCGAGATAAGAACGTGCGCTGATAAGATTGGTGTCAGCCTACCCGAGTCAGCATGGTATCAACCCTACCCCACTCAAGTGGGGCGCTGGCCGTGAGTCTACCCACCTTCCCTTGTCCTCATGCTAATACTTTGCAAGCTACTGCGCGAGAACGAGGCCCCGTCGTATGTTCCCGTATCAAGTCCAACCTCCTCATCCGGAACGCTATCGGCGCCCACGCCGGTTCGTACTCTATCTACCGCGCGCTGTCTATCGGTATGGGCCAGCTCCGACCCGACTGGAGGCCCGACTTGACCAATACCCACGTACGTCTCTTTCTTCATTGTCGGCCTGTTAAGCGGGGGTAAAGGGCTGATGGGTTTGGATAGCCGCCGTTTGTGCTTCCTCCGACGCAGGGGTGGTTTGGGAACAAGATTGTTTCGTTTGATCCTTGGGGTGCAATGTCGCAGGAGATCTGGGCCAAGGTACGTGTCTCCCCCCACCTCCTCTTACATACTTTTACCAACAACACCCGCAGGAATATGCCGAAGGTCTCGACGTCCGCCCCACCATCTCCCAAACCAAAGCCCACATCAAGATCCAAGAACTCGACGAGCTCTTCAAGAAGGGCGACTTTCCCTGCGACGGCGATATCGTCATTAAATCCCCCGAGCTCCCCGCCTTCCCCGGCGTCGACCAAGGTATCGAAGTAAACACCTACAAAGCCGCCATCGATCCCGTCTGGCACCTCCCCGGCGTCGCCGAACGCCTCGGTATCGAAGAATCCACCCTCCGCCGCGCCCTCTTCGAAGACACTGGCGGCATGTACCCCGAACTCCTCACTCGCCCCGATATCAAAACGTTCCTCCCCCCCATCGGCGGTATGACAGTCTACATCATGGGCGATCCTGCAAAGCTGCAAGATCCAGAGACGGAGGTGACGTGTCGGCCGCATGATTCGTGTGCGGGGAGTGATGTGTTTGGGTCGGACATTTGCACGTGTAGGCCTTATTTGATCTTTGGGATTGCGGAGGCTTTGAAATGTGCGCAGAGGGGTGGTGTGGGAGTCATCATCTACTTCCAAGTAAGTCTTTCCCCTCTCCACCTCGTGTTCTTGCTGACGATGGGCACAGAAAGAAGGCCGTGCCCTCGGCGAAGTCGTCAAATACATGGTCTACAACCGCCGCAAACGCGGCGGCGACTCTGCCGCCGAATACTTCAACAACACCGAAGTCGTCGCCGGCGTCAAAGACGCCCGGCACCAAGCCCTCATGCCCGACGTCCTTCATTTCCTCGGTATCAAGCATATCCACAACCTGATCTCGATGAGCAATATGAAGTATGACGCGATCATTGGCAGCGGGATCACGGTTGGGAACAGGTACGAGATTCCGGAAGAGTTGATACCGGCGGATGGAAAGGTCGAGATTGATGCCAAGGTATGTCTTGTTCATTTCGCCGGGGTATGTGCAGTCGCTGATGGCGGTATAGATCCAAGCGGGGTACTTTTCAAAGAAGCAAGTCACGGACGATCTCGTCAAAGAGACGAAAGGTCGTAACTGGGGTATGTCTACTACTCTATCGCTATCCCATTTTGCCTACTGACGAGATTCGCAGAGGACATCGTGCACTAGTCTCTCTCATCATCCCATTTTTCCTAACATTTTGTCACATATCGTTGTCTATCTTGCTCTCTGCAATACAGTCTCTATGCACCGTTGTATATATCGCTTTGCCTCTATCCGACATTATTATGGACTATAATCATGTTGCATGGCGTGGAAGCGTTAATCGGTATACACAAATGCCGGGTATCGTCTCCCCCTCCTCTCCCCTCTCAAACCCTCTCAAACCCTCCCAAGCGCCTCCCCCAACCCCCTCACCTCCCCCACATCCTCCCCCCTCAGTCCCCCATCACTCTGCCTACACCCAAGCGGGCACACGTCCATCTCTTTCCAACCCGCCCAGAGGTCGTCTATTGCGGTGAGCGGGGCGGGGTGGTCGATGGTGAGGAGATAGAGGGCGTCGTAGCCGCCGGCTTTTGATGATTGTCAGCGATAGAAATGGTTGTACATATTGAAAAAGAAGGAGAGGTAAGAAATCCAGACGAAAAAGATGGAGAGGCGAAAGAACAAGATCAAGACATCTCGCAAAGAGAAAGAACGACTCACCTCCCGGCACACCCCCTCCCAAAACACCCCGCACATCCCCACAAGCATCCAACAACCTGCTCTGCTCTTCCGGCTCGATCCCCACCCCCGACTTGTCCGACATCTCCCGCAGCAGCGCTCGGATGTTGAGGAGCGATTCGGCGAGGGTTTTGAGGAGTGTCATGGTGGGGGAGGGGGAGGGGGCGGAAGAGAGCTAGAGTGTGTGTTGGTCATGAAGGGGACAATGAAGAGAGAGGGGAGGGGTGACGTACATCTGCAAGAGTCCAGGCGTGAGCCTTACCCAAAACCTCCTCATACTCTCCCTCTCCCTCCCTCTCAACCAACGCCATCAAAACCTCCCTCAGCCCATTATTCGCCCCATCCAGCCTGCCCCACACATCCCCCGCTTCCTCCGGCTTCTCCTTTCGCCACTTCAACACCTGCCCCACGAAAGAGGGGGTATCTGTCCCGGCATCGACGTCGGCGAGTACGAGCCGGAGTCCTTTCGGGAGTCGGAATGGCTCGACTTTGGAGTCCCACTTGCCGGGGGCGAGGTGCTCGATCAGAGACGAAGGGGCGGAGAAAGGGGCAAGGTCCATAAGCGGCGCCAGCACCTCGGGCGAAAATCTCGTATAAACATGCGACCCATAAACCGCACTCGAAACATCAAATCCACTCCCCACCTTCCCCTGTGCCAAACAATGCGCCAACTGGCTAACAGCATGCACCACATGCTTTCCTTGGTCGTCGATCTCGCCCTGGGGGGATTGGGGGACGATGGCGAGGTGGACGAGGAGGGAGGCGGTCAGGGAGGTGGTTAGGGCGGCGGAGGAGCCGAGACCTGTTTTGTTTGTTTGGGGAATTGGGCGGGGGAGGGGGGTAAAGGGGGGGAGGGAGGGGAGGGATGAGAGACGAGCTGAGAGGGATAGAGATGCGAGCTAGCTATGCCATCAGCGGCGTACAGACAAGAGTGCGAAGCACGTACCTGCTCGCGTTGCGAGTAAAAGTCATTGTCCGCAAAGACTACCACCTCCAGTCCTCCTCCTATCCGTCTCATGAGCTCTTCCACTGACTTCTCCTCATCCTTCATCGAAAGTAGAATACTCTCATAAGCGTACTCGAGCACTTTGGTGACCGCGGTACCGATAAACTTGTTCCTGCCGACCTCCGCTTCGTTTGTCTGCGACAAGGTCAAAGCGGGTTCGTCGGGAGATGAACGCAGTGACAGTTTGTAGTTCCACGTAGACTGTTGTTTGGGGAATTGACCAGCGCGGACCGAGATCGTGGCGTTTTGGGCGTCCGAGGGGAGGGATGTGACAGACGAGTAGAAGCGGCTGGAGGTAGCGACGACGAGGCCCGAGTAGGCGCGGTCGAGAACGAGGTAGCCGCCGGCGACGAGGACCTTGCCGGGGGAGGAGATGAGGGTGGTGGCCATGGGGTGTTTTGAATGGAAGTGAAATGCAAGAGGAGAGTCGCGCAATGGGACGAGATGTTGACGGTCACGTGGTCGGTCACGTGGTCGCCACGTGGGGTGTTCTTATCAGCTCCATCGCATCTCCCCGCTCCTTTATCAGCGCATCTCGGTTGTATCACTGGTATTCTATTGTATAACTCGTATTCTATCTCTAGCCATACTCTATATCCCCATGTCTCCGCCCCCGCCCCAGCGCGAGAGCGTCCCCATCCCGCCGAATGCCCAGCGGGAACACAAGAAGAACCGCAGCGGTGTACTCCAGAGCTCCCTCGAACTCGTATTCAGCAGCTGTAAGAGCTTCCACCTCCTACAGTCGACAAGCGCTAACATCTCACAGACTCAAGATCCCAACAACTACGCTATGGCGCTTCCCTAAACGCCCCATCATTCCTCGATGACAACTCTTTCCAAGATGACCAAGACCTCGACGACGGCGAAGACAGTTCCGGGGAGCGACACGTCTCGAGCAACTGGGACGACATTGAAGCTCGTGCTGAGGACGGTACCAGACGGCTGGGCGGCGATGCATGGGTGCAAGAAGTGGCAGAGGACGACGAAGACGACCCCGACGGCTCAAACATCTCGCGCAGAGTATCCGACGAACCCTCCATCTTCCACGCCGACGGCATGCCCCTCTCCACTGCCCGACCAGAACCTCCCAGCATGCCCATCCCCCCTGCATCCCAGAACAAAGGCCTCATATCGGTCGGCATGTTCTCTCCCCGCCCTTCCCTCCCTTCTCTTCCCGGCTCGTATACGACCTCTTCATCGGTTACTCAGACTCCGCATGTCAGGGGGAAGGTGCTGAGAAAAAAGACGCAAAGCTCGGGTGGTGCTAGTGATTTCACGGAGCGATCATCGGAAGGTGTTGCCCCTGCTGGTACGGGGGAGACGGCGGCTTTACTTGGTGACGGTCGGGCTCAGGTGTACGACTCGGTGGACGGAGGCGGTGGACGGGCTCGAGCGAGGATCAAAGTACGGGTTCCAGCAGGACAGAGTACGGAGGGTCAGACCGTATGTTCGCCTTATCTCTCCGCTTTCAGGTCTGACACATATATAGCTGTTCAACGCCACGGCAGTTCTCGTGGGTATCGGCCTCTTGTCTCTCCCACTTGCCTTTGCCTATGCCGGGTGGATATGCGGAAGTCTCATGCTGTTTGGTTTTGGCTGGCTTACTTGCTATACGTGAGTCTCCATCTCCACATGTTCGGTCCGCTGACAGGTGATGCAGTGCCAAACTTCTTTCTCGAATCATACGCGCCGATATGAGGTTGACTGGCTATACCGATATCGGTCTGAAAGCTTTCGGCAGGTCGGCTGGCATCGCTATCAACTTTCTGTACGTATACATACCCCATCGAGACCGATATTGACGATTCGCAGGTTCTGCCTCGAGCTATTCGCCCTCGGCGTCGCCCTCGTTGTCCTCTTCGGCGATACCCTCAACGTCCTCTTTCCCCACATCCCAGCAAACACCTGGAAACTCATCGGCTTCTTCATGTACGCCCCCTCTCTCTCTTTCTTCCCCAGACTGACACCGTACAGCGTCGCACCCACCGCCCTCCTCCCCCTGCACATCCTCTCTCTCCCCTCCCTCCTCTCCTCCCTCTCCTCCCTCCTCCTCATTCTCGTCCTCCTCATCGACGGCCTCCTCTCCCCCTCCTCCCCCGGCTCCCTCCTCCACCCCATGCCCACAAGCTTCACCCCAGAGCTGACTGGGGGGAATTGGCTAGGCGGTGTGGGGCTGGTTTTGGCGGGGTTTGGGGGACATGCGGTGATGCCTAGTTTGGCGAGGGACATGCGGAGGCCGGAGATGTTTGAGGGGGTTGTCGATAAGGCTTTTGTGAGTCCCTCTCCTTCTTCCTTCTCCATCTTTCACGAAAAGGGATGCTGACGACGGTGTAGGCGATAGCCACAGGCATCTCTTTCATAGCAGGCGCTTCAGGCTACCTCATGATCGGATCCACCGTCTCCGACGAAGTAAGCCCCTTCTCGTCCCCGGTGATATCCATCAACGCTGACTTTTGAGGAAAGATTACAAAAGATCTGATGCAAGAAAAGTATCATTACCCACGCATACTCAACATTGTCGCTTTGTGGATGATTGTCATCAACCCGCTTACCAAGTTTGGGCTTTCTTCTCGACCCGTACGTCCCCTTTCACATCCCCATCCTCTTTCTTTTGTAGTTTTGCGACGGGGGGTGAATAGCTGATCAGTAATTAAGTTGAATATCACACTCGAAACGATCCTTGGCATCTCTCCTTCCCCGCCCATTGACACATCGGGGTTCGACTCTTCCCTCTCTTCTCAGACACCCCGCAATGGCGCGGCCTACCACGAGAACGACCACGACCAATACCACTCCAAACCCTCCCCATCCCTCCGCTCCCCCTCCCCCTCCCCCCACCACCGCCCCTCCTCTCCCTCCCACATCCCCACCCACCCAACCCCATCCCCCTCCCAAATCGTCCTCCACGAAGCAACCGAAGACCGCAAAGCCACATACCGCGTCATCTCCCGGATTGTCGTGACGGCAGTATGCGTTGGTACTGCAGTGGTGTTGCCGGGGTTTGGGAGGGTGATGGCGTTTTTGGGGAGTTTTTCGGCTTTTGTTATTTGTATTATCTTACCCGTACGTCCCTCGCTTTCTCCTTCCCCTTCTTCCTCCCCCTTTCCCCTTCCCTCCCCTCCTCAATATCTCCATCTCAATCCAAAGCTGACACTTGCAATCAAGCTCCTATTCCACCTCCGCCTAGCCCCAACCCTCTTCCCACCCTCCTCCCCCTCCGCAGCCCGCCGTGCTCGCCTGATCGCCCTCGGTCAGTGGGTCCTAGTAGCGGGGAGTGTGGTGTTGATGGTTGGTGGGACGGTGTGGGCTTTTTTGCCGGGAAGTGGGCATGGGGAGTTGGATCCTTGAACTTTTTCAAGGCCTTCTTCGGGTGGTGGAAGGGCGGGGCGGAAGATTGTGGTTGGAGGAATGGTATCTACGAAGACGGTTCTTGGAGGCGTTTTGCTTGCTTTATTGCGATACGCTAGATACGAGATCGTTGTATGACCTTTGCTTTTGGAGATTCTATTAAACGTAGTTGTATATACTGAAAGATGGCATGAAATCATGACCCAAGATGACCGTTCTTACATTTAACCTGCATTTTTACGAGTATGAAAAGAACAAGTAGCCTGACATCTCGATGCCTACAAGAGGGCGATATTGGATCGTTGCATGACCCTCGTAACCTTAGTACGGGAGACAAACTTGCTTTAAAGAATAAATTCAAACATCGCCAATATGCAGACCAGATACCATGTCTACATCCAAGTCATTCCTCAATGTGATCACCAATGCTGCCAGAAAAACGTATTTATACATCGGCAAACAAAATAGCCAAGAGATCATCTCTCCAACTTAGATTGATAGCGTGTCTATAATGTGAGTCTGCAGTGTAAACCGCCTGATAGACAGCCAAGGCCCAAGTATCATTGAGACGCCTGATTTTTATCCTAAAACCTTCCTCCAAGAAAGTTCTCTCCTTCATTCTGCCCAAAGCGCGCTTCCCCAAAATCCTATCATTCCCACGCGAAGCCATAATGAACACCTCCCATTCCTTCTTCCCCGCCATGGACCTTATCTGGGAACGCAGACATTCGTACAGGCTCTCGTCGCACCCATACTTGTCCATCAAGGTATAGAGCGTATCACACTCCTCGTAAGAAATGTTCAACCCTATCCCGTGTGCTCCGCCAAGGGAGACGAGATTCAACCAAGGCTGGAGAGCTTTGGCATCACACTCGGGGAAGATGGTGACAGCATCCGTATGCGTGGAGATGTCTTCTCGCTCGTTGAGCGATAGCTCATCGAGTTTCTCGAGGATGGTCTGGCCGGAAACGGGAGTTCCGACCTCTTTACCGGAAGGCTGCGGGATGTCGCCGAGGTCTCGGAAGAATGAGCTATCGTACAGGTCAGCCTCGTACAGCGCCCTGCCCTCATGCTCTCGATAGTCAGGAGAAGATACTAACCTGACTTTCGCAAGACGATCGAGGTCAAAAGGAAAGATCACATTGTCGGACGTGATGAAATGGACGCTGCCCTCGAAACAGTATATCGTATTGACCGAATATTCCTTCGCCTTGCCAGCCGTTTTGCCACCAGCATCGGCTTGATTAGAAGTGGTCGGCATGAGGGTATTGTCGAGGAAGAATCAGAAGGTGGACGCTGGTGGAGGTTGCGCTTTGAATGTACGAAGCAGCGTCGATATGAAAGAGAAGAAAAAAGTGTCATCCCGCTTTGCATGTCATCCCGCCCGGCGGAATCCATTTGTATTCTGTCAGTACGCACTCTCGAGCTGACGTTCCGCGTACAAATCAACAACAAGATTCAAGGTGTATATACCAACGACGTGTTTATCGACCAACGTACCTCCCGAGCCCCATCAGATGTGACAGCAGCACTACCTTCTTGGTCTGTTTGATCGATCGTCCTCGCTACCGACTCTGTCTACTGTTGCCATACTCTCGAGCGTTTCTTTTCGTCTACTAGGGAACTTTCGTCGAGTATGTCAGCCACCATACTATTGCAAGCCATACAAAGTTCCAACCCCTTCTATTACTCCCCCACTCTCTCGACGACGTCCTCTCGACGATGTCCTCTCGAGGGGGGTCTTCTGCGTGCTTGTACGGCTGCTTGTGTACGCAAAGATACGCACGTCCGAAACGACAGGTGGTCCAGACCACAGCCCGTCTTTTCATCATATCCTTCCCTGCGACAATCGTTTGGAATGATCTCCACCGCTTGCCGTGGTGAAGGTAAGGTTGAGAGACGTCGCGAAAGTCGTAGATGCAGCAGTAGTCGACTCGAGTGATAGAGTCCTCGCGATCGTCGTCATCTCCATTTCTCTCTTCACACATCACCAAACAAACGCCCTAATCAAATTATCTTTTCCAATCCGCCAAATTGATATACTCTTCCGCATCCACATCCACCATCTCCCTCTCTTCACACTTCCTCCCCATTCTATGCGTCTTGTTACACTCCACCTTCAACCCCAACCTCGGATCTTTGTTGTATAACGCCTGGTTATACCGCCAACGCCCATGTGTTGGAAGTTTGTTGATTTTTTTTTTTTAGTTACATCCTCGTTTGAAAGAAGGTCCCATCGTCCATACTTTCCAGAATATGCCTGCCTGGAACCCTGTCGTCCACCTGCGAAAGCGAATATGAACAGCTCCCAAAGCCAATTCCTCACAGTCATCAGAATACCCGCGAGCGCAGCGCTTTAAACTGCCCATTCCTCAAATCCATACTTTTCCATCAAAACCAATAACTATCTGTAAACTCTCACTGAAATTTACATGTGCCCGCTTCTGCATACTCTCCTGCGACAATGTTCAGCCACCCGCGCCGACCGTCTTGATGGCGGCACCGATTCGAACGGGCTGGGGTGAAAGTTGTGGACATTGGTACGATGTTGATGGAAAACGCAAATAATGTAATCCCGGTAAAGCAGTGCGATCCCAATAACAGACCAGCGCCCGAGTACGAAAAAGAACAAGCAACACCGACGACGAGTGTCCAATGCCCGCGCTATGTTGGCGCCGCGCAAGTACGCACTCTTTACGCCTTGGAAGATGCTGTCGGGAACCGCATTATGCGTAGGAATGAAAAAAACAAAACCGCCAGCCGACCACTCAATCAACCTTCCATTCTTCCTTTCGTACGCCGCTTGCCCCAAAAATCAACCTCTCAGCTCGATCCCCATCATGACAGGTTGAGGGACCTCGCGAATTGAGTCGGAGAGACAGGTCAAAGAAGGGGGGAGGCATGACGCCCATTCCCAAGCTTTAATCTGCCCTCCATTTCCCCAATCACCACATCGCAAAACCTCATCCAACCAACCACTGCCGGTTCCCCTTACGACCCTCGCCTCTCTCCCATGCCAAGTCCACTCGCGCGAACATATCACACGGTGAACCCATTCTCGCGAAAATTCCAAACTATGCATAGCCTTCGTACATGCCCCAACCCTCTTCCCACCCTCTTCCCCGCAGCCCGCCGTGCCCGCCTCATGGCCCTCGGTCAGTGGGTCCTAGTAGCGGGGAGTGTGGTGTTGATGGTTGGTGGGACGGTGTGGGCTTTTTTGCCGGGGAGTGGGCATGGGGAGTTGGATCCTTGAACTTCTTCTAGGCCTACTTCGGGTGGTGGAAGAGCGGGGCGAAGATTGTGGTTGGAGAATGGTGTTTACGAAGACGGTTTTTGGAGGCGTTTTGCTTGCTTTATTGCGATACGCTAGATACGAGATCGTTGTATGACCTTTGCTTTTGGAAATTCGATTGAACGTAGTTGTATATAATGAAAGATGGCATGGGATCATGACCCAAGATGACCGTTCTTACATTTAACCTGCATTTGTACGAGTATGAAAAGAACAAGTAGCCTGACCTCTCGATGCCTATAAGAGGGCGATATAGGATCATTGCATGACCCGCGCAACCTTACGGGAGACAAACTTGCTTTCAAGAATATACTCAAACATCGCCAATAAGCAGACCAGATACCATGTCTACATCTAAGTCATTGCTCAATGTGATCACCAATGACTAGGGTCTGCCAGAAACAAGACGGAAATTGGTAAACAAAATAGCCATGATATCCTGTCTCCAATATTGATTGATGCAGATATCCTCGGGATACGACTGTGGTGGGTCTTCAGTGAAGACCGCCTGATAGACAGCCAAGGCCCACGTATCACTGAGACGCCTGATTTTTATCCTATAACCTTCCTCCAAGAAAGTTCCGTCATCCATTTTGCCCAAAGCGCGCTTCCCCAAAATCCTATCATTCCCAAAAGAAGCCATAATGAACACCTCCCATTCCTTCTCCCCCGCCATGGACGTTATCTGGGAACGCAGACATTCGTACAGGCTCTCGTCGCACCCATACTTGTCCATCAAGGTATAGAGCGTATCACACTCCTCGTAAGAAATGTTTAACCCTATCCCGTGTGCTCCGCCAAGGTAGACGAGATTCAACCAAGGCTGGAGAGCTTTGGCATCGCACTCGGGAAAGATGATGACAGCATCCGTATGCGTGGAGATGTCTTCTCGCTCGTTGAGCGATAGCTCATCGAGTTTCTCGAGGATGGTCTGGCCGGAAACGGGAGCTCCGACCTCTTTACCGGAAGGCTGCGGGATGTCGCCGAGGTCTCGGAAGAATGAGCTATCAAATAGGTCAGCCTCGTACAGCACCCTTCCCTCATGCTCTCGATAGCGAGGAGAAGATACTAACCTGTCTTTCGCAAGACGATCGAGGTCAAAAGGAAAGATCACATTGTCGGACGTGATGAAGTGGATGCTGCCCTTGGAATAGTATGTCGTATTGACCAGATACTCCTTCTCCTTGCCAGCCGTCTCGCCACCAGCTTCGGCTTGATTGGAAGTGGTCGGCATGAGGGGAATGTCGAGGAAGAATCAGATGGTGGAAGCTGGTGCAGGTTGCGTTTCGGATGTACGAAACAGCGTCGATATGAAAGAGAAGAAAAAAGTGTCATCCCGCTTTGCATGTCATCCCGCCCGGCGGAATCCATTTGTATTCTGTCAGTACGCACTCTCGAGCTGACGTTCCGCGTACAAATCAACAACAAGAGTCAAGGCGTATATACCAACGACGTATTTATCGACCAACGGTTCTTCCGAGCCCCATCAGGTGTGACAGCTGTACTACCGCCTTCGTCTGATTGATTGATAGTCCTCGCAACCGACTCTGTCTACTGTTGCCATATTCTCGAGCATTTCTTTTCGTCTGATACTAGGGAACTTTCGTCGAGTATGTCAGCCAAAATACTATTGCAAGCCATACAAAGTTACAACCCCTTCTACTTATTCGATCATTGCATGACCACCGCAAACTTACGGGCAGACCAAATACCATGTCTACATCTAACGCATTCCTCAATGTGATCACCAATGACTAGATTCTGCCAGAAAAACGTATTTATACATTGGCAAACAAATTAAACAAGAGACTATTTCTCCAATATGGATTGATAGCGGGATTCAGGCATGGACTCAATTTTGGGTTTCCGGTGTAGAGCGCCTGATAGACAGCCAAGGCCCAAGTATCACTGAGACGCCTGATTTTTATACTAAAACCTTTCTCCAAGAAAGTTATGTCATTCATTTTGCCGAAAGCGCGCTTCCCCAAAATCCTATCATTCCCATGCGAAGCCATAATGAACACCTCCCATTTATTCTCCCTCGCCATGGACGTTATCTGGGAACGCAGACATTCAGTTCGTACAGGCTCTCGTCGCACCCATACTTGTCCATCAAAGTATAGAGCGTACCACACTCCTCGTAACCAATGCGCAGCCCTTTCCCGTGTGCTCCGCGAGGGTAGACGAGACTCAACCAATGCTGGAGAGATCTTGCATCGCACTCGGGAAAGACGATGGCAGCATCCGTATGCGTGGAGATGTTTTCTCGCTCGTTGAGCGGTAGCTCATTGAGTTTCTCGCGAATGGTCTGGCCGGAAACGGAAGCTCTGACCTCTTTACCGGAAGGCTGCGGGATGTCGCCGAGGTCTCGGAAGAATGAGCTATCAAATAGGTCAGCCTCGTACAGCACCCTTACCTCATGCTCTCGATAGCGAGGAGAAGATACTAACCTGTCTTTCGCAAGACGATCGAGGTCAAAAGGAAAGATCACATTGTCGGACGTGATGAAGTGGATGCTGCCCTTGGAATAGTATGTCGTATTAACCGAATACTCCTTCTCCTTGCCAGCCGTCTCGCCACCAGCATCGGCTTGATTGGAAGTGGTCGACATGAGGGAAATGTCGAGAAAGAATCAGAAGGTGGGAGCTGGTGGAGGTTGCGCTTTGGATGTGTGAAAGAGCGTCGATATGAAAGAGAAGAAAACTATGATTCATCCCGCTTTGCATGTCATCCCGCCCGGCGGAATCCATTTTTATTCTGTCAGCACTCACTCTCGAGCTGACGTTCCGTGTTGTGAAGTATTCAGCTCCTATCACCTGGTAAGATGAAGAAGCATGAGAAAGCACAACAGGCTCCACAATATACCCTGCTGCTAGTCCCTGAACCTTCCCGTGCCACATGGTTTGACTCTCGTACACGTCCATATTCGCAGCGTCCTGCGTACCGAACTCCAGAATCCAACACTTACGCCCCGCTCAAATCTATAGTGGACGTAATCAGCTCTGTACTCCATTCAAGTCGTGGATTTATAGACTCCCAGTACAAAGCAAAATGGGCAGGGAGATTTGCCCACAGATGAATGTTGACAATAGCCACGGCTATCTCAAAGCTCCAAAGGTTAGCAGGTAGGATAGGTGGCCATCGGCGGCCTCGGAATGGGCCATCAGAGAGCCAAGCTCCGAGTCAACCAGTCACGATAACCTGCATCTGTCGTCAGTACCGCTTGCTCTTAGGCCTGTGATGTACTGCCGATGGCGGTGACAGGCATCTATTTCTTGTCAGCACTGCGTCTCAAAGTCACGGGCGAGATGACTCACTACCAAATGTTGCCTTTCGGCAACACCTCGCCGAACAGGATTGGCCGCGCTCTTGAGCCAGAACGACATGATACCCGTAAACTTGATAGAGTTGTTCCAGATCATGTACATGAGGGGCACGACGTAAAAGTGCCAGGTCTTTGCGCAGACGAGCTCGCGTTTCCAGGAGAGACGGCGGACGGGTGCTCGTCCGACCGAGTCCATACGTGCTTTGGCGAGGTCGAGATCCTGGAGAGGAGAAAGTGTCAGAATATGAGATTGAAGGTAGTGGATGAACTCGCCTCTTGAGGTAACCAGAACGAAGGCCTGTTGCCCGAATGACCAGGGACAGCAGGAATGGAGACCAAGCCCATGACTGCGATTGGGAGAGTGATGACAGCATCGATGCTAAACTAAGCGGGCAATCAGATCCATTTCAGGTCATCTCGCTCAACAATAACGAAGGAACTTACCAGCCATCGCCATCCGGCGATTCCATGGACACCGTCAAGGTTGGTGTAGGCGGCAGCTTGTAGGATAGATGAAAAGAGTGTGCCGAGGAGAGCTGAGGTACCGAGGAGAGCTGCACGTTTGGAGAGCTCATGAGGCTAAAGAATATTGTCAGAGTGCGCTTCTTGACAAGATAGTCACGCATACCTTGTAGTAGGAGCCCAGGCTGTTGAAGCTGATGTGTCAGCTTCATCTAGTATCCGAGATCCACATTCACTTACATCCAGTGCAAAGCAGGATACTGGTAATACAAATCAGTTGAATACAACATGGTATTCCGCCAACGCCCATGTGTGTTGAAGTTTCGTTGATCTTCTTTCTAAATACATCCTCGTTGAAAAGAACGAACGTCCCATCGTCCATAATTTTCCAGAACATGCCTGCCTTAAACCCTGTCGTCCACCTGCGAAAGCGACTCCGAACAGCTCCCAAGGCCAATTTCTCATAATCATCGGAAAACCTACCGCTTCGAACCGCCCATTCTCGAACCCGCCCATCCCTCAACCCCATGACTTGTCCATCAAAACCCAAAAACTCTCTGTCCACTCTCACTGAACACTGAAAGCTTCCATGTGCCGCTTGCTGCATACTCTCTCCTGCGACGACGACGTTCAGCCAACCGCTCCAACCCAACCCAACAACCGTTGAGTCGCATTCGGGTCGGGGAAAGATGATCTAAAAACATCCGTATGTTTTTTTTGCGATAATCTTCTTGATCGTTTCGTGGAAGAGCCTGTAGAGTGATTCGAGCATGGTCCAGGCCCCGAGAGAGATGGAGATGGAGATACCGTGCGTTTTTTGCCAGAAGGGTAGCGGAATGTTCGCTAGATGTCTTTCGAAAACTCCTACAATCAGCCTCCTCCACCATTCTTTCAACAAACGAAGCACTTTAAGAGTTCTACGAGAGGATGAGGGATGAGGGCTTTACCAGACCTTCGTCCAAGACCATCGAGGGGTGGACTGAAAAAAAATGAACATTATCCAACACGACGAAAAATAGACATTCATTGCCTTTGGAGAACGAAGAAATGGGCCGGGTATATCCATCTTGCACGGCTATTCCTCCTCCTCCTCCTCGCGCGCCGACTGTCTTGGTTTGGTTTGATGGCGGCACCGAATACGAACGGGCTACGGGCTGCGGTGGAGATTGTGGACATTAGTACGACGGTGATGTAAAAAGCTCAGCAGTGCGATCCCAATTACAGCCCCAGACAGCGTCCGAAAGTACGACAAAGAACAAAGAACAAGCAACGAATCCCGAGTTCCCGACGACGAGTGTCCGTGTCCAATGCGCCGCGCGCTATGTGGCGCCGCGCAAAGTACGCACTCTTACGCCTTGGAATGAATGCTATCGATAACCACATAATGCCATAATGCCGTACTGCAAGTTACCCATAGTGCTGGTGCAGCAGCTGTACATATGAAATGAAATGAAATGAAAAAACGTCAAAACAACGGTCAAAACAGCCAGCCGACCACTCAACCACTCAATCACTCAATCAACCTTCCATTCCATTCTTCCTTTCTCTTCCCCTCGTACCGCCGCTTGCCCCAAGAATCAACCCTCCCATCTCCGACTCCACCCCCCCCTCATACCACCTCGAGAACCCTCGAGAAACCTCGCGAACCGAGACGGAGACGGAGACGGAGACGGAAAGACAAGTCCAAAAGAAAGGGGTGAGGGCATGACCGCATGACCGCCCATTCCCATTCCCATTCACCTTCCCAACCAAGCTTCAAGCTTCAAGCGGCCCTCCATTTCACCCCCCCAATCCAATCACCAACAATCCGTCCTCGCAAAACCCTCATCCAACCAACCAACTGCCCCCCCCCCCCGCCCCTTACGCCCTTACGACCCCTCGCCTCTCTCCCTCCCATGCCATGTCCACTCCCGCGAACGCGCAAACGTAGCACATGTTAAACCCATTCCCGCGAAAGATTCCAAAGAAAAAACTATGCATAACCCCTTCATACATTGCCCATCTACTCTCTCTCTCTCTCTCTTCTATCCACCCCCCACCCCACCCCCCCAACTACCGACACGACAAGTCGTACCCCTCCAGGAAAAAGCGTTGATATACAAATTGTGAAAGAGAAAGGCGAGCCTCGAGCCTCGGGCGAGCCTCGGGCGAGGTAGGAGGGCTAGGAGGGCTACGAGAGATAAGGTGGGGGGCGCAAAGACCGACAATTCTGCTAGCTGGAGATGGAGCGATGAAGAGATGGAGAAGAGTCAGGCGAGGGGAGAGGAAGGGAGGGGGAAGGGGGAAGGGAGGAGAGAGGTCTTATTCAGCAGGTCGGACTTTGAGGTCTGAAAGGTCGACTTGGGATCCGACGGGAATGTTGAACGGGGAGGCTTGTTCGAATCGGCTAATCATGTGGGTCAGTATCATTCGTAGTTTGAGAGAAACAGGAGCAGGGCAAGAAGAGAAGGTGCGAGGTTGATGCGGCACTTGCCATCCGCCCTCCCACCCCTTCCCCCCTTCCCCCACCCCCCCTCCACTCAAAGCAGACTCACCTAGGATACCTCATCCTCAAAACCCTCGGCCTCTCCGCCTCCTGAACCAACAACCTCCCATCCGCCCTCTCCTTCTCCAACTCCAAATGCCTATCCGCCCTCTCCCTCCACACTTCCGCCTTCTCCGTCTCCCTCACAAACCACCTCGTCAGCCACGGCAGCTCCCCTTCGACATCCCTCCTCGCCGCCTGGAACGCTTCCGGGGAGAGGGAGGGGGAGAGGTGGGATTTGGAGGGGGCGGGGAGGTGGGGGAGGAGGAGGAGGGAGGTGGTGAGGAGGAGGAGGGCGTTGCGCCACTTGGGGTTTAGGAATGCTGGGCCTTTCGTCAGCCCGGCTCGGGTGGGTGTGGGTGGGGTGATGACGCACATTCTTTAGTATAAGTATCACTCTCCCCCTCCCCCTCCTCACCCCCATCCCCATGCGCCCCATGCGCCCCCCTCCTCGCCCCCGAGCTCTGGATACTCCTCACCCCCACGCTCCCACTCCCGCTCCTCATCTGCGTCTGTCGTAAAAGTGGGCGGAGGGACATGCTTGTGGGTTTACAGGTCAGGGGCCAAATGCGCAAGAGATGATAGGCGGGGGGAGGGCTGGTGCACGGGAAAATGCGGCGTTATGCCCAGAGGCGCGGATTAGCTTCCGTTCCTGGCCTCTCTGCCTCTCGTGGCGCGTAGCATAGTATACCCCGTCCTCGCTTTTTGTTCGTCTGTAGCAAGGGGTATATTGCATCCCCTCACACAAATCTACTCTCCCCACACTCGCACTGTAAAAAACGCGTCAAAAGTCCCACGAACTGGACTCCCGGTCGTATACACTCGGAACCCCCGAAGCGAAGAAGCCATCTCGTCATCTCCCCACATCCCCCGCGGCGTCCGCGTCTTTCCCATCCACCCTGCTCCTGCTCCTGCATCATGGCCACCCAATGCATCAAATGTACGCCCCCCCCTCCCCCCTCCCTCCCTCCTTAATCCCCCCCCCCCCCCTCCACCCCGCCCGGCTAACCCAGGCAAAGGCGTAATAGTAGGCGACGGCGCCACCGGCAAAACCTCCCTCCTCATCGCCTACACCTCCCCCTCCTCCACCTTCCCCCCAAACATGGAGTACGTCCCCACCGTCTTTGACAACTACTCTGCCGAGCTCTCTATCGACCTGGGCCCGGGCCAGGGGCCGGGGCGGGGGAGGAGGGAGGTGAATTTGGGGTTGTGGGATACAGCTGGGCAGGAGGATTATGAGTACGTCCATTCTCTCTTTCTTCCTCTTTCTTTCTTTCTTTATCTTTCTTTCTCTTTCTTCCCTGAGTAGAAGAGGCTGATTCGAAGCGGCTAGCCGCCTCCGCCCCCTATCATACCCCCAAACCGACATCTTCCTCCTCTGCTACTCTTGCGTCTCCCCAGCATCTTTCGAGAATATCAAATCTGTACGTCCCTCTCCCTCTCCCCTCCAAAGGGGGGTGGTCATCTACAGTGGAGGCTCCCGCTAACTTCTGCGTCCTGCGTCTGTGCGTTCTGTGTCTGTGTCTGTGCGTTGATTGATCGTACCTAGAAAGTGAGTCACCCCCCTCCCCCCCCCCCTCCATATGAGAGCTGATAAGAAACCAGTGGATCCCCGAACTGCACCACCACGCCCCCCAAACGCCCTTCCTCCTCCTCGCCCTCAAATCAGACCTCCTCTCCTCCCCCTCCTCCCCGACCCCCAACCCCACCCTCGCCTCCCTCGCAGCCCGCAACCAAACCCCCATAACCCCCGCCCAAGGCCAAGCCCTAGCAAAAGAAGTCGGCGCCCTGGGGTGGAGGGCCGTCTCTGCGAAGACGGGGTGGGGGGTCAGGGAGGTTTTTGAGGGCGCTGTGAGGGGGGTTTTGTGCCCGCCTTCGCCTTTTGCTTCTGGAGGGGGTGGGGGAGGAGGGAGGGGGGGAGGAGGGGGAGGAGGAGGGGGAGGAGGGGGGAGGAAGAAGAAGAAGCAGTGTATAGTCCTTTAGAGCTGCTTCTGCAAGGCAGCAAGGAATCGAATTCTACGAGGGTTGAAGAAACGGACAAATCTATAATGTATGTTGTACGACGTATTCGGTCACTGGTCATTGGTCAGTAGATACATTCTCTGCAGAATCAGATCCCGTCAACATCCTCACAACTCTCAAAAAAAGAGTGTTCACAAGGCGCTGGTCTGGGAAGGAGTGTGCAAGAATATTCATGAGGGGTTTTTTGTAAATAGTCTTGTAAATAGTCCGCGATATAGAAAAAAAGAAGGTGAAGCATGGGTCGGGCAATAATAGGTCTCGGAAAGTCGGAAGGAGAAGGGGAAGAGGGGTCGTAAACAGAAAGAATGCTACGTATGCGTCGTACACAGTGTGAAAAATCATTAGACGTCAGACGAAACCAACACTCAAACAACGGCTCCAGGCTAGAGGCTCGAGGGCGTGAGTTGAGGGAGGTTTAGGGAGGTTTGGGGTTAGAGCAGAGTGGCAGCACCAACAACAACCCCGACAAGGCCCACCACCCCAGCCATGACCACGCCCCCAACCACCCCCTCAACGCCCCGGCCGGCAGCGCTGGAGGAAGAGCCAGAAGAGCCAGAGCTGGAGCTGGAGCTGGAGCTGGAGCTGGAAGCAGAAGCAGCCGCCTCATCCCCTCCACTCCCGCTCGCCCCACTCTCCTCGGCCACCGAACCAGAAGCGGAAGAGCCCGCGGCGGCGGTACTCGTAGGACTCGACGTCTCCACCCCCGTCGGCGCCTCCTCCGAAGTAGTCCCCACCCCCGAAGCCGCGACCGTCGAACCAGAGACGAGCAAGGAAGGGGTGGCGGTGACTGCATAGTTGGCCGTGTCGATCCCGTTCGAGATGGTGGGGTAGGTTACGCAGTTGGATGTTTTTGGATAGCTTTCTCTTAATGTCAGCCCTCTTTCTCTTTCTCTCAAAAGGGCCAAAAGAAGACGACGAAGACTAAGAACAAGACGAACAAGAACAAGAAAAAGAAAAGAAGAAGAAGAAGAGGAGGAGAAGAAGAAGACTCACAAAGCAACACTACTAGGCGTAACACTCTGCCCCACAGTAAACATCCCCGTCGTCTCAGCGTTCGACCATGTCCCCGTGTATCGCTGACGGAAAGTGGACGTCGAGCCGTTCGACAGCGGGTAGAGGCCGGGGGGCGCGGCGGGCTCGCCGTCGCAGGAGGAGAAGGAGTTGTTTGTTGCGTAAAAGTCCCTACCCAGAGCCTCACGTCAGCGCCGACAAAAACAAGGAGAAGAAAGGAGGGAGAAAGGAGAAGGAGGGACGTACTCGATGGCCATGACGAAGCGGCAGCCCATAACATCCAGTTCATGCTCGCACTGCAGTGCCGCCGTGACATTGTCCGTCTCGGCCGTGCACACTCTTAGACAGAATTGGTCGTATGAGATCTGCCCTTTTATCAGCCTCCCACCTCAACAAAACACAACAAAATCAAATCAAGGAAAGGGAAGAGAAGAGGAGAGAAGAGAAGAGAAGAGAAGAGAAGAAAGAGAAGAAAAGAGAAGAAAAGAGAAAGGGGACATACAAAAGACATCCACTCTTCATAAAACACATCCTTGCCCTCCACATTCGACGTCGCATTCCCGCCAATAGGGTTACCGAGGTTCTCAGCGCCGTGCGGGTCGAGCTCGCCGCCAGAGTCGCCTTCGTTGATGTTGACTTGTGTACCGTCCCAGACTGTGCACGAGAAGGAGAGGGGGGGTCAGTGCGTGATACAAAGGGAGCGCCAAGGCCAAGGCCAAGGGGCGGGGTAACCACGCGGGCGGGAGGGAGGGGAAGAAGGGGGGAGGGAAATGAACGTACAGCCCCATACTTGGACGTACGTGTCCGTCTTGATAAACTGTCCCCTTGTCAGCTACACATCAAAAAAGAGGAAAAAGAAGAAGAGAGAGCGTACATGAGCACCAGTGATAGCCCCATCCGGGATCAACCTCGCCCCATTCCTCGGCTTCGTACAATACGCCACCACCACCGGCTCCACGCTCCCAATCTCCGTATCCACCCCCTCCCCCTTCTCCGGCGGGCCCCACAGGCAAAAGTCGTCCACGCTGTTGAGCGAGATCAAGCGGCTGAGGGAGGTCTGGTTGACGTACGAGCCGAGGGGGTAGAAGGACGGGGAGGAGGGGTTGGTGGGGCCGTTGGGGGAGGAGGCTGTTACTTGGGCGAGGGTGGAGGGGAGCGCCAGGGCGAGGAGGAGGGGGAGGAGGGTGAGGGGGGTCATCTTGATTATTCGCTGGGGGGGGAGAGAGAGGGGGCATGTGGGGTTATATAGCGTTGTGGGCGCCAAGACATGGTGCTTGGCAGGGGCTCATCCTCAAACATCCGGCCCCCTTACCCGGCCCATTACCCTCTTGGCATATTCATTACAAATCCTTCCAGTACACTTCTAATCCCCCCACTACTAGTATACTGCCGTGGGACCAAACTCACATCACCATAGCAAGCCCGCCGGTCATCCACTTTACGTAAACTCTTGCCGGCGAGGACACGCAACTCCGACGTTTCACGCTCTTTCAGACAATTCTCTCCATCTCTCTCTAAATCCACCCCAGCATGTCCCTCAGAATACCCCGCCTCCCATTCCCCCTCCCCCGCCGTCCCCTCCCTCCCCCACGCACCCCCCGCCGCCCCTTCTCCACCCCCACCCCCACCCCCTCCCCCTCGCCTCCCGCCCCCTCCCCACCCCCCACCTCCGCCTACGCCAAATTCAAAGCCCTCTCCAAGAAATACGGCTCCTACGCCATCGGCACCTACCTCTTCCTCTCCTCCCTCGACTTCTCCGCCTCCTTCCTCCTCGTGCACGCCCTCGGCGCCGAGCGTATCGAGCCGGTCTTAGACGACGGCAAGAGCTGGTACCGCTCCAAACGATACGGGCCGGAGGAAGCTTTGCGCCTCAAAGCTGAAGACGCCAAGTTAAGAGAAGAGGAGGAGGAGGAAGCAAAGAAGGATGGAAAGGCGGGGGGGGAGAAGAACAAGTGGTTCGGGAGGACGTTCTGGGCAGAAGTCATACTGGCGTATACGATCCACAAAACACTGCTTCTCCCTTTCAGAGCAGGGCTGACGGTGGCGTGGACACCAAAGCTGGTCGGGTGGTTGACGAAGCAAGGTTGGGTTGGCAAGGTACGTTTTCCTCTTCTTCCTCTTCTTCTTCTTCCTCTTCTTCCTCCTCCTCCTCCTCTTCTTCTTCTTCTTCCTCTTCTTCCCCCTCTTTCTCTTTTTGATACGAATCTTTCACTGGATCAGGGGAGAGAGCTGATTGGGGTCGTAGGGCGGCCTAACAAGAGCCGCAACGCACGCCCAAGGCAAAGTCAAGGATGCCAGTGTAAAAGTCAAAGATCGCGTCAAGAGGCAGCCTTAGACGCCTAGAGCCCTCCCTCCCCCCTCTCTCCCACACACCTCTCAAACCAAACCAAACCAAAACCTTTCTTCTCAGAAACGTGATATATACAATGCGATGGGAGGGGAGCAGGATGTGTCTCTGCATGTTGTAGGAACGCAGGCCTCATGTCGTTTTTCATGTCGTTCGTCGTTCTCGAGGGCGCGAGGGGGGAGGGCTCGAGGGGGGAGATGGGTTATGGAAGTATGGAAGGGAGAGGGGAGGGGAAGAGTGGGGAGGAGGGGAGGGGAGGGGAGGGGAGGGAATAAATCAACGCATAGCATAGAAATATAGCAAAAAAGCAAAGCAGAAAGTACACAAAACATGACGTTTCTTTGATTCAAGATCTCAATATCTCCCGATCTAGGCTCCAGCTCCCAGCTCCCTCTTCTCGTCTTTACAGTTTACAGGTGGTTGGAATACGTCAAACGTCACGAACACGATACATCATGCTATTACTGATTACAGTAAAAACCCCTCTCAAGAAAAACCCCTCCACCTCACCCTCCCCACCCTCCACGCCTGAACCACCCCTCCACAAGAAGATTAATGAAGATCATAAAAAGATGAAAAAGAAAAAGAAGAAGGAGAAGAAGAAGAAGGAGGGAGATAAAATCCTACATCAACCTCTCACACCCCGGACAACTCCAAACACACCGCCGAACTTCCAGCCCCGCCACCCCACCCCACTTGGTTTCCCATTCCTCCACCATCCTCACTATCCTGTCTTCCCCGCCCGTCCCCTTCCCCGTCCCGGACGCTGAAGCAGGAGGTGAAGGAAGAGCATCAGAAGCAGAAGAAGAAGAAGAAGAAGAAGAAGGGGGCGAAAGGGCAGCTTGATGCACGATCCACCTCGCCGACAATATCTTTCTCGCGTTCCCCCCCGTGCCGTACCCCTTACCTCGCACGATAACACCCTCAGCAGCAGCAATCACCTCTTCCCCAAGCCTCACATCCACCCCCCCGTCCTTCCCCCCCTCCCCCTCCCCCTCCACACTCCGCCCCCTCCCCTTCGCCCGAGCTTCAGAATCGAGCACAAGCGACGCTTTCAGCCCGACTTCTAAGAGGGTTGAAGAGTCGGTAGGGGAGGGGAGGGTATCGGCTGGGAGACCTTCGGCTTGGGGGTGGCGGTTTGCCCAGGACCATGCTGGGGTGAGGGCGCGGCGGAGGGCGGTTTGGGAGGTCCTCATCTCTGGCGCCGGCGCCTGCGTCTGCGTCTGTCCTTGGCCCTGGCCATTGACATTGCCGCTGCCGTTGATTTGACCGTGGCCGTTGATCTGGCTAGGCGAAGAAGAAACAGTCAAAGCCGACATGGGCGGCACAGGCGCACCCGCAGGCGTACTCTCAACCATATACGCCGCCAGCGCCAGCCCCGACGCGCGGATGTAGGCCAAAGAGGAAGGCGTGAGAAAAGGTAGACGGTGGTCGTGCCCCCGGCCGGTCCAGTCCAGGCAGCCGAGGTGGAACCATCTCAGACAGCCTGCTTTCTATCAGCTCCAATATCCAACAAGAAGGTGAGACGTACCGGGGTTGGGACAAAGCGCCATGAGTTCTGGTTTCGTGGCGATGGGGAGGTAGGGGTCGCCGCAGTAGCACGATGTTGGTTGATACGGCTACTTTCAATCAGCTCTCTCCACCTACATATTATAGATGACTTGCGAAAAGATGCCTCGAAATATGCACTTGCTCGCTCCTCCTCCTCTTCCCCTTCTCGCCCCTCCCACCTCCGCCCCCAGGCCCAGCCTCCGACCCAGCGCTCGCCCTCGGATGAAGCAGCTCCATCTCCATCTCATTCGGCATCCTCGCCTCATGCCTATACCAGATCGTCTCTTCATCAATCTCTTGATCTTCCGGCGGGATCGGGTTGGACTCGTCGAATAGGACGACGGGGACGCGGCCTTCGACGGTGCCGACTGGTTGGATGGCGTCGTATTCTGGGCCGAGCATGAAGATTTCGCGGCCCGCGGGTTTCGATCGCGGTCTTGTTTTGTCATTAGCGAGTGAAAGAAGAAGAGGAGGGGGACGTACAAGCCGGTTTTGACATCTTGCTCTTTCAACTCGTTGATATTCCTACACATCCACCGTATCTTCCTACTCTTCCATCAGCTCCGTCTTCTCCTTCAAAATAAAAAACACTCACATCCAAACATACATATTCCCCCTTGCCCTCACTTCAATAATCCTCCCAATCCAATGCCCCGCCTTCCACATCTTATTCACCTCCTTCCTCTGCCTCTGCCTCTCCTCCTCCTCCGCGCTGACCAGGGTGCCAGACGAACCTTCACCTGGGGCCGCACTGGGAGCGCGGCTGGCGGTACTTCCTTCGCGTTGAGATTGCGAGGGTGTGAGGGAAGGGCGTACGCGCTTTGGCACAGGGCGGGGCGATTCGGACGTGGGTCGGCATTTGTCATGGTGCATCCACACACTACTCCCATATCAGCTCCCTCTCTCATCATATAAGGAAGGGGGGAGGGGACGTACAATTCACCAATGGAATAAGGGGTATCCATAGGCACTACTCAATTACCGATCGTTGAGTGACGAGTCAGAATGGTTAAAGAGGTGGGAGCTCACTGATGAATGATCTATGCGCCGAGTCCGTCAGTCACACGTCTTTCCGATAGTTGTGATGGGGATACGTACTTGTACTTTTTCAGATCCTTGTACTCTTCCTCAGTACTACACACACAATGTCAGCTTGTGTCTAAGAGACAGAGGGAGGATACGCACGGAGGGACCCAGTCTTCATCATCGGATGCGCTCGCAGCTGAGATATGGTGCGGCATGGGGTATACAGGGTATGGGGTATGGGGGCAAGAAGAGATGTAAAAGCAAGAGGAGATAGACGCGACGACGCGATCACATGTAGCGCAACGCTTAAATTGATTCTTCAGGTTATTTTCTTTTCCCTCCGGCCGCCGCCGAATATTTCACAGTCCTCTTCGTCTTTGTCATTTCTTGAGCGATTCGAGTGTTGTATAGATATCTATAAAATGTCCTTCTCTAGAGCACCATCAATACGCCCTCTCCACCATATTCCCTCGCTTTTCAGATGTTCCCCTCGCGCAAACGCTCGCCACAGCAACTCGATACTTTCAATACAAAGACCCCACACTTCATCCCCCAACGAGCTCAAGAGGCTACTCCCCACCATGGAAGACTTGGGGCTGAGAGAAGGCGATCACGGTATGTCACTCACCTTTTGAGGCTCGAACCGAGCTGATCATAAGCAGTCACAGTAGGAATGTCCGGAGGGGTCGACTCTGCCACGACGCTTGGTATACTCAAAGACTTTGCAAGTGGCCTCCAAGAGAAATCGGTCGACTTACGCTGACCAGGCATAGCCCATACACCTCGACGTCATATTTATGCGCAACTGGGATCCCCTCCTCTCTGAATCATCACCCGACTCCGACTCCCCTGCTCCCCAAATATCCCTCTCATACACCCCCTCCTCATCAACTCCCAGAACCCCAAGCCTCTCTCCCTGCGAATGGCAACGCGACTACACCGACGTCCTCGCCGTCTCGTCCCACCTCGGCGTGCCCGAAGCTAAAGTCCGTTTTGTCGACCTGAGCAAGGAGTACTGGAGTCGGGTGTTTGAGCCTGCTGTGGGCGTTTGGGAGAGTGGGGGTACGCCGAATCCTGATGTCGATTGCAACAGGAAAGTCTCCTCTTTACCCACTAGGGTGTAGGCTTATCAATGTTTTAGAGAGATCAAGTTTGGAGCTCTGCTCGACGTCTTGCCAAAGAACGACCGTCATTTCCTCGCGACCGGCCACTACGGCCGTATATCCCACTCCCCATCCTCCCCATCACGTCTACTCCGAGCCGCCGACACGTCCAAAGATCAGACTTACTACCTTTCCCAAATGACCGAATACCAACTATCTCGCGTACGCCCCTGTCCCTCTTCCTTGGTGTCTTTGCTGACCCGGTGGTAGACGATATTACCTCTCGGCGGGTTATTGAAAAAGGACGTCAGAAGACTCGCACTGCATTGGGATTTACCGAATGCGAAAAAGGCGGAGAGTATGGGCGTCTGCTTTATCGGCGAACGCGGTAAATTCGGGGACTTTATCTGTACGTCCCTTCCCCCTCCTTCTATTTCTCAACTGACTCCCAGAAGCACAATACACCTCCCCCCCACCCCCAGGCTTCTTCACAACCCCCTCCGGTACCCGCCTCTCCCAGCACAAAGGCCTCTGGCACTACACTATCGGGCAAAAAGCGCGCTTAGGCGGGCAGAAGGAGGTCTTGTTCGTTGCTAAGAAGGGGGTGGGGAGGGAGGGGGAGGATATTTTGGTTGTTCCTGCGTACGTCTCTCCTCCCTTCCCTCTCGTTGTATCAAACTTGTTGACTGATGAACTCGGGCGTGTAGGGGTCATCCGGCGTTACTTTGTTCTTCGGTACGCACTTTGTCGTTCATCTGGATCCATGGAGGCGAGGAGGCAAAAACCATCATCAAGGAAAGACCGGCGGGCGTGATGGTCCAAGTCAGACATCGGATGGAACCTACGCCGGCCAAGGTGGAATTTGGCGAGAACCTTTCAGAGTGCGTCTCCCTTTCTCTTTCTTCTCTTTTGTCTTTCATCTTTCAACACCCGTCCGTCTCTCCTGCCCATCACCCGCCATTTCGGTTTTGTTCGGGAACTGGGCTGACCATTCTTCACAGCGTCAAGGTTGTTTTCGATCCTCCGCTGGTAGGTGTCAGCCCAGGACAGGTGGTTGGGATTTGGCATGAGGGGTGGTGTCTCGGAAGCGGGGTCATCGAAAGTACCGAATGCGTTGACGAAAGTGTGAGATAAAGCTAGGTACTAGTGGGCAAAAAGTATCGCGCTATAGAGTGGTGCACACTCTTTATAATTAAATCCCACAACTCATGCATGAATGCATCCCAAAGCATCGCTTCCGGACCATTACCAACCTACTCTATTTCTTCGATTGAAATGATCCCCGCATCTTTCTCCGCCTTCCTCTCCAAATACGTCTTTACCACGTCCGCCTTCCGCGGTGTCTGCTTCACAAACTCGGCATACGCCGCATCAAACGTCTTCCCCGTCATACTCTGTTCCACCCTAAACATCGGGTCCTCCTCAAACACATTCACAAACTCTCCCGAATCATCAAACACGCCCAGCTCGACCGCGTTAGCCGTCCTATAGGCGTTCCTATAACCAGGCCACAAGCCCATCGAAGCGAGGTTGCGTCTAGACACTTGACCGACGACAAGATCATCCAAATCGGGACATTCCGTAGTATCAAGCCCACACCGAACAGACTCCGCCATACACGATTGATCTTTGAACGTACAAGACTCATCATTAAAATGTATCTTGCTCACCAGTTCCCAGGTAGCGAGCTTGCGCCCGCCTTTGTACGATCTCATACTGATAGCTCGGCCGGTGGCGGAGGATGGGGAAGGGGGCGCGAGGATGCGCACGGGCTTTAGGTGGCGGGCGGAGAAGCAGGTGTGGCCGCTCTCCCCTGAAGCGCTGGAAGGTTCGGAGGTGAGGCTGTTGGGGGGGTAGGACATTATTTCTGTTGGGGATAAATCAGACATTCTTGCGGTGTAGTGTGTTTGTGTTTGTGAGAATGTCAGAGCAGGGCTGCAGTGTTTATCTAGGGCTGCTGAGGGCGGACCCGTTCTCTCCTCCTTGACCATTTCGCTCGGACTTTGGATATTCGAAATCAGACAAATGAGTCTGTACCTGATTGAAAGGCACATCATCGCGCTTCGGGGACTCGCACAATCGCAAGCAGCTTGAAAGGACGTTGAACATCAGCGCTCTTGATTATCCGGATTCCCTTGATGTTGATTTCACATGCGTTCCATTTTTCGAGAGGACTTGAATCCCTTGGCGGCACCGTTCCCTCCATATTCAATGGTGTGTATCTACGAGGCTGATGAGTGCTGCTGCGCAGAGACGATGACTTTGCTTACTCTTCTTCCGCCGGGAGCAGTTCACATCCTTGTCCATTGTCAGCGCACGCTTCTTCGCCATAGTTGATCGGCATTCCATTATCGGCAGCAGTGACAAATGTGTACGCAACATTCACTGTCACTATTTCACAAGCGGAGCGTTTGATGGCACTAAATCACCCTTTGTGCCCCATCTCAGGACGTCATAGGGGTCCGTTATGCATCCCCCGGGTCTTGCGACGAGTTTCCAGCATGAGAAAAAACAAAACGCAATACAGAACGATGATTGCTCTATGACAATTCGTGCCCGGGCCCGTGTCTTTCTCCTGACCAGCTCTAACAACAATACACGAGGTCCAGCAGGGATCAAAATGGGCCACTACCAACCCAACGATATGACAGATATCGACACAATCCTGTTCCACCAGTAGATACATTGCTTACAGCAGGCTGATCACGGTGTTGATGAAGTTCTTCTGGTAGATCGATAGCACCGCACCGGGACCCTATCTTCCGGTTTCTCACCTCTCGAAACAGTGAAAACGAAAAATACAGCATCCTTTCGAAGAGCTCTCACAGTGCTAGCTTCGTTGTGTGAACACAAACACGCATTGTCACAAGCGCACATCGCGTCTATAGTGAGAGCGAACGATTGAACAAAAGAGCGTGTGTAGGTATTGTTCCCTTTGTAGGGGTAGAACATGGATACAAAAGCCAGCAGAATCTTGGTGATGTTGTGCATACCCAGCGAGATATTCGAAATGCCTAGTAAGAGATCCGGTAGTACCACAGGACAATTCGACGGGAGCGTCTCTCAGGGGTCGCAATTCAACGATGACGATAGAAAGACCATCACATTCACGTTTTCTCCGGAACAAACTGGTCAAAACACCGAAACTAGCCTGACTCTTTACGGGTCCGCCGCACCTCCACTTGGGTATTCATATCTATACGGTCAGTATGTTGGGCTTACTAGCAATGGGGAAGAGGTATCGCCTGAGACGGCAATTGATATGTTCATTGCCCCAACGAACGCGACGAAGAAGAGAGTGGTCACGTCTCTGGTCGAGAACGGGGTGTATGCCGAGCCGACGACAGACCAGCATAGAAAGTATGACTATCGGTGGCACGATGCGAATGGCGAGCGATAACCTAGCAGCATCGGTATATGTTGCCCCAATATAACATGTAGCTGTCAAGGGCCTCCGAGACGAGACGTGAATAAGAGCAGATAGTGGGAATGTAGAGAAATGCTGTTGCAGGTTCTGGTTTATTCAGCTTGCCAGGTGATATGAGTCGAAGGAAGGCATGAACTACGAGCAACTGGAAAGAAAGGACTGCGTAAACCCCATAATAGCTTCCATAGTGCTCCTCCTCCTGCTGAACCTTTCAAAAATAACGACCCTAGACTGAATCTCTGGTGAGGCGTCTCATTGTCTACGTACACAGGCTAGAAGGCTATGTACGCGCCTTTAATGACCCCCGCTTCGGTCATCACTGCCGATTGATGAAGCACCTCTATCCTTGTCGTCGTCCTGCTGGGAGTACTGCGAGCGCGTAGAAAGCGGATCATGAGCTTGCGCAAGGCTTGAGCTTGACTTGAAAGGCATCTTCCCTGCGTCATCCATTCTGGTCGTGCTACCGGCGGAGGTTCTACTACCTTTGCTGACCTCAACGTGTTCAGATTCGGCGTGTCCACCTACCCGGCTGGCCATTTCAGTCGCAGGTGGAAAGTCTACAAATGTATCGAGATCGGATTCCAACTGCTTTTGCGTAATGCCTCCTTGTGCTGCCAATTCCGTAGCTATCTGTCGAGTTCTATCTATGTCCGTTTGAGAAAAGACACCGTCCTGGTCAGAATTCGTGTCTGTGTGATTTCGATCAGACATTCTGGCTGAAGTATGTTTGTTGGGTCAAGTGATGAGTCTTGCAATGGTAGAATCAGGTTGAGCTATATATGATATATTCAAGTAGAATCTCCGTCTGTATTCGTCATTTGTAAAACCTTTCACCGTCGTGAACGTCTTCTAAAAGAGACATCCCTTATGTCTGCACCGATCGGGATCTGTGATTGAGAGGCAGTCGAAAGGATAGTATTGAGTAGAGGATGATCAAGGGGTCGCCATGACTCTTTCATTTCGCTTGAATGAGATTTGTGAACAAAGGTCAGGTAAAAGGAACTTTTATAGCTTTCATATCTCTACTGAGGTTACAGTGCCTCCTTGAAATCATATGCAAGTATGCTCGGCACCTTGGGAATGTCGCTGGTCATCTCTTTCCTCTTCAGTTCTGGGCAGCATCTTCGCCCACCGAGGCACCATCGTGTTCCAGATCGTCTGTGGACTGCCCCATCAACCAGAACTGTTGAAGCACTACCAACATCACTCCCGATACTACCTCTTTCCTGTCCTCATCCAGATCACCCACATAAAGCTTGATGGCATCATCCATACTGATACTATTCCCTTGCCTATCACGACCCCCGTGATTCACTTCGTCAAGCATCCACCTGGTGTAGTCCGCGCCTTGAGGGGACGTGTTGAAGCAGAGGCTCACGCGACTGTCTCCGGCGATCCCGGTCTCTCGTTCCGAGAATGGAAACTCCAGCGTCATGGGGTGAGTTGCGGAATTGAGTACTGCACGAAAATCATGGGTAGGGGGCGTGTTCTCGTCATCTCCGACAAGATCCTCATGTGGGAGTTTGATAACAAGGTTACGTAAACATCCTCGCATCACATGCGTGGACCTCATAGAAACAATCCTTTTCTTTCTTTCTTCCATACTCGTTTCTCTCATACATACGGCATCCATCGCCTCCTCCTACGTTCGTCGTCACTGGACAATATACTGAGACATATCTCAGGTATGTATACTCGTTTCTCTCATACATACGGCATCCATCGCCTCCTCCTACGTTCGTCGTCACTGGACAATATACTGAGACATATCTCAGTTTCACAGATTAAGAGTCGTGTGCTCCACCACATCACACTATCGCTCCAAAGACGAAATGACAGGCAGTACCGGAACCGGAGAGGACGGGGTGAATCTCAACGAGACAGCAACAGCCAATCACGAGGCTGCAAGGACGCGCATCAACGAAGACCCAAGCCTGAAGGCTTACTTCGAGCACATGATGGCCAACATGACTATCAGTGCACCGCCTACACTCCCTGTCGATTCACCTACCCCCATCCAAACGGCGACAACCCCTACGCCGCCCGACAAGCCTGTGGTTCCTCCTACGTCTGCACAGACGACCACGGTCTTCACCAAAGCACCTCCGTCCCTGGTGGACGCGAAACTTCCCGTTGTGCTCAAGGGCTACGACAACTACACCGCCTGGCGTGAGCAGCTCGACTTTGTCAGCAAGGCTCACCAGGTTCGCTACCTCATCAAGGCTACGGAACCAATTCCAACGACTCCGCATATCCCTGTCGAGGACCAAGACGGTCTACTCTATTACAAGATCCTCACGTCCCTCTCGGAAGAAGTCCGAAGCCAAGTCCCGTATCACCTCCAGTCATACGAAAGCGCAGCCGCGTCTTCGGACCCGTCTCCATACTGTCGCGTCTTGGTCAACCTCTTGACCACCAAACACAGCCTTGTCCCAAGGCAGGTGGTCGCCACGACGTATGCAGAGATGGGCAGTCTCAAACTTGAGGAGGGTGGTGACGCTGTCGCGTTCGTCACTCGGATGCAAAACCTCCGCTTCCAGCTTATGCGGGCTGGTTCCAGCGGCGACGACGGCGACTACGCCAACCTCCTCACCAACGCCCTCCCTCCTTCTTACATACATGTTGCCACCACACTGGATATCCAGTACAAGCTCAATGGTGGCCAGCTCTCGTCCTCGACGGTGATTGAGTACATCCTTGATCACCATCGACGGCAAGTCAACACTCGTCCCCCGGCTCCGGTCCCTTTCGTGGCAGCTACAGCTGTTGTCAAGGCACCTCGTCGATTCTGCAAGATCCACAAGAGTGGCGGTCACAACACGGAGGATTGTATCAAGTACAATCCCGCTCGTGACCGTGCGCTTGCCAACGCGTTCACCGCGGACCCTGCACCTGCCGCCGACAATCCGTTCCCGGTCCCGTTTCGGCCCCAGGCTTTTGGTGAGCCACCTCATTTTGCCCACCTCGCCAGCACTGCGGCTGATACCCTATTGTCTTGGCACCGCAGACTAGGTCACCGGGATATTCGGAAGGTCGTGCTTGCTGGGAAATTGGGAAAGCTGGGAGGACATGATTGGGATGTACTGGGGAAGGCGGTCGGAGAATTCGAGTGCCATGCATGTATGCAGGGCAAAGGCAAACGGCTACCAGCGCCACCGTCTAGCGTTCGGGCGACCAAGCCTCTTGCTACACTTCACGTCGATCTTTGGGGCAAAGCCCGTACACGGGCTATCGGCGGGTACAACTATTGCATGACTGTGTACGACGACTACACCCGCAAGATACACCTGGTCTTCCTTCCTACAAAAGACGGGGCAACCCAGGCTCTTCTCGACCTCATCACACTCGTTGAAAACCAGATCGACCACAACGTCAAAATTCTTCGATCTGATGGGGGCGGCGAGTTTGTCAACCAACGTCTACAAGAGGTCCTCCGTATGAAGGGCATCGAACACCATATCGTCCCTCCTGGGGAGCATACTCAGAATGGTCGCGTGGAACGTGCTCATTTGACTATCTTCAACGGGGTGCGGACCCTGCTCGCGGATACCGGTCTTCCTGACCAATTTTGGGCAGACGCGGCAGCTTTCGTAGTCTATACCCATAATCGCCTACCGGCTGGCCCTCGGGATCTCATCCCAGAGGAACTCTGGTACGACAAACCTGTGTCACTCGCCCATATTCAGCCGTTCGGCGCATATTGCTACGTCCGCGACCACGATGAACCTAACAAACTGCATCCTCGTTACCACCCCGCTCGACTCCTCGGTTTTGTGGACGGTACCTCCTACTGGAAGGTATACGACCTTACTCGCCGCCGGGTCACCACCTCCCGAAATGTGGTGTTCCCCTCCTCCACCAGCACCACCCCTTCTGCGCCGTGGTCTTACTATGATCCACCATCGAACGAGTGGCTCCCAGCACCTCTACCTGCATCCTCTCAGCAACCCAGAATTCCCACCAACCCGAACCTCCCGCCACTAGCATTGAATCCCATCTTGGAGCGTGCCCCGGCGCCTGCTCTGGTTGAGGGGGAGGGGCAACCAGTCCCAATTGGCGTGCATGGAGAGGGGGAGCAGCATGGAGAAGGGGAGCAGCGAGACGAGGGGGAGCAGCGAGAAGAGGGGGAGCAGCGAGAAGAGGGGGAGCAGCGAGAAGAGGGGGAGCAGCGAGAAGAGGGGGAGCAGCGAGAAGAGGGGGAGCAGCGAGAAGAGGGGGAGCAGCGAGAAGAGCGAGACGAGAGGGAGCAGCGCATAGAGTGGGCGCGTGGAGACGCTGAGGTTAAGGAGGATGAGGATTCGGGAGATGAGGAACCGTTAGATCAGGGGGCTCCAAACCGTGCCCCAGCAGGGCTCGATCACGCAGTGAGCCCACGGCTGGGGCATTCCCCTGGGACGTCCCTTTCTTCCCATTCGTCGCCTGTCGCTGACCAGAACCTACATGCCCCTGGCTGGGACTACGAGCCGCTCCAACGCTCGGCGGCCCCGAGCCCTGCACAATCTCCCAGCGCGGTGAGCGAGGACCCGTCCCCGCCTGTCGCAACGCGTAAACGCCAAGCCCCAGACTACTATGGTCATACACCAAACAAACGACCCCATCTCGTCCAACTTTTCACCACCCAAATCATTGACGACAACCCCCTTACGCTCGATACCAATCCCTACCTCCTCGAGCTCACCGGTCACTACGCTTTCAGCGTGACTGGAGTTCCCAACACCCTCAAGGCTGCTCAGAAGTCTCCAGACTGGCCGTCCTGGCAATCAGCGGTGGCGGAAGAACTTGGGAAGATGGAGAAGTATGGGGTCTGGGATGTGGTCCCACGCCCCCCCGCTAGCCATTTTCGCACCCTCCCCACCAAGTGGGTCTTCTCACGAAAAATCAACGGCGAGACAGGTGAACCTGGCGCGTACAAGGCTCGACTGGTGGTCAAAGGCTTCCTGCAAATTGAGGGTGTTGATTACAACGACCTGTTCGCTGCCGTAGTCCATAAGGACTCACTCCGCTGTTTCCTTGCTCTGGTTAACTACCTGAACCTCCACTGCGACCAGGTCGATATCAAAGCCGCCTTCCTTAACGGCGACCTCCAAGAAACCATCCATCTCGAACCACCTGCTGGCTCCCACATTCCTGCTACGTCTGCCCTGCGCCTGAACAAGACCCTCTACGGTCTGAAACAGTCCCCTCGATGCTTCAATCAGAAGCTCGACGCGTTCCTGCGGCAGGAAGGACTGCAACCAGCGTCGGTGGACCAGTGCCTTTATGTCCGGCGTCATGATTCTCATCTTCTACTCCTTGCGGTACATGTTGATGACCAGCTCATAGCATGTGACAACCGTTCGGTCCTCGATCAATTCAAAGCCCGCCTCAATGCAGCCTTCGAGTGCACCGACTCTGGGCCTGCCAACTATTTCCTCGGCGTCAATATCCATCGAGACCGTCAGCATCGCCAACTCCAGATGTCACAAGAACATTATGTCAACGCGCTACTGGCCAAATACAAGATGGCCGACTGCCGTGGGGCTACCACGCCGCTCCACCCCAAATTTGTCCCTCGCTCAGCCACCGATGCCGAGCATGAGCTAGCCCGGGCACTTCCGTACCAGGCTATTGTGGGCGCCCTCCTCTATCTCTCTACCATTACGCGACCCGATATTTCCTTTGCTGTTGGTGTCCTAGCCCGGTTTGCCAGTAAATGGAGCAAGGCCCACTATGAAGCCGCCATCCATATTCTACGCTACCTCCGCTCCACGGCCGACTTGAGCCTCGCCTTCGACGGCTCCCAAGGCCTGCAGGATATCCTCCACGGGTATGCCGACGCGGATTGGGGCGGGTGCATGGACACGAGACGGTCCACAACGGGCTGGGTATTCTGGACCTTTGGCGCTGTCACGGCCTGGCGCTCTAAGCGCCAAGCCAGTACGGCCCTGTCAACGATGGAAGCGGAGCTGATGGCAGCGTCGGATGGCACTCGCCAAGTTGACTGGTTCCGTGCTCTCTTATCCGACTTGGGCTACCCCCAAACAGGCCCTACAACCTTGTATACCGATAACCGGGCCTGCCAGGGCCTCGCGCATAACCCCATTCAGCATGATCGTGCCAAACATATTGACATACGCTACTACAATGTACGTGAACACGTCAAAAACGGTCTCCTCGACTTGCGATGGGTCGCCTCCAAGGCCAACCCGGCCGACATTCTCACAAAGTCTCTCCCCGCCGATCAGTTTGCCACACTTCGACACGCGCTGGGACTGCGGGGACGGGCCCAGATTATTGGTACGGCGCCGCCGGGGAAGATAGAGGAGATTCAGGATGGAAGAGAAGTACCGGGGAAAGCGTTACGTGATGAGCACCAGTGAGCAGGGAGTGCGGCGAGCCTTGATTATCCTTCGGGACATCGAACAGCCGCTTGACATTTACGTCACTCATACCCCACCCCCAAAGTTCCTGACACTGTGCGCAGCTGTCACCTACTCCATCACCACCAAGATTTTCTCGGTCCCCCAAGAACTTTCCACTTTCTTGTTTGGCTATCATATAGCGCGTATCTGGTGGTCTCCATTGTTTTTGTTTTTTCAAGTTTTTTTTTTTTTTTTTGCCTATTCCGACTTTTTTTTTTCCTTCCTTGGTTTTTTGAAGTTTACCAGTGAAGGACCTGTAGGACTCTTTCTTTCATAGATGAGATGCTCGTCTGAGGGGGAGTGTGGGAGTTTGATAACAAGGTTACGTAAACATCCTCGCATCACATGCGTGGACCTCATAGAAACAATCCTTTTCTTTCTTTCTTCCATACTCGTTTCTCTCATACATACGGCATCCATCGCCTCCTCCTACGTTCGTCGTCACTGGACAATATACTGAGACATATCTCAGGTATGTATACTCGTTTCTCTCATACATACGGCATCCATCGCCTCCTCCTACGTTCGTCGTCACTGGACAATATACTGAGACATATCTCAGTTTCACACCTCATCCTCCAGAATCACGGTCGAGGGAGTATTGGCAATTACGGCATCCACCCACATGTCCGCCACGTTCCCTACGATATCGTTTGGGTCGATACTTGCCACAGGGCTCATGTCGACGGAAGGAGGGACGGATGATGCTACTCGGGACCCTGCCGATTGGTCTTCTGAGGCATCTCGCTGATTCTGGATCGTTCTGATACGATTTTGGATGAAATCCCTGTATGGATCTAAAGAGCTGTCGAGATCCTGATTGTTAGATTGGGACATATCTGCTATTGTTGCTGGACTCGTGTGTGTTGGTAATGTGATAGATGGCGTTTCTTTGAGTGCCAGTCGGTTGCTTTATATATTTTTGCTTAGCTTCGCCTTCCTTCCATCGTTGATGAATGAACAACAAACAGCGGACAGCAAGCACCTTTCAAGTACTCGTAGCCCATCTTCAAATAGCACTCAAATGAAAGAATAGTCGGAGCTGCATTATCTCTAGCATTGCTCCTCTGTTCGATTGACCGAGCTAGCTGAAAGGTTCGTCGCTATACAGTGAGTCATCTTCCTCAAATTTCCACCCGCCGCCCGCCTAGTATCGCATGCTTATCGCTCACGGAAACAACCCTTCATCCACTTGCTTCTACCAAACACCGAAAGCTCGGGGGAAGTATCCATTGATCCCTGGACAGAACAAGGCGAAGACAGCCGGATTAACCCCTAATGGAGTATCTCGCAAATGTAATCATCATCTACGGCTCCATTTCAAAGTTAGGCTCTTTCAGATTATATCTCAGTGTCCCGCATGTTAGAAGTGCATACTCCCGGGATGAAATGTACCAAGCCAGCATTATCTATCGGTTGATACCATCGGTCAACCGGAAAGACATCGCACTACTGTTATACGTACACGACACGAGTATTGCTAAATTCCATACTTCCATTTCTTTATTCAGAAACATTCACTGTGACGCCACCCTGCTTGTGTACTATACTCGTACTGTCCACAATGATATCGAATTCCAGTAGTCACACGAGACACTCTCAAACTACCTTCTTTCAGTCGCAGGTGTAAAGGCTACAAATGTATCGAGATCGGATTCCAACTGCTCTTTCGGTATACCTTCTCGTGCTGCCAAGTCTGTAACTATCTGTCGAGTTCTGTCTCTGTCCGTTTGAGAAACCTGGTCAGAATTCGTGCTTGTGTCATCTCAAGCAGACATTCTGTATGAAGTATGTTTGTTGGGTCAAGTGATGAGTCTTGCAATGGTAGAATCAGGTTTAGCTATATATGATATATTCAAGTAGAATCTCCGTCTGTATTCGTCGTTGTAAAACCGTTCACCGCCGTGAACGTCTTCTAAAAGAGACATCCCTTATGCCTGCACAGATCGGGATCTAAGAGGCAGTCGAAAGGATAGAATATGTACAGGATGATCAAGGGGTCGCCATGACTCTTTCATGTTCGCTCGAGTGCGATTTGTGAACAAAGGTCAGGCAAAAGGACTTTTATAGCTTTCATATAGCTGCTGAGGCTACGGTCCCTCCTCGAAATCATATACAAGTATGCTCGGCACCTTGGGAATGTCGCTGATCATCTCTCTCCTCTTCAGTTCTGGGCAGCATCTTCGTCCACCGAGGCACCTCTGTGTCTGAAATCGAACGTGGACTGCCCCGTACTCCAGAACTGATCAAGCCCTATCATCATCCAGCCCGATACTGCACCTCTCCTGTCCTCATCCAGATCACCCAAATAAAGCGTGATGGCATCATCCATACTGATCCTGATCCCTTGCCTATCACGACCCCCGCGTTCCACTTCGTCAAGCAACCACCTGGGGCAAGACGCGCCTTGAGGGGACGTGTTGGTGCAGAGGGTCACTGACTTGTCTCCGGCGATCCCGGTCTGTCGTTCCGAGAATTTAAACTCCAGCGTCGTGGGGTGAGTTGCGGAAGTATTTGCTGCACCAAACTCATAGGCAGGGGGCGTGTTCTCGTCATCTCCGACAAGATCCTCATCCTCCAGAATCACTGTCGAGGGAGTATTGGCATGTAAGGCATCCGCCACGATGGCCGCCACGTTCTCTCCGAAATCGTTTGGGTCGATACTTGCCAGAACGCTCATGTCGCCGGAAGGAGGGACGGATGATGCTACTCGGGACCCTGCCGATTGGTCTTCTGAGGCATCTCGCTGATTCTGGATCGTTCTGATACTCCTTAACATAACCGTTCTGATAGCACTTTCGATCAAATTGCTGTATTGATCTAAAGAGCTGTCGAGATTCTGATTGTTAGATTGGGACATATCTGTTATTGTTGCTGGACTCGTGTGTGTTGGTAATGTGATAGATGGCGTTTCTTTGAGTGCCAGTCGGTTGCTTTATATATTTTTGCTTAGCTTCGCCTTCCTTCCATCGTTGATGAATGAACAACAAACAGCGGACAGCAAGCACCTTTCAAGTACTCCTAGCCCATCTTCAAATAGCACTCAAATGAAAGAAATGGTCGGAGCTGCATTATCTCTAGCATTGCTCCTCTGTTCGATTGACCGAGCTAGCTGAAAGGTTCGTCGCTATACAGTGAGTCATCTTCCTCAAATTTCCACCCGCCGCCCGCCTAGTATTGCATGCTTATCGCTCACGGAAACAACCCTTCATCGACTTGCCTTTCTACCAAACACCGAAAGCTCGGGGGAAGTATCCATTGATCCTTGGACAGAACAAGGCGAAGACAGCCGGATTTGTTGAGATAGGGTTCCATGGTTTATCAGGGTCCAGTAACGTGTTCTTCCATAATCATTCCTATGTCTCTCTTTGTCTCTACGCCACATTAAACTCTATCTAGTTACACCCTTTCTTTCTTCCGCTCTTTCTCACATATATATTCCCATAGCGTATTTCCCTAGTTCCCCACCATTCTGGTCATCTGTGTGTATAGACGTACACTGAGACTGATACGGGAACTAGGTATGTATCACCATTCTGGTCATCTGTGTGTATAGACGTACACTGAGACTGATACGGGAACTAGGACTCTAACAGGATTAGCCCCCAATGGAGTATCTCTCAAATGTAATCATCATATACGGCTCCAATTTGAAGTTGGGCTCTTTCAGATTATATATCAGTGTCCCGCATGATAGAAATGCATACTCCTGGGATGAAGTGTACCAAGCCAGCATTATCTATCGGTTGATACCATCGGTCAACCGGAAAGACATCGCACTACTGTTATACGTACACGACACGAGTATTGCTAAATTCCATACTTCCATTTCTTTATTCAGAAACATTCACTGTGACGCCACCCTGCTTGTGTACTATATTCGTACTGTCCACAATGATATCGAATTCCAATAGTTACAAGAGACACTCTCAAACTACCTTCTTTCAGTCGCAGGTGTAAAGGCTACAAATGTATCGAGATCGGATTCCAATTGCTCTTGCGGTATACCTTCTCGTGCTGCCAAGTCTGTAACTTTAGTTAGGCTCTTTCAGATTATATATCAGTGTCCCGCATGATAGAAATGCATACTCCCGGGGTGAAATGTATCAAGCCAGCATTATCCATCGGTTGATACCATCGGTTGACCGGAAATATTGTTATACGTACACGACACGAGTATTGCTAAATTCCATAGATCCATTTCTTCATTCAAAAACATTCACTGTGACGCCACCCTGCTCGGGTACTATACTGTCTACAATGATATCGAATTCCAATAATTACAAGAGACACTCTCAAACTACCTTCTTATCCTGAGGCGTAATCTCCCTGAACCAATCCTCCAAACTTAACAACCCGGGGTGGATACGTCGAAGCTCGCCTACGTCGGCAGGCTCATACCCAGGGTCATCGAAGACTGCGCGCCTCCATCAGCACTATCCTTTCACCTCCCACAACTCGAGAGAAAGAACTTACAGGTAAACATTTGCTGGAAATCACACGGCATCCCACCCATATGTCATCCACCTTACATGCATCGTCCCATACAGAGTCTTCTTCGAACGGAACCTTGGTGCGTGGTAAATCTTTTCTCTGTACAATTCCGCGACCTGTTAAAGCTTCACTGTGATTTGGGTATGAGAACCACCTGACGTGCATCGTCTCATCTTTAAAGAGCCTCCTTCGAACAGAACCTTGGTGCGTGGTAAAACATTTTTCTGTTCCATTCCGCGACCTGTGAAAATTTTCACTGTGATTTGATTTAGGTATGAGAATCGGCCCCCAACAGTATGCTGTTGATGAAAGGAACGAAGGATGTCGATGTGACATGGATCAACCGAGTCCAGTACTTTACTTGTATCGCCGCTCTCATACAATGCTATATATTTCCGGTCAGCATACATCCATTCCCGAATCTTATCGCCACTTTCTTCTACGCCACCCCTGCATACATTCCAGTCCCATGATGGCTAGCGAGAATAACGACACAGCCACGGGCTCACAATGGTGGCCGACGTTTGACGGCAAATCCATCACATTCTTGTTCTCCCCCGAACAGTCCGGAAACGACTGGGGGACTCGACTCACCCTCTACGAATCTTCCAACGCGGAATGTCAAGACCCCTTCAGGCAGTACAGTGGTCAGATTACCAGGACTGGAGAAGAGATACCCCCCCATACGGCGATCGAGACGGACGTTACGCCGAGAAAGAGTAGGCATAGAAAAGTCATCAGGGCGTTGGTTAATGAGGGGCTCAGTAAGGGAGGGAGAAGTGAGAGGCATACTGTTTATGACTATCGTAATCGAGACGCCGATGGCAAATAACAAGAGGCTTGATTCGATGTATTATATCTGCTTGCATTGCCGTACCTTACGTCACTCTGCCCCGCTGTGCAAACAATAAAAACATCAACCAACATTCGATAACAGTGTGCGTTCTATCCATGCTCATTAGTGTGATTGGACAGGTAAAGGCAGCACCACCATAATCATGACTTCATTCAGATACTATCGCTTACTTGCTCGTGTACTAATTCCTTTGCTTCATCCAAACTACTCCGAGCCACCGCAAAAGAAGAGCTTCAAACCACCTTCTTATCTTGAGGCGTATTCTCCCTGAACCAATCCTCCAGACTCAACAGCCCGGGGTGGATACGTCGAAGCTCGCCTACGTCGGTAGGCTTGTATCCCGTGTCGTCAAAGACTGTTTTCATTTATCAGCCAAATGCTTTTTGAAAAACATGGAAGAGACGCTCACAAGTAAACATCTGCTTGAAATCGAACGGCATCGCACTCCTAACCCACCTCGTCCCATACCTTGCAAACCACGGCGTATGGCCCTGCACCTTCTCAATCGCCCTCGTAAAGTCATCCAGCCCATAAGTCCCAGCGGAGAGTTGGAGGATACGGTTGCGGAAGTGAGGACCCTCGGGGTCGAGGAGGGCTTTACCGGCGAATACGCCGATGTCGGAGGTGGAGATGAGGTCGACTTTTTGGAGGCCGAAGGAGGAGAAGAAGAGGCCGGTGACGAAGAATCGGGTGAGGCCGGCTTCGGTCGGGAAGTTGTCCTATAACGATATCAGTTGATGCTGTTATATGATACGGGAAGACTCACCATGAAAGCTACAGGACGGAGGATGGTGAATGGAATACCGGACGAAACGAGATACTGCTCGACCTGCTCCATCCGTCAGCTACAGTCAACCGAGAGTATGTGCAAAACTCGCCTTGTACTTTGACCTAAAGTGAGGCACTCCAGTAGCAACATCGGCGTCTCCAACACTAGTATACACCAAGTGCTTCACTCCCGTCTCCAAAGCGGCATCGACAAAATTAATACCTTGCTGAGCTTCTTTCTCCTCTCCGACCGCCGCGTCAGTCACAAAGAACGCTCTGTCAATACCTTGAAGAGCCTTGACCAAAGACGCTTTGTCGCCAAGATCGGCTTGGATGGGTGTAGCACCTTGGGCGACGAGCTTCTGGGAGGAGCCCGAGTCGGGGTTTCGCGTGATGAAAGTGAGGTTGAGATCGGGGTTGGTTGACTGTGCTGCGAGGACGGCGGCTGCTGCCTTGCCTCCCTGCTTGCCTGTAGCGCCGACGACGAGAATGTTGGGGGACATAGTGGTAGATATGGAAATGCGAATGGACAAGAGATGGGCTCTGTACGGTGCAGCGATGGCTCATCCATGTCATAGGTGACGCAATAAGCTACTCAGGAACGAAGTTTATCGTGCCCGTCGGCCTTATGTAAACTTTATCTTGTGCTGACTGCTGTCCCACCCCGATGGACAATGGCCGGTCACGATTGCTCAGCCAGCTCCGGGGGGTATATAATGCTGCGGCCATGCCCTCACATGCATCCATCCACCATGTCGTCCAACAACATCCTCATCGTCGGGGCCACCGGCAACCAAGGCGGCGCTACCGTCCAGGCCCTCCTCTCCCAGATCGCATCTCTCTCTCCCAGTCTCACTCCCCCCACCATCCGCTTCACCACTCGGTCCCCTTCCTCCCCCGCTGCTCGAGTCCTAGCTTCATCGGGTGCCTCCTCCATTCGCGCCGACCTCAGCTCCATCGACGATCTTCATTCGGCCTTGCAAGGCATCGATGTCGCCTTTCTAGTCACAGACAAAGATGCCGGGGAAGAAAAGGAAGTTGAAATGGGTATTCGCTTTGTTGAAGCTGCGAAAGAAGTGGGCATCAAGCATGTGGTATTCGCGAGTGTCGCCGATGCGGATGTGGCGAGCACAGTGCCTCACTTTCGTACCAAATACAAGGTGCGTCCTGTCGATCTTGCCTCGGGAACATCATGACGCTTATACCATCCTCAGGTCGAACAAGCTCTGATAGAGTCCGGCCTTTCTCACACTATCTTTCGGCCAGTGGTTTTTATGGTACGTTTCCTTCCTAAACTCTCATCCAATCGAAAAAGCCCATAAATACATAGGAAAACTTTCCCCAAACCCCATCCGCCTCCCAAACAATCAACGTCAGCGCCTTTTTCTCCACTTTCGCCCCCAAACCCCTCGCCCTCATCTCCACCACCGACATCGGCCACTTCGCCGCTCTCGCGCTCCTCAACCCCACCTCCCCCACTTTCAAAAACCAAATCATCCCCCTCTCTTCTGGCGTTTATAGCGTCAAAGATTGGGAGAAGGCGACAGACAAGGCTGGGAGGAGAGGATGGTTCTGGACGCAAGAGGCGGTGGGGAAGGTTGTATGGTTGACTTTGTCGGTGACTTATAGGAGGATGACTGAATGTGAGTTGGGGCTTGTCCCGCCGGTACCTCGCGACGACATAACATGACGAATTGCTGATGATCATCGTTCGCTGCAGATTACAGAGATCGAGGCTTTACTCAGATTGACGTTGCAGCTCTAAAGAAGATTCATCCTGGGTTACTCTCGCTCGAAGACTGGATTCAGCAGGGAGTTGAGGGAAAGGCCAAGTAGCTTACCAACTAATGAATTGACGTGATCTATCGGGAAAATTGATGTATGAACTCAAAGTACTGAAAGACGTGTTTCGCCTGATACATACATGATACTGGTCATGATATGGCACTTAGCGTTCATCCTGCCCCGTTACAGCCATAGGGCCTGATGGTATCCTCGCCTTCGACGCTCACCAGAACAAGCGACCGCTGACTCGTTTATCCAATCATCATTCAACATTCCTTTGCTGCCTCTTCACTATCTCCGCGGGGTAAGTCTCGGAGCGGGTCCGGATAAGTATATACAGCGTTACATTGTGGATGAGCAAGTCCGAGCAGTTGTGCACTGCCGAGACTATAAAGGAGCTCCAACAAGACCTCTATGGCCCATTGTTCTCAATGTAAGCTCCGCTCGAGCCCCCGACCAGAGTCCAGACATATCCTTCATTAACCAATGTCGACTATAAAACAGCTGGCGGAATGTCGATTCCCATCACGCCACAAATCTCAACCAAATCGCCTTCTCTTCCCCACCAATTGAAGTCCAATTGACAATAACGATCTCACACGACACAGAACGGACACAATGGCAGACACCATGGAAATCGACTCATTACCATTTGACCGATCGATGAATCTGAATGACCAAGAGGAGGATGAAGAAAATCAAAGACCTGATGGTAGTGACTCGTCCGACGAGGAGATGTTAAGCGATGATTCAATGGGGGAGGACGACATGAGTCACGACGGGAGGCAAAGAGGCGGCCGTTCAACAGCCCCTTCCCCCACCAACGACACACGTGGCCCATCTGTAACGCTTCTCTTCTCCTCCAACGAGACTGGATACAATTCCCGACACGACACACAAGTCAACCAATCTTTGACACTTTTCCAATCTACACCATCCGAGACTGGCGAGGAGGAGGAGACGGACGTCATGGAAAGGTACTACAGCTTTAAAGACTACGATGTGGGTCATACGATATCGGTTCACGATGCGATAGGATCACGGCTTGAACCGGCTACAGAGAAGAAAGCTAGCGATTTAGCAGAAATGGTTGAGCGCGCTTTGATTAGCCTCAAAGGACAGAGCTTGGTGAATGATGTGACTCTCGATCTGAGGAGCGGAGCTGGTCAGTAGAGATATCAAGCGACTAGTAGTGCCGAACGAATGAAAGGTCTATACAAAATGAGATCTCAAGATCATTTTTTCCATTGTGCGGAGCGATGTTTCTCAGACGAAGTGTAGTCTTTCGCAGCTCAATAATGTACATTTTAAATGATGACTTTCATAATGGAGGGAGGTCTATCGAGGCATATAAAGTCACATTCCCATATGCTGAGCTATTCGCTGTCATTCAACACAAACTGAGAGGCACAAGCCAAACTCCGGTGCGGAAGCCATACTTGTTGTCGTACTGTTGTCTCCTTTTTGAGGGAGCTTGAGTCTTCCACGTGCGATACTCCACCATATCATACACCTGACTACTGTTCGCGCTATCGACAAGGGGCATCGAATTAGCGTCGCTATTTAGCCTTGAAATGCCGATACGTTCACACGTATGTCCAAGCCCAGATTGCATTAGAAGTCTAGACAGGAAGTCTTCCGTATGTTCTCAATGGAAGTGAGCGGGGTCGTGGGCGGGGTAGGGAATGTCTTTCTCCTTTCCATGGCCTCTTGGTCAACCATCACGCTCTGTATGCAAACTTGTTTGCATATATAGTCTGCAGTCGCGATAAATCCAGCTATCTATTCATTCCAGCCGCAACTATGTCGACATCCAATCCAGACGATAGAAATCCTACCGCCTCTTCACCAAGCTCTGAAGGCGACGAGTCTTCACGCCGCTCAGATGCCGCCAATCCACGTACACGAGTTGTGATTACCTATGTGAGTCATATTCATGATGCACGCGGCCTAGTAGAGTGTGCATGCTGATGAACCCATAGCACCCGGGGAGTACAGACGTATCTTCATCTCAGTACTCCAGTCGCCCATCTAGTGGCAGTACTTGGAGCTACGAGCCCATGCCCGAGTTTGAGCCTCGTATGGTTGATGCAGAGCCTCCCTCTCCCGGTATCTTGACTCCCACATTGGGGCCTCCAGCCGGAATATTTCTCAGCGAGAGTGTAGTCACAGATAGTGACGACTATTATTCGTCCCCGCGAGGCAGTTCACCCACCTATGAGAATACGGGCTCGCAACAGCCACCACTGCCCCCGCGGCTCACAAGTAAGCTTCACTGCTAGGCTGTGACTCGCACTTGGGCGAAAGTGCTATACTGACACCATCAACCCATTTCGCAGTGTCCAACCCTCGACCCATGGTGACACTACACTTTCAATCACAGCGTCAAGAGGCCCAAAACTTGAATCTCCAGCTTGTTTCTCGAGAGGACTACGCACCCTCCGACGAAGATGACGAGACAGGCTACGAAAGTGTGCTGGAGCGTTTCATGAGCTTCGCACCCAATGGTGAGGTGCGCACAGTGGAACAATCCATAGTAGCGCAAATGCGTCCTGGCACTGACCAGCTGATCGAGACGATAAGGTCGTCCGCCGAACGAAGTTTGAGTGCACTGCCGCATCCCCTTCCGAGGAACTTCGATCTATATCCGGCGCTACATTGGTATGCACGATAAGCAAGGCCTAGATCTCAGCAATGTCAAGCAGTGGTATATACGCGCTCATGGTATAGCTTATTAGTATCATAGCGCCAGTGCCGTGCGTTGTTTACACCATGCATAGCTGCGTTCTCGAGACTCCCAGCTGAATATAATTGACCCTACAACCTGCACTTGATACGCCAAAACGCTAAAATGATCGCCAACAAAAGAGATAGTGGTGTACTATAGGATGAATGGAATATAAAGGAGGGAATGGGAAGAGCGATAGCTGCGCATTTCAATTCCAACACCGCCGATATTACCATACTATACCGGACCCCCGCCCTTTGTCAGTGAGCCCTCCTTCAACATGACCTTCTGTATCGTCATACAGTACTCGTACCATACTATTCTGGACCCCCGCCCTTTGTCAAAGAGCCCTCCTTCAACATGTCCTTCTGTATTGTCATACAGTACTCGTACTGCGAGATGATCGAAGCCAAGATCTCCAAGCGGAGCCAGTCTAAATTCTTGACGCTATATATGCTTCAAGCAGCAAACATTCATGCTTCCCCATCTGCTCGTTGAATTAGCCCCGCCGAACGACAATGTCCCACCGTTCCGAACAAGGTTCGCCCACAAGGGACATATCCACCCTTTCCTCTCTCCCAGATCCTCAAGAAAAGTCATTCTCTGTCGCATCCGTTGCCAACATCCTTCGAAACCTCCAAGGCATACAACGACTCATGGACGACCACCACGCCAGCGGCCTCGACCGTCTTCCCGCAGAGAACGATCCTCACGGAGATGATCATCTCGAAGACGAGTTAGATCTCGACCTCAGCTCAAACGAAGACGTCCCCCGAACGGAGGAGTACCGCCAGACATTCACAGATGCCGATCATCAACGCAGCACTGCCTCCCGAGGCCACTCCGTCACCTTCATCTTCTCCCCCGCCGACACTGGACGCGATGACCGATGGTATGAAAAAGACCAAAGGGTGACGCTCTTCCAATCTACCTCACCCACGAATCCCGATGGAGAAGAGGTCAATAGTATGGACCGATACCATGGATATCTATCTGACCAGGAGGGAGGTGAGGAAGAGCAGGTGATGGCGGGGGACGCTATCAGGGGACAGCTTTTCCCGATAAGAGAGAAAACACCTCTGATTTGGTCAAAGATAGAGAATGCCTTGAGTAACGAGGTGCCGGAGGTATTGGACAAGGACATGGAAATAGACTTTAGATCCGCTCCCAACCCCAACGGTTCCAATACCGAGATCCAATAGTGTGGGGTTTTGTTGAAAAATGAAGATGCATGTGTTGAGCATATATGTGCGCTAGCAACGTAAGACAATATGTATCACTGAAAAGACGGCTTCATAATCCACAAACTCCTATACCGCATAAACATCCTGTTCACCTCCATATCCCTCAGATACGCATCACCTACGATGACATGTCGTCAGCCGCTTGAACAGAAGTGACTAGTGTCCAAAGAGAAGCATGAACCTACTCAAAACTTCAATCTCGGCATCACTATACCTCCCATACTCCGCCAACACAAACCTCGCCGACTCTACAAAAGCACGCATATTCAAAAGCTGCAGCCGGCCCACACTCGCTTGCTTCCCTATCTCAGCATCAGCATCAGCCCAACTCCCAATCCAACGTCTCCGAGGGAGGAGGGTTTGTCAAGACGTACCTCCATGAGCCCCAATAGGAACAACAACCTCCCGCCTATCATACTTTGTACTCAAAAGCTTTGCTTCCAGCCGATCCATGTCGAAGGAATGTCCCATCGCTCTCAAGCTCTTTTCGTACGCGTCGTACCACGCTTGCGTGCCCACCGGCACCTCTTCCTCTTCGTCTCCCTCTTCGTCTCCCTCTTCGTCTCCCTCTCCGTCTTCCTCCACCTCCATCCCACCCTCACCCCGCCTCATCTCGGTCGCCTCAAAAGGACGAGAGACACCACGCACAAAAGGCCTCCCCAACCAATCCCCAACCCCAACCCACCCCCCGGGCCTCAACATCCCATAAAACACATTCAGATCCCCTGCCGTCTTCAACCACGGATGGCCCGGCTGGGACGCGGGGGAGGGGAGGTGGATGAGGGTGAATGATGTGGGGGAGTATGGGGGGGTTGGGGATGAGGTGATGTCGAAGCTGGTGGAAATGTCAGTGAGTGTGCTGGGGGATGGGAAGGGAAGGGGAGGGGGGAGGAGGCAGGGGGAAGGGGGAAGGGATGACGTACTCGCAGTTCTTGGGAGCATAGTGGCTTTGGATGGGGGCTGTATCGAGTCTTGTCGCATGTGCTTAGCGTTGTACTGTCTTACAAAGAGCAAAGCTCACCCAATGACTTCCGCACTATGAGATATCAGTATCATCTAAACATAGATATGGGGAGGATTTACTGAGGAAACATCTCGGCCATGTTGATCGCCCATCTACGCCTGTATTAGACCATTTCCCTTCTCAAACCTCTCTGACGGAGTGACTCACATTCCAGTTCCCTACAATCAGTACCTCAGCATTTCACTCGGTTGAGAAGAAAGAGAAGACGTACGGTACCCACTTCCAATACACGAGGCTGACCATAGCTGGACGGCAGATTGAGAGCTTTGAACACGGCGGCGGGGAACGGTACTGTGGCGACATGAGTGTTTGAATGATGAACGAATACAAAGACATACATCCTTGAGCTGACGATGGATGGCAATGTGAGTAAGGATGCATAGATCTTCGTGGTCTGTTGACTCACCGATTCGCAGAACGTGGTACTTTGGCATCGTAAGCAGACAATCCTCCGTGAAGCACATGCACGACGTACCTCTGACTCTTGTCTCTAGAATTCGAATCAGCTTTTTTTTCGTATGTAACGACCCGAAGCGAGCCAGCGTACCTCCAGCTCGAGCTCATCACAACACCATCCCCCTCCGCCAACGACCTTCTTGATCGTCCGTCCACGCCACGTTTTGAACCACCTCTCATAGCCCGCCGGTATACTCGCTTGTCCTGATTCAGATAGTTGAGGAGTTGATGAGCATATACCAGCGGGAGGAGTGGGGGGAAGGGTATGGGAGAGGGAAGGGGTGAGGTCGAGAGGTGTTGGGTCATGATGAGTGGCGCGCATCTCGATAGTCTTCTTGGAGAATGATTGTTAAAAGTGATTTTGACTTTGAGATATCCTTCATATATCAAATAGTTCGTAAGGGGGTCGGAAGTCTGAAGGCGAATGTTGAGTCAACGATGCATCCCACAGGACTGCCCTTGGGTGTGATAGGGACGAGGAAACAGAATGTGGACACAGCATCCGGCGGGGGCACACAATCTGCCCAGCATCAACAGCATCTTTTCAACTCGCGCACATATGAAGCGGCCCAGCGCTTGTTGAACACGAGGGCAGAGAGCAAGATTCAATTGAGCTGATTGATGTTGGGGCGCACAGTCAGTATGTATCATTGGGCCAATGAGAAAGAGGTGGGTGGCGGTATACTCGGACATTGGCCGCCGCCTTGAAGGTACACACTGGTACGCTGCAGCATACTGTTTCTTTGTCTTCATGCAGGCTCGGCATGGCTCGTGTAGCCCCCGACATGACCCCGAGTGGCGATGTGGGCGCTCAGGGGGTGAAGCGAAACCAAACAACAAGATGGAATGACATTGAGGACTCGGTGATTCCTCCACCTTCCATATCGCCGCGCACATCATCTCTTTCCCATCTTCCATCCCATCCCTCCCCTCATTCATATCATATCCTCCATCAAGTCTCCACCAGCAGCGTGTACACTGACATACCCCCCCGGCCCCACCCCTTCTTGTCCTCCCCGCCCACCAGATACGCATCCCACACCCCCGAGACTCCACTAGCACGCGTCGGGAGGCCTTTACCTTGCGACCAGGTGTGCTTCATCAGCTGTTTCATCCCCTCAGAGAGCCTCGTCCATCTATCTGCGTATCATCTTAGGAAGCATCTGTGATCACTGCAAGTCCATCTGCGTGTACCTAATCAATTGCCGCTGATCAATCATCAGCATCATGGGCTCCTCCCAATCCCAACCCTCTCGAACATCCCCCCCGAACCTTCCCCCTCCTCCCCGACGCCGCCCCAACAACCCCCTATCCTCCATCCGCCGCCTCTCGACCCTCGGCAGACGGGGCGCTTCCCCCGTCGCTTCCACCAGCACTTCCCATGGCGAACCCATGCAAGTCGAGCGCACAACCAGCAGCGGCGGTGGCAAGCGCTCAAGGCAAGGGAGTACTGCAGAAGGGCATACCAATGAGACGGAGAGGAAGAAGGCGAGGATGGGCGAAGCTGAGGCGGGGTCGAGCGGGGACGTATCCATGGCGGACGCGAACGAGTACAGCACCCCCCAGCCTGCCGAACCTTACCCACAACCCGGCCTTGCACCACCCCTCTCCACTGCTGGTGGTGCCCCCATGTCCCCTGCGGGCAGCCACGACTCTCTTACAGAAGAACGTATGTCGACGATAGACACCATCCGCTCTACCCTCGGGCCGGATTGGCCATTGCCCGATACACCCTCAGCAGCCGAGGTCGAGCGTCTCACTCGTCGTCAATTGGCCAACAGGACCGAAGAACCTTCTTCCTTCTCCTCCGGCCCCTCCCAACCCCCTCCTACCGGGTCATCTTCAAGTGGCGGCGAGTCCGTACTCCGAACACACGACAGCACAGATCCCCACGTCGCCGAAGCCCGAGCCTCCCTCCAACGGGCTACCGCCCAAGCCCAGCTGCTTGCCGACCGCATCGCCACCCTCTCCCAACAACTCAACCGTATCCCATCCCCATCCTCATCCCGCCCTTCCTCTTCATCTTCCCGTCCGTCCTCGCTTTCGCAGGTTCCGACGCCGGATCAAGGTCCAGCGCCGGCGCCGGCGGTGGGCAGTTCGAGGGAAGGGATGATGCGTCATCTGCATCGACGGCTCAATGATGCGCGAAGTCAGTTGAGGGATACGGAGCGTCAGCTGGACGCGACGAGGGAGAGGCTGGATACGGGAGGAGCGAGGAGACGCAGGGTGCCGACTGGTGCGGTACTCGTCATCCAAGGTCTCGCTCAGACAGGTGTCGGGGAAGAAGCACCCGGGTCAGGAAATGAAGATTTCGAAGATGATTTCTTGAGGGATACTGCTATGGATGAAGATACCCCGGCACAGGCAAGACCGAGGGAGAGAAGAGCATCCGAAGGCGATTCTCGTCGACCGTCAGGTTCTCGAGAAGAGCGACAAGACGCCTCTCTCGAATCACAAGCCCGCATGATCGGTGGTCTTCTCACGCAAGTTTTCTTATCGAGTAAAAGGTTCTACATTCGCTAATGATTCTTTAGCGTCGCAGCAGCAGCCACAGCCACAACCCTCCTCGCCCCAGGCGGTAACCGCCCCAGCCTCGCCTCCGCCCTCGCCCCACCCCGCCCTTCCCCTTCGTCCACCCTCGAATCATTACTGAACCGGATCCGACCCAATCGACAGCAAGCTGCAGAAAGGCAGGAGGAAGAGGAGAGGGAGAGGGAGAGGGAGAGGGCGCAGAGTGTGGAAGCTAGTTTGGGGACGTATTTGAGAAATGTCTTGCGGGATAATCGTGTCGGGTCGACTTCTTCGTCATCTTCGCCGTCCACGACTGCAATGTCACCCAACCCTCCAACGCAGGCCTCAGAGCCTACTTTTACATCAGAAAGCACAGCAAGTACAAACGAGTCTGCGGAAGAAGCAGAAGAGGCCATCTCTTCCGGCTTTCAGCGGTTCTTGGAGGATCTGCAGGTGGATCTTGCTGTGGCGGTCAGAGAATTTGCGGGACCTTTACCGGCGGCACCGAATGTTGAAGCAAGTGAGGAGACGGGGCCACAAGACACGGCGGAGGCGAGTATGGACATCGACCAAGGGCCCGTCCACGACACCGGTTCTACCCCTCCAAACACCACCTCCCCACCACCGCCCCCCTCCTCCGAACCCCCCATCCCCTCATTCCACCCCCAACTCGCCCAAAACCAGCCGTCGACTCCTTCTTCTTCCTCCTCAACCCGACCCACGGTACCTACGGTGCCTACGGCGGTGACGGGCGGCTACGATGGTGTTCCTCGGAGGATGAACTTTTTCAGGGCACACATGTTTCCTGCTATTGATGCGTATACTGCTAGGGCTGTTGAGGGGCCTTTAAGGGGTGGTGCTGGTGCCCAGGCCAGCGGGCAGGCCGAGCAGAGTCCTTCTAGTGCTGCTTCTCCCAATAACCCCCAGAATGCGTCATCTGAAGGTCAGGCAGAGTCTTCGAGCAATGCTCAAGAACCTGCGCAACCCCAACCCGAACCGCTTATCCCCACGATATTCATCGGCGTCCGCAACATCCGTCACGACGCAATCATGTCCACTGAAGACCTCGTCTCCCACCCAAACTTTCCATTCGTGAACGGCGAAGTACCCGCAAGAGACGTCTCTGCCGAGGCTGGGTCTAGTTTACGTGAAGGAGAAGGGTCGGTCGGGGAAGAAACGGTACACGCGGCTGAAGAAGAGGAGGAAGAAGATGGGAGTGTTGGGGGGAGAGATGAGGGAAGACGGACGAGGGCAAGCTCAGCCCCGCCGGCACGTCAATCCCTCCGCGAACGTATCTTCTCCCACCTCCGTCGACCCCATATCATCCCCGTCTCCTCCCCCTCTGCCTCCCCCAACACCCCCTCCCATTCAACATCGAATACCCCAGCGACGATCAATACTTACCTGATCTACATTATCGGCGCCAATTATCCCCCTGCGCATCCTATCCTTCGTATGCCGTCCCTGGTACATGGGGGGGAGATGAGTGATGAAGAGTTGAGGCTTGTGGGCGAGATTCTGGGTCCGGTGAAAGCGCCGACTGTTGCAAAGGGCGATATTGAGAAGAGTGGATTACGTGTCGTGAAGGGCGGGGACATGAAGAAAGAAGGCGACGAAGGGCGAGTTTTGGAGAGCTGTGCCGAAAGATGTCTGGTGCGCTCCCCTGCCTCTCTTTCCCCTGGTAGAAGATGCTGATGATAGATACATAGGTATGTTTGTCAGACTACGAACCGGAAGAGGATTGTCGTATCCTCGCGTGCAGACATGCGTTCCATCAAGATTGTGTGGATCACTGGTTGACCCAGGGGAGGAACTCGTGTCCTGCTTGTCGAGCTGAAGGTGTGTCCCTCCCTCTCCTCCTTCCTCATCGTTCACTTTGATCAGAATCTGACATGATTTGTGTAGCTGTGGAGACGAAGCCCTCGTGGAGCGCTCAGGAGGCTACTGCACCGCAAGCTCCAGAAGTCCCGCTGGCGGCGGCGGCGGGGACGAGTGCTTCGACGACGACGAGAACCAGTACGATGGATGAGCTGGATTGAAGCGTACGAGTAGGAGCTAGCATCTTGAACGTTGTGAAAGCTATGTGTAGTAACGAATAGAGGCATCTCATTGTACAATTGTCTCAGCATGCACGCATTGCAGTATGAATGAACAGTGTACTGGAGTACTTTCAAAGTCAGTCATTGGGTAGCCACGTGCATTTCTAGATTATGCATCTGCCATGAACGGGAGAGAAACAATGCTTTCCCTTCTTTCCACCAACCCGAGCCTCCTGTCCCGGTATCCCTTTCTCCTTATAATCAATACAAATGTTCTCCATGCGGTTCAAAGCTTCTCAGGCAGTAGGAAAGAAGGGGTGGGAGACGATGTGGCGTCATCATGAAAAGGGGTGGTAAAGAGGTAGGGAGGGAGGAGATTATGACGGTTGGTTGGCGGACTCGGAGGTGTATTTTGAGGTGTCGACGCCGTGGGAGTTGTGGTTGGCGACGTTGAACCTGTTATAGAATGTCAGCATATGGGGATGTCGAGACAGTCTGACAGAAGTGGCAGGTGGGGACGAGTGGGGCAGAAAGGTAGTCCGACGTAAGAGCTTCGGGCACCCGACATGGCTCAGCTTGAGTCAACCAATCTTCGCACCAACAGCTCTTCCCATCCCCAAATACCCCACCCCACAAAATGCGATACCAGTCGAGGAGATCCGTACTCACCAAGGGAAAGCGGCCAACTTCAATTGAGACCACGTAGAGTTCCTCGCCGCCACACCTTGCAGATAAGGATTCAGTTGACTCTCGCCATAGAGAGGCTTGCCCTCCTTGGCAAGCTGAGAAAGCTCGGCCTGATCCCTAGCGACCTCGGCAGCGTTCTCTCTCCATCCCCAGAATCTCACTACAAATGTCGTAAGTTAACGTTTCCCGAAGATTGAGGGGTGCGGGGCGTACAAGAAGAGTTCTGGTATGAGAGCATGAAACCGGCCATGAATCCGAGGACACCGCTGACTCGGAGAGCACCCTTGAAGCTGGCGGGGTTGGACAATGTGGGAGCGACGCGTTCTACGACGTTTCGTTAATTTCATCCTTGATCGTTTCACACGTGTTTCCCCTCCGCCATATCTCCTGGGCTCATGACTTCTCCATCTTACTCCGCCCCACCCTTCCCCTCCAAGCTCCGATTCCTCATACTTACCATACAGATACAGCAACCCCGGTCCAGCAGCAGTCGCGCCCGCCCACACTCCATAGTCGCTAGGTCGCATGTAGCTGATGACCCTCTTGAAGTGGGGGTCGGCATCGATGAGGGGGTATTCTCTGTGGACTTCCTTGAGGGGCATGGTGGTGGATTGGCGGGGAGGGGGTAGTTGTGGCTGGTGCTGCGAGCGTCAAATCGGGTCAAGGCGAATGGTGGACGCTCAGAAGGGCGGCGGCGTTAGCCGGCGAAACTGACAGTGGCGACGCGGAGGGGGCCGCGTCGCGGGGGGCTTTCGTTGATACTTGCTCGCTGTCTGGTTCTGACAGTTGCATATGCATGCCACCAGGACAGCGGAGGATGCGAAGGCGTTTGATCAGTGAGATCGCTTTCAGATACTATCTATGTGGGACGGCTGGCGTCCGCTTGCAATGATAATTGGGCCTACAACCGGGCCGAGTCGCGTCAGCAGCAGCCAGCTGTCGAAGCTTCACCAGGGAGTTGTGGACAAAGCTGAGCTGCTTTGACATACTGAAGTGAATAAAGCTTACTACGCCTTATAATTACTGTCAGAGAATAACAGATGGAGCGCAGTCAACAGCGACGAGCTCAACCTTCGCTGATGTTGAGCCTTGATCATCGCATTGCACCCTGATGCAATCGGATTTCTTTCACTGCACACGCTCACTCCCAAAGTCCCAAGATGGCACTAGTATAGCATCCCCAAGGAAAACGAATAAAAACAAGTGTATAGAAGTCCAATCCCCACAATCAGGCCCCAGGTGGCAAGACCAACCACACAACCGCCTCCCAAATCCACTTCACCCCCTTCCCCAACGTCCTCACCGTCGGATGTCTGCCCCACCTCTTGGGCCATTCCTGCCATACCCTGACTGATGTGGGTACCGGCGCTGGAGCGAATATATCCGTTGGAGGAGAGGGGAGCTTTTCGGGAGAAGAAGGTGAAGGGGAAGAAGGGGAAGGGTCGGATGCTATCCTCGCACCCGCATCCCCAACATCGCCCTCCCTCCACCCCTCCAACTCCACCCTCTCCCCCTCTTTCCTTTCCTCCCCAGTACCTGTATACCACCCATAGCCACCTCTCAGATCTCTCGCTTCCCCCGCAACGAAGGCAACTTCATTCCGTAGTCTTTGGACCTGGGAACCCATGGAGAGGAGAAGCCAGAGGATGAAGAGGTGGTAGAGTGTGGATAGGGAGAAGAGGGTGCGCAGAGGGGAGGAGGATAGTGATGATGTTGATGGAGGAGGGGAAAGGGTGATGGTTGGTGAATTGGGGGTGGAGATGGGGTATGCGAAGGTCGCTGCTGAGAGTGCTTTAAGAGATTTCGCCTTCGTGAATTGAACGCCTGTCATATCGTCAGCGTTGCCGGACATCAAAGGTATCGTTGAGATTACCTTGCCACCCTTCCCCGACCAGCTCAACTCTCCCCTCCCCTTCCCCCTCGAACACGGGCAACCCCACCTCTGTCCCACCCCCTCCAATCTCAAGTACAATCTCCGCCAAACCCCCACCCTCACCCCGTCCACCACCTTCCTTCCTCCCAACCCTGACCTCCACCCCTTCCGAAGAAGGCAGTATACACCTAGGCACAGCGAGCCCGTCAACTGACGCCCTAACAATCCTCGTATTATTGGCATCAGTAGCAGAAAGGCGGAACCCCCTCTGTTCTTGCCGGGAAGAGAGGGAGAAGAGGACGTTCATTCTCAACATACCCCAAACGTCTCGTTGAAGGCGGATCTTGACGTCGCCGACTTTCGTCTTGGCTTCTCGGGCTTGGAGTGCTGACAGTTGAGCCCCGTCATGCCACGTAAAGGTTCCAGCTGTTTGGTCGCTCAAAGAAACGAGCTGAGGATCCGACGTCGACTCGGGTTCTTGGGAAGAAGGATAAGAAGCGTGAGGGCATTGGATGGTGTATGTCGATGGAGGGGATGGGGAGAGGAAGGTGAACAATGGAACAGGCTGGGGGAGAGTAGCTGGTACAAGCGTGAGAGGTTCTGGTACGAGTATCCCCGTCAAAACAAACCCCCGCTCTTCGCTGCCCGCTTGCCAGTACAAATCAAACAACCTTCCTCCCCTCGCTATCCGTTCTCCATCTCCTTCTCTTCCGGCAGAAGCCATAAGCGGACTCTTCCCACCCGGCGTGCTGGGCGCCGGCGAGCCCGCGGCACCGAGAGGCGTATTAGGCCGCTTCGGCACCGGACTCTGCTCCCCGCTCATCTCAAAACTAAACTCCCCCAGCTCCTCCGCCGTCGGCAACGTCTGCCTCATCAAGCTCACCGACGAGCCCGACGCTGGCGGGGGCAAGTACGTATTCCCCGCCGGCCGGAGGGAGGATGGTAAAGTCGGGCGGGGTTTGGTGGCGGGTCGGACTGTGGCGAAGGAGTCGTCTTGGGAGTAGTCGAGGGTGTCTTCTTCGTCGTCTACGGTGCCCCAGTCGTTATCGACGCCTCTCCAATATGCCAGTCCATCCCCTTCGATCTCCAGAGTCTCCCAGACCCATCCTGTGGGGATATGAGCCTCTAGTGAAGTTAAAGATTCGGGTGTAGAGGCGCAGGCGGAGAACTGGAGTGCTATTTGCGGGTAGGGATGGAGGGTTGGGGCGATGAAGAGAGAGGGTGTCGTAGGGTCAATAAGAGAAGGCGTGAATGACCATTCGAGGCGAAGAGCGTCCGTACTGGAAATAGGTCAGCTATGTGACAACAAGTAACCCAAGAGACGCACCTCTGGAATCTCCCTTCCAGCCAGCCCGATCCCTCCTCTTCGTCCACTGTATCAAAACTCTCATCTCCTTCCTCTCCAAAAGTCCCTTCCGGAAGCGCCAGCAGCTTTGGATCTGTCAGAATACTGACTTCACTCACGTCCTTCCGTTCTCCATCAGGGGAAAGTATCCGGAAGCGGATGACATTGTCCAGACATTTCGGGAGCGGCAACAACACTTTCGACAGCCCGTCTTCCTCCTTTTCAAGCGACTGCGAGAAGGGTAGTATGACCAGCCAATCACGCCTGCCATCTTCCGCCCCCTTTCCCTTGAAGCTCCCTCTCCGCTGCTTGGCCGCTCCGCTCGCTGGGTCGACCACTACATACACCTTGCCGGTCGTGCTCGACACGTCGATATAAGGTTCGGTACCTCCTTGAGGTGATGGTGGGTATAGGGGGGCTGGCTGAATGGATAGGAGGTTGCAAGCTGTAGATATTTCTCGAGAGGAGGAGGATAGAGGGAGGGGTAGGGGTAGGGGTAGAGGGTGTATCGATGGTCGAGAAGTGATGGCAGGGGGCGTGGCTGTAGCTGCCCATATATCAGCGACCTCCACATTTAGGTGGGGTATGGCATACAGTTGAAAATCATCCATCTCGCCCCAGACTTGGTCCCCATATCCTTCGGCAACGAAATCTACATCTGATCAGCGCCCTTCGTTACCGTCTACGAGCGACATACCTTGAGAGCAATGAGCCCCGTCACATCAGTACCCGAAGCAGATGCTTGCACCCCGAGCTTGGAGATCACCAGTCCCTGTGGCGCCATGTTGGATATAGGGGGTGATGCGGTGGTGATGGAGAATGAAAGAGGAGATGGCACCCGACGCGCTCAGTTCGCGTTTGTTGTTGCATCTAGGCACGTGACTGACGCGTCGGAGAGTTGACTCAGAACAGGTTGATATTTGGCTGATAGTTGGTGCTTAGGAGACAGACGAATGGGCTCTGTTCTTCCACTTTTCAGTGCAGCTGTGTTCATCTGAACGAGCAGTGTAGCTATCAATAACGTCATGTATTCGTATTTTTCGGGCTGGCTTCTCAACAGCTACACGTAAAGATAGTACTCGAGTAGTCTGCTTTCAGTACGTAGCGGTGGTGGCTCTGAGTGTCATCGGGATCAGTGCAGCTGTGTTCATCTGGACGAGCAGTGTAGCTATCAATAACGTCATGTCTTCATATTCTCCGGGCTGGCTTCCCAACAGCTACACGTAAAGATAGTACTCGAGTAGTCTGCTTTCAGTACGTAGTGGTAATGGCTCTGAGTGTCATCGGGACCTGCAGAAGTGTAATCAATCATGTCTGAAAATGTATGTCCCGTCATCATACGCCTTCTCCAGGTCGCTACGAAGGAGCGCAATCATATTGCTCCGCCTTTCCTCCACGGGGAACAGCCGCGAATGAACGTCCATCTCCATACTGGTTGGGCTTCCATCGAGCAACGATGTTCCTCCCTCCGCCTCCACTCTCTCGATCCATTCCGGACGCGTGAAATTACTTCTTGATGCTGGAGGTCTGAGAGTGAAGCTTCCTTCCCAGGAACCGGTTTGTTCTGCGCTGAAAGTGATTCGGATACCGTCCCAAAACTCGGGCACCTCTGACACTCGCTCTAGTTCTTGCTCTTCATTCTCCTCATCACTTCCCTCGGGCAATTGATGAAATGGATTTTCCAGATGCTCTTGACTTGGACCTCCGGCCGTTGCAGTGCTGCCGGGAACATCATTGGCGAGAACCCAATCGCATACTACTTCTTCTAGACGGTCTTCTGGTCCAGGGTCAGGCAATGGGCTGCTAGATCTGGTGGAGCGATTGTCAGACATCGGTGGCAATTTGATTCTCTTCGAGCAACACACTCTGCGATTGGGCTTTTGGCAGGCCAGGTCATCGATTTTGATTATATACGTACCTTGCCAGGCGGAGCATGGAATTTTTATTTCCTTATGATTAGCACAAATTTCAACGTCAGCCATGCGGAGATGAAACTTCCTTGAAGAGCAGAGTCCGCCATCCAGGCACTAATCCGCTCGGTCTAAAAGGTATAGTTACCTCTCGATCGCCAATGTACCCAAGTCAGCGTATGGCACCTCACGTCTGACATTTCTCCTCTCGCATTGCGCGGCGTAATCGTAGGCCGAAATGACCAAAAGCGGTATTGAGAACGCGACATTGGAACATCATTCCCTTCATACACTCAGTTCTCATTTGTTGTTGCATCTAGGCACGTGACTGACGCGTCGGAGAGTTGAGAACAGGTTGATAGTTGGCTGATAGTTGGTGCTTAGGACAGCCGAATGGGCTCTGTTCTTCCACTTTTCAGTGCAGCTGTGTTCATCTGAACGAGCAGTGTAGCTATGAAGAACGTCATGTATTCATATTTTCCAGGCTGGCTTCTCAACAACTACCCGTAAAGATAGCACTCGAGTAATCTGCTTTCAGTACGTAGTGGTAGTGGCTTTGAGTGTCATAGGGACCTGCAGAAGTGTAATCAAAAATGTACGTAAATGTATCCCCCGTCATCATACGCCTTCTCCAGGTCGCTATGAACGAGCGCAATCATATTTCTCCGCCTTTCCTGGTCCACGGGTGACAGCTGCGAATCAACGGCCAACTCCATACTGGTTGGGCTTCCATCGAGCAACGATGTTCCTCCCTCCGCCTCCACTCTCTCGATCCATTCCTGACGCGTGAGATTACGTCTTGATGCTGGTGGTCTGAGAATGAAGCTTCCTTGCCTGGAACCGGTTTGTTCCCTGCTGAAAGTGATTTGGATACCGAGACGAAACTCGGGCTCCTCTGACACTCGCTCTAGTTCTTGCTCTTCATACTCCTCATAACTTCCCTCGGGCAATTGATGAAATGGATTTTCCAGCTGCTCTTGACTTGGACCTCCGGCCGTTGCAGTGCTGCTGGGAACATCATCAGCGAGAATAGAATCGTATACTACTTGTTGACGGTCTTCTGGTCCAGCGTCAGGCGATGGGTTGTTAGATCTGGTGGAGCGTCTGTCAGACATCGGTGGCAATTTGGTTCTCTGTGCAGTGATGCACTCTGTAATGGGGCTTTTGACAGGCCAGATTGTCGGTTCTGCTTATAAACCTGGGCAGGCGGAGTCTGGGATCTTCATTCCTATCATTAGGGCTAATCTCAATGCGTGAAAGGTGCAGCTTGGCTCCTCTTGTCCGACATTTCTCGGGGCACCTTTTTGGCACGATCGGAAACCGACGAGATGCAGTGGTCTGAGGTGAAATTGTGACAATTCTCCTTTCATACACCGCAGTCATCTTCAAGCCTAAACACACAGGGGACAATTTCAGTGGACTTTGTGTAAGATTAGATTGCAATCATCATACAGAAGACACCGCCGGCCGTGCAGTGGTGGTGTATGCTATTGTACGAATGATGTACCCCTCTTCAGATACCTCAATGACAATGCGTGAGCGGGGGTTATGCGAGACTGTTTGGAGCTATAGAAAGGTTCTTTGAGTTAAATTACACCGCAAGGTTTTACCAGAATGTTTCAGTAACGCACGATTCGTGTGACATTTTCCTCTTGTTGCGAGATGATGGCTGCATAACCCCGGCGCGGGCTACGACAGAACCACAGAGCAAGCATCAATCGGCAATCATACATTCTAAGCACCATTCGAATCCGAACCAGTAGTATAATCAAAACATCTGTCCCCACCTCATAGGCCTGCTCCTGATCACGTTGCATGAGCCCCGAGATTACACTCCGCCTCTCCTCATCAGCTGGATACAAGCGCACCTCAATAGCGGTATCCGTTGTGGTCGGACTCCCTTCAGGCCAAGATCCTCCTTTCTGGTCCACCATGTCCGTCCATTGCTGCAATGCTAGATTATGTCTCGACTCTGGTGGTATGAGAGTCAAAGTTGTGTCCCAGGTGCCGGTTACAGATTCGCTGAAAGAGAAGGTGATACCACGAGGGAAATCCCTCTCGGATAGGCGTTCAACTGACGGGTTGCGATGAAGATGTTCCTCTCCGTTAGGTTGCAGATGTTCGTCCCCATGGCGATGTAGACGGCCATCCCCCCCCCCCCCCCCCCCCCCGCGCATCGTCCAGTAATGGTTCATAGTGGTCATCGCTTTCTACCGGTGACAGGGAAGGATTCTGATCCTGCTGCTGGCTTGGACCTCCTGCAGTCGTAGTAATGCTGGTGACCTCGACAGCAGCTCGAATGGAATCGCACACGACTTTTTCTGGAAGGTGCGTTCGTGCGTCAGGTGCTGGACTAGATGTGGCGGAACGTTGATTGGACATGGTATAGTTTTTGCTGTCCATTTGACAGTCTAATGGGTGGTGAGGGCTTCTAGTATCGCCACGAGTAAAAGCCTCAACAAGCGGAGAATTGAATACCGTATTTCCGAGTCAGCGCCACTCATAGTGATCTTGACCAGTCATGCAATGAGTAGGCTAGTTACAGAAGGGATGTCTTATTGCTTCTCCAAAGTACTCGAGTACTGTCTTTTTTGGCGTAGAAGGCTGAGGTCCTACTCGTGGGCAAGTATCAACTGATGGGACTATGAGTCGCCAGATCCGATATCCTCTTCTGTCGCCGTGCTAATCATAATACATGTCATGACGAAGGGGCAGTGCTAGAATTGAGTCCTTTAATTCACGTCCACTGAGGACTTTCAAAAAATAGATGCGTCACTAAAATGATGCGAACAGTCTGAGAGAACTATTGGTCCTAGCAGCCAGAGGGGGGAAGATGAAACTAAAACAAGATAACGAGGAGCGATCTGCTGCCATCTTGTTGGGTGTAGTACGGATGGCCTTGACTTTACCCTAGCCATAACAAGTAGTAGGGAAGTACATATGAGACAGTCATGAAGAAGTGCATGTTGATGCATTGTTGCAATTCACTCAATAACCTCCTCCCGGACATCATGCCAGTAGATCTTACGCGTCGCTATCTCGTGCAAAGTTGAATGATCGTCTACCAGATTGCCAACTCTGCTCCAGACTGCTGGTAATCATCTGCCGTAGTGTTGCCTGTCGATCATCATTACCAGGCGCAATGTAGGTTGCGATAGCATCGTCCAAACTCATTCTCGGTCCTAGATATTCCCAGGACACTCCGCCGGAACGCTCTATCTCCGCGATCCAATCCTGATGACTCTGGTATGATCTTTGCGGGGGAGCTCTGAGACGTAAATCCGAATGTCCATTGCCAGTCTGCTCTGATGAGAACATGAACGTATAAGGCTCATACAATCGGCCGGTGGTCGTGTCCAGCTGAAGAGAGCCTGGGCTACGAGGAGCAATCACTGGTGCTTGTTCTTCTTCTGGCCAACCAATACCATCATCATAATAAGAAGGGTCGAAAGGGTACTGAGCATTACCAAGACTCGAAGGACCCGCCGTGACCACTGGATCGGGTATATTGGAGATAAGAGGACAATCTATGTCCATATTGGCTGCCGCTGCAAGGTGGGGCGATCGTACCTCTGGCTCTGCATCATCACCTCTTCCAAACAATTGGGTGCGTTCGCCGGCAACAGATGGGGTATCCCTACTATCGGATTCGTCCTCAGCTTCGTCCCTCAGACTGTGGCGACTGCTCGTTCGAGTAGGTCGGTCGTGGTGGGAGGCATCACTGTGGACAGACGAATCGTCTGAGAAAGCCGAGACGACGTTAACACGGTCATCGGTAGCAGGTGGTCGTCGTCCAATGGTTCCGGGCATTTCACAGTCGTGCGGTCGATTGTATTCGTCGACCCAACCAGGATTGTCTTTTTAGAGATGGCCTAAATCAGTCAGCCTTCGTAAAGCTCATTTGAGAGGGTTAGATGCTACTTTTCAAAGTCCGAAAAACGAAGCCCAACGATTTGAACATTTGTTCGAAACCTTTGTCATCGTTGAGACTCAGATTCCTCGTATGCCTGACGTTGCCGAACAAACGACTTTCTTATATCGCTTTGACAGATACATGGTTGTTATTCCTGTAGATGATGACACGACATTGGCGCTGAATAACTCCTGCTGCGTAGGGAAGCAGCAACTTAATGGAATCGTCTTACCGTAACATATCCGCATCAGGACGCTCAGCGCTTCTTCGGCCGCTAGCAGATATCAAAGCGGCTTTTGTCAATCTGAGAATGATGCTTCTCCTAATACCCTTCATTCATTTTCATTCCCAAATCTACTGACGACTAAAATAGGTCTCCACATCTCATTGACCCCTATCATTCTGAGCGGTATGGTCAAAATCTCGCTGACCAGTAGCGAAAGATTTCTGCAAATCGATTTCAATCAAATAGTTCAGCGTATTTCGCCTCTCCTGATCGGCCGGATCCAACCACTCTTCAATCGCGGAACTCAACGGAATCTTCTGTTTATCATTCGTGACAGATCTACCTCCTTCACGAGTGATACCAGCGCTCCAAACATATTCATAATCACCGGCTTGCTGTCGAGAGCGGGGAGGGTAGAGTGGGAGCAATCCAGCGGTGTTACTGCCCGTTTGCTGATTGTTGAAGCGGATTGTCAGGGATTTCTACGTGTGACAGATACATTCTCCGGTGGCCGTCTCCGCATGCGTTGATGGACCACGCTGCGCCGTACTACTTGCTGTTCCGGCGGAGGAAGCGGGGTAGGACTCGGCCTGCTGCCTAAGGTTCTGGAGGTACTGTTCCATGGTTTCTTTCTCTACTATCGCCGTTGCTGTCTTTATCTTTCAACTTTGCTGAATTGTTAAGTTCGATAGATGCTGTCTATTTGGTGTGGGATCTGTTGATCGCACATGTCTGATACTTATATACGTCCCCCCGCCATTTTTGGAAGAATTGGCACGATTCTCCTTTCAATAGATCATCAATGGCTCATTCACCACTGAGAATCACAACAGATGTATCCCTACGGAAGTCTGACCCCTAAAATTCTTTTGCAAGGATGCTATGGTTTCTCCCTTCAACCGGTGCTTACATCCTACTCATGACTCCGTGAGTCCGACGACGACCGCTTAACGCTCCTATGTCCCATATGAGAGCTCCTTTTTTCAATGCTGCCTCGACAGCCATGAATCAACGGACCTGTTCTTGGGTCTATCAATCATATGTGGTGGTATAAACTGGCGGACTTTTTGTTCTTTTCAGGTCTGGGTACGTGCTGAAAGGATACGCGGTGACAGCAGAGTAAAGGATGGACAGCACGGCTAATGGTCACCCCCATTTTTCAGAACAGTGTTGTATCAATCTCCCCGCGTATACAAGGCAGCGCAGCTCTTCCTTTTGGGCTATCATCCACCCCTCACGTGACTCTTAATCAAATCACTACCCCACTCACGGAACGGACTCCTCGATCCCAGTACATTTGCAAGACATGTCTAATCGCAACGAAGAAATTGTCCTCGCCAGGTCTTACGGCGACCCAAGTGCGCCCTTCACCGCAGCCCCCCCGGACCCCTCCAACCCGTTCTTTTCATTCATCACCCGGGGTACAATCACCCGGGATGCAAAGACATCACTAGACTGGAGCTATGACCCGCAAAGAAAAAGGTACACGATCCAAATCCCAGTTTTCATAAGGCCCGAGGGATCTTACGGAACATTCGACTATCTCAAAGGCGAGTCCAAGGCTGCTCATAGTACCCTTCCCGACGAGGAGTGGTGCTCTCGAGTGACTTGGGCCGATGGAAGGAGCTTGAAGAAAGCGATAGAGACACGCTTCCCATTTTTGTCAGAGAGACAGACGGACGCTTTCATGTCTGATGTAGGGACGAGGCTAGCCGCTCTGAAACATATCGTCATCAACCCTCCGACTCATCCCACGGGGGCTGAAAGCATCAGCAACTCAAATGAATGAAGTGTCAGATGGAGTATGCCTGCCTTAACATTGGAATTGGAATGGAAGTAGATGGTTCTATCAGATCATGCATGAACAGTTACCGTGATGACCACGACAAGGATATCAGTTATTTGGCCCAGATCCTTGCACTTCGGTTCGGTCTACGCATAACCCATCGCTGTCCATGCATGATGCATCCCTTACCAGTGTGGTGTGACTTTTAGCGACCCAGTATCTGGTTTACTCTATGATCGAGCCGACTCGGATAGAAGAAAGTAAGAGCTCACTGCATGCTTGTTCCTCCCCTTTGAAAGAGACATCAGCTACATCTACTTGTTCATCTCTTGGAGCACGTCATGCATAACTTGGTGGGTACGCAGACCACGTGCAAGGTATGTCGCCCCTATCTGTCTCAAACCCTCCTCCTGTGAACGACAGCACCACTTATCATTCTCAACTCGTGGTTGTTTTGTCTCCAGCTCCTTTTTCAGAAGAAAAGTCATCATCCCAACGCTTGAGCCCACTCTCTCGCATTGACTACAGTGGCCATGTCGGGTTCTTGACTATTGACGAACTCTTCATAACCATTCAGCACGGTCAACGAATCCGTCATAGTATTTTTGTCGACCACAAACTCGGGGTTACCACGGAAGAGCGAGGAAACCTTTTTTTCCGGGGTCATAGCACCCAATTGCACGGAAACCGTCTCCCCAAATGTCTTCTTGTAGTCTTCATAGATACCCGCCGTCTCCATATTATCGCGCGTGACATTCCCACCGACCCGTTCATCCGGTTCAAGCTCTTTAACTTGCAGACCAAACCCGACTGATGCAATACCACAGTCCGTACAAAGAACAGTGGATGTCCCGTCTGCGAACGTGACGAGATTAACAATATCTCCTTGGAAGAGTGGTTTGCCCGACCCAACCCAGTCGGCGACAGATTCTTTCGATGCCGCGAGGTCGAGGTGCGTAGGGCCGTAGCACATGGCAAGTGCATCAAGATCGTCTTGCGGATTGCCGACGTGACTACTGTTTGGCGGGAACGTGGAAAGGTCGAATGACATGGTGATCTGAGAGCGGCTTCTTCGGTGGTATTGATAGCTGTTGCGGCAAGTGCGTGTAGCAACTGGCTGGCGATAGCGGGTCTAGTCATCAGTACAACCGCGTACCTATATAGTCACCCCAGAAAGCAATGATCATCGTAGGCCCGGACGGGCGAGATTTATAAAAGGAGACCATCGTTGTCATTCCCAGCGGGGTTGTTGTATTCCAATGCGCTTAATTGTGGCATTTAGATTATGATATTCAGATTGTGAAAGGTATTGGCTTGTGATGCGAGTCGTATACAGGCCCGCCCCTTCCCAAAGAGAATGGGGAAGAACCCCTTATCATCACAGACCGTACATGACATGAGTGGTAAAAAACCAGCAATGGTTTTCGCCTCATAAAGTATCCATACATAGACTTGCTATACATACCGCCAGTACCCATATCCAACTTTACAACGACTTCCTGCTTGATGACGACAGCCATTTTATTACAACAACAACAACGACGCGGGATACTTTTTGACATTTCGGCTGCAAAATAGTCTACACTCTACCGAGCTCCTTACAGTCTGTTCAGCTATCTCTTCTCAAAAAGGATCCTTGCTGTCTATGCATGACACATATTGAACTGTAGGCTCGCTCGATTAGAGCCAGCTCGGACGAAGAGGGCCCCGCCGGTTCTCGGCTACGGGCCGCGGGAAGTATCCACCCTTAAGTATTTCGTCCACTTGCATCTCATCCTTGTCTTTCTTCTTCACATCTCCCCACCACTCTTCCCTGCAAGCATCTCCACCAGCTGCCTCAAGTCTCCCTTGTCAGCCACCTCTCAAGATGCCAGCCCCCACGGAAGAACAACAACAAACCTTCCAACTCATGTCCACCCACTGCGGCTTTGCCCCCTCCCTTGCCCCTGCCATCCGTATCCTCGAGATGGACGACATCCCAGAGCAAGATGAGAAGGGTATCAGGAAGGTCGATGGATGGAGTATGAGCTATGAGGGGGTGGTGACTGATGGTGAGTTCTTGGCACTCTTGTGTGAAGACGGCCCTTGGAACGAGATGAGGACATGGGCTGATGCTGGGGTCAGAGATGACAAACTTGATTGGAAGCATACATGGTGCAGCAGTCGTATGGCTAGTGGACACGTACGCACTCCTCATCTCTCCCCAAAAACCCCTCTGACAACCTCTCCAAGCCTTTCCTCAGCAGCGATGATATACCTGCACACCCCAACCTTCTGGGGTCCCCCCATGATGGGCGGCGTCTCCCTCTCCATCCACACCGAATACCTCTCCCCAGCCAAGCTTGGCAGCAAATTCGTGGTCACTGTTGATATCGTCAAGTGTTCTAAAAGCTTGGCGAGTTTGCGATGTGAGGTGAGTTTTTTTCGCTTGATGTGAATATGGAAAGAAGGGTGATATATGGGTGGGGGTGTAGATCCGGGATATGAAGTCTGGGAGGATGGTTGCTATTGCGACGCATACGAAGCTGTGGAGGCCGGTACCCGCTGCCAAGGCCAAGTTGTAGCCCACATTTGTTCCCTGCATTTACGACTACGCCAAAACGCTCATAAACACGAGGAGCGTATATGAAAAGGACGAGATTAATCCATGGACTTTACATGTACCAGTGTGTCATGAATTATATAGTGCATCCCTGCAAGAGTCCACAGACGAGTCAACCCCTTGTATTCATACCAACACTGTCTCAAGAACTACAGTACAAGCACCGGTCAAGTACTGTTCACTATCTCCCAAGATGCCCTGGATGCCCCGGATGCCCCGGGTGCCCAGCATGTCCAGCATGTCCACCAGCCCCATGACCGCCCCACCCCCATACTCCCTGCTGACCTGTCATCTCACTCCCACTCCCAGCTCCAATTCCCATCCCTCCCCCATTTCCCATCCCACTAGCCCCACCCCGCCCCCAAACAGTCTTCCACTCCCTGAACTCCGTCGCCTGCTTCTCCTCCACTACAACCCCTCCTTCCATCTGCCTCACCCTCACCCGACTCTGCGCTACTACCGAGGACGTCTGTTCTGCCAGGTACGGTGTTGGGTCGTAGTATGCTTTTGCTGCGTTGCCGTTGGCGGAGCTGGGAAGGGGCAGGGGAATGGGGAGGGGAAGGGGGACCAGGCGGGTTTCGGTATGTGGGATAGAAGTCGATTCTTGCCATGGCCTGTGAGGATCTACGGTCAGTGATGAACTCGTCGTTGGGGAGCATTCACACGAGCTTCGGCAGCAAAGTTGGGGTAGAACGGTCGAGTTGGCTGTGGGACAGGGGCGCGGCTGGGCGGGCCGAATATCCTGCGCTCGACATCACCACCAGTCCTGCAGCCAACTCGACCTCTCTACCTCAACTCTGCTGCCAAAGCTCGTGCGAATGCTTGGGCACATTGTGAGAGGGGGTGGACGTACGGTGGGTCGAAATGCCATGTCCGCGAAGCGGGATCATGATCAAACACCTTGGCTACCCTGTTCGACTTCTTCTCCTTCTCCTTCTCCTTTTCCTTCTTTTTGCTTTTATCGTCTCTGATTTCAACTTGCGGTACCACACTCCCAGTAATCTGCGGCGCAGAACCCCCAGACCCAAGTCCAAGAGCGTCCAGTTCATCACTCACTCTCCACCCCAACTCCCTCACCAACCCCTCCGCCATCCCCGCCTCCCCACCCATCCTCAACTCGGGCGGTATCCTTTCCCAAATAGCCTTCCTCGTCTTCTCCGTCACCCCCCCTGGTCCATCATCTCTAAGCTTCTTGATCTGCACGTTGAGGAAGGAGGTGAGGTGGAGGAGGTTTTGGAGGATGGTGTGGTGGGGGACTTTTGGCGGGGGTGTTGAGAGGGAGGAAGAGGAGGAAGAAGAAGTGGGTGGACGGAGGGGGTGGAGGGAGCGGAAGAGGTTGAGGTGTTTGATAGCGACATACCAACACAACCTATTTCCCAGATCAGCCTCTGTTCCTTTCTCTATCACCTCCTCTGTCTCCTTCTCCGCCCACCCCAGAGCAAAGAGCGAGAGAGCAGGAACTCACCGATCAAAATTTGGAAACCTAAACCTCTGCGGCACTTTAGTATCAATCTCAATCTGTCTCAATTGCAATTCTATTCCCAAACCATCAGCCATCTTCTTCAAACATTCACCTTGCCCTCTTTCCCCCTCCCCCTTTTCTCGGTATTCGCGTGCGTGGTTTCCCAAGTCGAGATTGAGAGAAGTGGGAGAGTTGGAGAGGTGGAGTGAAATATGTGTAGAGTGGGAGAAGGACTCACGTGTATCAAGGTTGTATGAATGCAAAAAGTTGCCTCCAAACACGATCGTATCCACTGGCGTATACACCGCATGTATATACCCCGTCGGTATTATCCTACACCCTTCTCATTAGCGCTGTACACAAAACACAGACACAAACACATCAGGAAACACGGAAAGGCAGATAAGAAGAGAAGAAGAGAAGAAGAGAAGAAGAGAAGAAGAGAAGAAGAGAAGAAGAGAAGAAGAGGATAAGAATAAGGAGAAGGACGTACATGGTATCCCCAGCCCGCAACTCTACCCGATAAACATGATCCACCCAATCGCCCAACCAGGTATTCGACTGTTCTTCATAACTTCCCGACCCTGCGCGTTCATAGTGTCAGCCTTTCCATCCTTTTTTTCTTATCCTCTCATCCCTTATCTTCCATCCCCAAGTCCAAAGTTTTGTCATAGGGGCCGTTGGGGTCGAGTTGGAAGGAAGGGGAAGGAAAGGAAAGGAAAGGGTAAGGGTAGGGGGGGACGTACATTTAGCATAAGCCTTGAGGTTGGCTTCAGTCGGCTTAATAAAGAAGAACACTTTGGCTCCTGAATGTATCGTATAATAGACGGAGGAGGCAGCAAAGTCGACGTGCCAATCTGTCCAGGCGCCTTTCATGCCCATCTACACGACCCATCAGTACCTGTACAATGAGGAGGGAAGGAGAGGAAAGAGAAAGAGGGGAGAGGGGAAGCGGGAAGAGGGGAAGAGGGGAAGAGGAGAAGATGGAAAAGTGGAGGGAGAAGGGGACGTACAAGGCAGTAAAGCTGGACTTTCGGATAGTCCACAGTGGAGTTCCGTTTAGCATTAGCAATATCATCCTCCTCCTCCCTCCCCATCCCATCTCCATCCTCCACCTTGACCTCCTGCGCCTGCGCCTTCCCCTTCCCTTTCCCTTTCGCCTTCTTCCCCAGGCCAAAGTCCCAAAAGTTGTCCACCCAGTCAATCTCCCTAACAATCCTGGGCGGCTTCACAAGCTTCGCCAGCTCCGTATCACTAATCTCCAGCGATATGATATTATACACTTTCCGCCTCTCCTTCTCCCTCTCTCTCACCCCCTCTTCCGTCTCTGGTGTGGCAAGGTACTCTGCCCAAGCTTCGAGCGGCCAAGAAGCAGACTGCTGCGACGCCACATCAATCACATCCACCAGCTTTTCCGGCCCGACGAGCCGGGCAATATCTCTAACAGTGATGGAGGAAGGCAGATGACCGCCGAGGGAGGAGAAGCCGCCGTCGGAGGGACGGATGATGAGGGGTGTTCTGTCGGGGCCGTGGAATATACTGGGAGAGGGGATGTTGGGTGGGGCTTGGGGGGTTGGGTTTTGGGGGGTTGGACGGGGGAGGGATTCGAGCCATTCTTTTGTTAATAGATGGCCTGGCAGCGTTGGGTAATCCGCTACGTATCACCCCCCATCAGCCCTCTCTCTCGCTGAACGAAGTGAAGCAGAAGCAAAAGCAGAAGCTTACCATCCAGGATAGTCCGACCATACCCTTCAGGGTTGGCGATGATCTGCAACCACTTGGCTGTGGGCGTAGCGATAGAATTGTGCAAGTTGTTGTAATCTGTCACTTGTGCTGCTTTTCTCTTTGGCCGTCCTTGCCCGACGGCCTCGCCCGCGCCGTTTACTTCGCTGCCTCCAACCGTCTCTGGCGTCCTCGTCGCCCTCGTCGAGATCGATTCCGCCTTCCCACCCACACTCGTGCTCGTGCTCGTCCGGGCTTTTTTGGCGAGCGGTTGGATGTCATGGAAAGAAGCTTCGCGTTTGAGGGGCCGGGAAGCGAGTTGGACATCTTTCGGCTGGATACCACTCCGTTTCAATGTGGCGTGTAGAGGGTTCCGAGGTGGGCGGGGGTTGGAAGGGTCGGTAGACTTTGATATACACGGTGCACAATACCTGCACTATCTCAGCCTTGCCCCCATCCCCCAGCAAAGGACAAGAGGCGACTCACCAGTTTCCAATCCAATCCACCCAATTCGCCCACGGCCCCCTCTCCCCAAACACCCCCACCTCCTCTTTCACCCGGCTCGGCACAGTCCCCCTCCACTCCTCCCCACTCAAAAACAAACACGCAGAATGATACCACCCATCACACTTGTTGCACGCGATCCAGACGAGGTCGACTTCTGCCGAGGGGGAGGCGGAGGGGTCGTCGGCGGCTGGGGGCGGGGGTTGGGGAGGGCCGGAGGGGGGGCAGAGGGGGCATGTTTCGGGGGGTGTCTTTGAGGGGTCGGACATGGTGGTGGGGATACATGAGAGGACGAGAGGGTGAGTTTGGTTCTGCATAGGGCGGGACCTGATAGAGCGGACATGTCCGCGCTGTGAATTGTTCAAATCACAAAGTCATTCATTTCTCGAGTACCAGACAAATACAATCAAGTAATACAACATGGCTGGTAAGTTCACAAGCTCACTTTGAACCCTTGCTAACCCATAGCAGACTACAGAGCGATTCTAGACGAAGAGTTCGAGGTACCCACCCCTCCCTTCTGACCTCAAACTGTAACTCACAAAGTGTATAGGTACTCGACTCTATCTTTCCCGATGAGACTGAGAGTACGTCAAGCCATAGCAATAACCCTCGATCTAACTAGACAACAAACTGACATATGTGTAAAGGGACGAGCGATACCTCCCTCTCAATCCGTATCGAGCCCGAAGAACCCAACTCTGCCCACCCCCGTAAGCTTCCCCTCCCCTCCCCTTTCCACTATACTTGAACATCATTTATTGACTCCACGCATAGTAACCCTCAATCTGGTCCTGACATACCCCCCAACATACCCCGATGCCATCCCCGAAATCGCGCTCGAATCCATTTCTGAAGCAGAAGGCGAATTCACAGAATCCGAACGCGCCAAAGTGCTCGCAGAGCTCACCACCATTGCAAGTAATCTTTTCTCTGTCTCCAACACAAAGGGGGATCTATCCCGAAAAAAAGCTAACGGGTAGATTCAAGGCGGAAGAGTCGATAGGCATGGCCATGAGCTTCACCCTCGCCTCCGCCGCCCGCGAAGCCCTCGTCGTCGTCATCGACGAGCGTATCAAATGGGAGAAAGAAGAAGATGACCGTAAAACGCGGGAATACGAAGAGGTCCGTCCTCTTTCACCTATAAAAGTATGAACGTATAAAAGCTGACGATGGGTGCAAAAAGGCCGAAGCAGCGCGTACCCGCGGTACCCCCCTAACCCCCTCCGCCTTCCAAGTCTGGCGTCTCGCCTTCTGCCGCGAACTCGCAGACAAACGCCAAAAAGCAGAGGAAGCCCGTATCCGCGCGCTCCCCCCCCGCGAGCGCGAAGACTACAAAAAACGCCAGGCCCGTTTGTCTGGTAAACAGCTGTTTGAGAGTGGCAACAAGGCGGCGGTGGTGGAGGATGACAATCTGTATGAAGAGGGTGTGGAGGAGATTGATTTGAGAAAGTATACGAGGGAGGAGAGGGAGGAGGAGAGGAGGAAGGAGGAGGAGGAGGAGGAGAGGAGGAGGAGGGGGTTGGTGGAAGGGGATAGTGATGGGGAGTAGCGCCTGTCTGTATGATGCAGTCACCATCTGTATAGCCTTCATCTCGTTCATCTTGCCATACATGACAAAATGCCTATGCTCGTTCAAGTGTCTACGATCTATATCAAACGCCCCTCTCCGACCGTACAATAGCTTCCATAATCCGCCCCATCTCTTCATCCTCCTTCCCCTTCTCCTTCCTCCGCTTCTCTTCCTCTACTCTTTCCGCTCTTTCAAACGCCTCAACCTGTCTAATAGCTTCTGCCGTCTCTTCATCCATCCCCTCCGTATCCCACCCGCCTGACGCCCCTTCCGCTCCTCCACCTGCTTCATACTCTGAGCCAAAGTCCTCTTTTCCACCTCGAGAAGCAGAAGCAGAAGCAAAAGCAGAAGCGCCGCCCGGCGGCCCCTCCATGGACAACATCAAAGCATACTGCAACGCATCCTCCGGGTCGTCCAGGCCTATATCTTCCATCGCTTCTCTCTCCAACAACTCGTGCGGCTGCGGCTTGGTTGGTCTATTATTTTGAGAATGGGAATGGGTGGTAAGAGGATGGGGAGAATCGAGATCTTGGTCGTAATCTTCGTAGTCTTCATGTAACGCTTTGGCACCTATCCATCCCATCAGCCCTATTCACTCAAAGAGAAAAGAGAGAAGAGAAGAAAGAAAAGAGAACTCACCTCCCCTAACCCCACCTTTCCCCTCCCCCCTCCTCCTCCCCTCCCCCTCCCCCTTCTTGCCCCTCAAAACCCCCGCCCTCCACCCAAAAACTTTCCTCCCCACAGCCGCCACCACCATATCATCTTCCACCCCCACCTTGTTTACCGTATACCACCGCGCGTCTGGCTCGTCTGTGCTTGCTATGAGCGTTTCGGCGGGGGAGAGGTGGGAGGCGTGGAAGGCACGGAGGATGTGGGTGTTGCTATCGTCGTTGAATGGAAATGAAAGAGGGGAGGAAGAGGAAGGGAGGGGATCGAGTATCTTTATATACCCATCTGCCGTACCCACCGCAAAGAGGGAGCACGAAACGTCCAAAGCAGTGATCTTGGAGTCGTGCACCACCCATGATTTCAAAGCTTTCCTCTCCTTCTCCTTCTCCCCGGGATGGGCGTCAGCGTTCCAGGACCAGAGATGGAGGAGACCGTCTTCGTCGCCTGCTAGGATGAATTGACCCTTATCGGCTTCGGCTTCGGATGACTTGAGGCCGGAGCCGGAGCCGGAGCCGAGGGAGAGGTCGAGGTCGGACATCGCTGGTGGTGTCGTCCCAGCCATAGCCCCGGGCGTGGGCGTTGGCACGGGTGAGGGCGAGGGCGACACGATCCGCGCCAACATAGGCGTCGCACTCCCACTCTTCGGCAACGATATCCCCCCGTCCGCTTGCAGCCCCGTATACACACAAGATATAGGCGCTTGGCCCGGCGAAACAAGGGTCGTCGATGCGACGGTCCCAGAGGAAGAAATGTCGTATCGCGTAACAACACTCGACCGATGTCGATGAACCACAACAGACGCTACACTTTCCCCACCCCCAGGGATATGGGAGATATGGGAGATATGGGAAACCATCTCCATCATCTTCACTTCCCCTTCCGCCTCTGCCGATCCCAGATCCAGCCTCACTTCCTTTGGCGCTGTAGAAGCGGCAAAAAAGACGCGGAGATCTCCATCGGCTGTGATGCCCGCTACGATATCGCCCTGGGACGTATACCTCGCAAAGACGATCGCGTCGGGCTTGCCATTCTGCCGGCGCTTGACGTCTTCCGACCGATTGGGGAGAAGCGAGGGTGCCGGGGAGGAGGTGAAGAGGCATTCGAGGGAACCTTCCACAAATGTATTCTTCTTGCCCTTGCCCGTTCCCGGGGGCACGACAAGTAACCAAAGCTTGACGAGCCCATCGTCTCCTGCTGATACAAACCTCGCACCATCCTCACCCTGCCCGCCCGTCCAAACATCCCTCACTTCCCCCGCATGCCCAACCCGCGGGTCAGAGTACACATTCAAACTGACCGCCCTCCCTCCCCTGCCCCCCTGCCCACTCTGTCGCGTCTGCACGTTCGTCCACACTACGCCTCCATTCTTCAGGCCCCATATGACGAAACCCCCCGAGCGTTTCGGGAGGAATACGGAAGAAGGTTCGTGTGAGGGATCGATAGTGGGCCGGAGGTGAAAGTTGGAATCGCGCGAGGGACCCCAGAAGCCTTTCGAGACTTTACCCGTTATGGGGTCGGACCGGACCACTCCGCCTGCAAACAGGGAGGCAGAAAGCATATAAGGCGGGGACCGAGTGACGGACGGAGGGACAGTGTCGTGCCGTTGGCGGGTGTGGTGAGGCTGGTCTGTGGCGGGAAGAAGCTTGGGAGAGAGTTTGTTTCGCGTTTTGCCTACGGTGAGGCCTTTGGAAGGTGCAGGCGTGTGGGGAGGGTAAGAGAGGGAGATGGAGTGGATCAACCCGGTGGGAGGGGTGTGGACGACGATACTGGATTTTGAGATTTGCCATCGCCTTCATTCGAGTCAGCTACAGTCAGTCAGGCCGAGATGGGAGACTTACTCGAGCATCCTCAGCCGCTCCAATGATTCTCGTTTCCAACCCCTCTCTCCAATACCGGTACACCCCCTCGCCAGTATCTCCACTTCCTTCCTCCTGCCCGCATCTCTCGAAACACCGACACCAAAGTATTGGTTGATATACGAATGCCGCCAGACAGTGTCGTTGTTGCAGTGCGCATTCAGCGCTGTGCAGGTTGCTGACAGTCTCAGAAGCGATCTGGGAGGAAGCCGAGTTAGGAGGACGTGCAGGACATCGGTGGGGAGGTTCAACAGATGGCTATTTAGAATCGTCAGATCGGCACGTTCGTGAGCGCGTCAGACTCACCACTCGCCACCCTCCCCAACCTTCTTCTTCCCCTTCCCCTTCCCCTTCCAGTTATCCTGCTGCATCACACCCTTCCCCTTATCATCCTTCTTCCCTCCCGGCGTCGACTTTCTCCCAGTCGACTTGTGATGCGGGGAGGAGAGGCGGAGGTGTGCAAAGTCATCGTCGATGATGTGGTCGAGCTCGGAGGGGTGTAGGACTTGTGGTGGTGTTGTGTGTTGTGTGGTGTTGGCGGTGGGCGGGGGTTGCATATATATGGTCGGGGTGGGGTAGGGGGGGTAAGACTTGGGGCTGTGGTGCAGTAGGATATGGAGTGAAGATACATCTCTCGACTTTTGGCTTCCTGCATCATCGATCGGGGTGATTACATAAGCGAGAGTTGACTTGACGGAGTTGAAAGAATTGTGCATATCTCACAAAAGAAATACGTACGGGCAAAGGGCCTTCTCTGGGATTCCCAGATCCCTAGACGATATCTGCACCCGAGCAACATATCTGCTACTCATCACTCCTCCACTGTCCTGCAACAAAGACGACAAGGCTTGCTCGATCGGCGGTGGTTTTTTTATCAGCTCCAACAACCTCCTCCCGGGTAGATGGGCTAGCTAGATAGGCATAAGCTCTAAAATTGAAGACTACGGAGAGTAAAGCATTGAACCATTTGGCTTCATGAGGAGGTTCACGATCTTGAAGGTAACCAAACATAGGATTACGTCACGTGACGACCTCCACTCAGCTATTCGGACTTCTGATCGCCACCCGAATCGACATCTCCCCTCTCCACCCCAACCGCCAACCATGTCCGACCTCACCCCCGCCCAATCCCGCCTCGCCGCCCTAAACAGGCTCAAAGCCAAACAGAAACTCGCCTCTGCCCCCTCCTCCGCGTCCGCCCCAGGGCAGGGGCAGGGGGTGCAGTATGTTAATAAGCGACAACCGGCCAATGTACCGACGTCGGCGAGGAATATGGTCGAGCATCAAGCCCAAGCTGGGGATAAATATGGGGAGAAAGGGAATGGAAAGGGGGAAGAGATGCCGATGAGGAGGGATCCGGGTTTGGTAAGCCCTCCCCCCCTTGAGATGGATGCAAGTAGCAAAGCTGACGGAAAAGGCAGGGCAAGTACTTTGAATACGATCTATCAAAGATGAAGAATTCCCGAGGCGGTTTCTTGACGGAAGAAGATGTCACCGGCGACCGTATCAAATCCCTCAAAGAGCTCGCCGCCGAAAAAGAACGTGAACTACGCCAAATCCGCGAGGGCGAAGAACCTGCTATCGTACCAGGGAGATCACCAATGTGCGCGGATTGCGGGTCTTTGGAGATTGATCATGTTTTCGAAAAGACGTTTGGGGTGAGGGTGTGTCGGAAGTGTCAGAAGGAGAAGCCGGAAAAGTATTCGCTTTTGACAAAGACAGAGTGTAAAGAGGTACGTCGTCTCCCCTTCACACACTCCCCTTCTCTTCGTCTGGAGCTGACGAGACGGCAGGACTACCTCCTAACAGACCCCGAGCTCCGAGACGAAGACCTCATCCCCCACCTCCTCCGCCCCAACCCCTACGCCTCAAACTACAGCAACATGATGCTCTTCATGCGCGCCCAAGTCGAAAAGGTCGCTTACGAAAAATGGGGTGGGGATGAGGGGCTGGATAAAGAGTGGGAGAGGAGGGAAGAGTTTAAGAAGCGGAAGAGGGAGGAAAAGTTTGAAGCTGGTTTGAGAGAGTGCGTATCTTTACATCGCTTCTCGAGCTTGGGCGGTTTTTGCTGTGCTGACGGAAGGTTAGTTTACGGAAACGTACAAGAAATAATCTCTACCAACGCAAACAAGACGCGCAGCACGTACACGAATACGAAGACGTCGAACAGGTCTATGACGAGCAAGAAGGCTCGACAATGGTTGTTCAGAGGTGTTTCGGGTGCGGCGCGGAGCAGGAGATGGAGGTGCTGTGAGGTGGGTCGTAGAGAAACCCGTTTCTCCCTGGAGTCTAGGGTGTGGCATGGCATGCTGCATTGTTTGCTCGCATTTCCTGGTCAAGGACTCATCCTTACCCGCCTGTTGTCAGCCCGCCGCCGCACCTTCCCTCACACAAATACGACTACGGACATATACGTCAGAATGTGGAAAATCTGCGGACCCAAGTAGGGCTGGCGTCGCTATTTCTTCAGCGGCCGAGCCAAGCTGTTGCCCTTGTGACCTGCCTCAGTATAATAATGCATCATAGGCAAGGGCTACTACACCCCTGACAGCCCCTCAATCTTCATGAACAAATGCCTTGATCGTGTTTTCGTTTTGGATATCCACAGCAAGTGGAGTCTGTGAGATGAACATTACGTGTAGCATAAAAGTCGGGTAGTGCTACATCGCCTTTGGAATGATGGAACGGGTGGATCTTGTATTCCTTCTTCTTTGTATGGCCCATGTCGTTGGCGGCATTGGCATCGGCGTTGAACGCGGTGGTCATGCTGGGACTGCTGTCATAATTGCAGGGGATTGATGTTGGTGGAACGTAACGTTCTCAAGATGTAAAAGGCGAAATGATTGGGAGGTTCAAGAGAGAGACGCCGTGCCGCTTTCAGACCTCATCCCGCATTTTCGCACTCCCATTCACCTGCTGCGTGATGAGAATTCTGCCTCGTCCATCCCTCAAGTTTGTCATCGGGTGAAAAAGATGGACAGTGACCGTTACCAGTTGGTGGCACTGATTTTTGCAGTAATGATATAGGGGCAACAACACCTCGTACGGGGTGCATGGCAGATGAATCATCAATGTTACAGCTTCACGTCGCCAAACAGAGATTCCGAAAGATCCCGCTTACAAAATGAATAATTGATAAAACACAGAGGTTGCACACCCCAGACTTTCAGACCACGGTCAGTGTCCGCCCTATGTAGCGCATCACACCGAATATCGGGATTGATGGCTGGCTCCGCCTTGAAGACTGCCTGGTACACAGCCAGACCCCAGGGACTGCTAAGCCTCTTGATCCGCTCATGAAACCCTCTCTCAAAGAAACTGTCGCTTGTGATGAATTCCCACACCTTCTTACCCAGTATCTTGTCATCCATCTCCGAAGCGAATATGAATATCTCCATCGCCGGAATCTTTTCCACCAAAAACAGAATCTGCGAGCGCAGACTCTCGACCACCCGTTCGTCACAACCATACTTGTCCACCAGCGTATACAGCTGCTTGTACTCTTCCAGCGGGATACTGAGATACAAGCTGCTCATTCCCGCAAGCAGAGTGAGGTTCAGCCACGGCTCGAGCACTTTCGAGCCGCATTCGGGAAAAACGACAGCGGCGTCTGTGTATTTGGCGATGTCCCCGTGTTCTTTGGTTGATAGCTGCGCGAGTTTATCGTGGAGGTCTTGGCTGGACATCTGGGTTGTCGTGGCTTTCTTGCCAGGGGGCTGCGGGATCTCGCTGAGGTCGCGGAAGAAGGAGCTGGATGGTCGTTAGCTTAGCTTTTGTCGTTTCGCTGGTTCAAGAAAGATTTGAGGACTCACCTCATCTCTGTGAGACGGTCGAGGTCGCAAGAGAAAAGCACATCATCTGTAGTGATAAAGTGGACATTGCCAGAGCGGTAGAACGGGTGGATCTTGTATTCCTTCTTCGTATCGCCCTTGTCGTTGGCGGCATTGGCATTGGTGTTGGACGCGGTGGACATGCTAGGACTGCTATCGTAGATGCAGGGGATTGATGTTGGTGGAACGTAACGTTCTCAAGATGTAGAAGGCGGATGATTGGGAGGTTAAAGAGAGATACGCCGTGCCGCTTTCAAACGTCATCCCGCATTTTCGCACTCCCATTCACATGATTAGTGCTAAAGTACGACTGCTGCGTGATTGGAATTTTGCCTCGTCCATCCCTCAAGGTTGTCATCGGGTGAAGAAGATGGACAGTGACCGTTACCAGTTTGTAGCGCTGATTTTTGCAGTAATCATATAGGGGCAACAACACCTCGTAAGTGGTGCATGGCAGATGGATCCTCTATGTTACAGCTTCACGTTGCCAAACAAAGATACCGAAAGATCATTCTTCCAATATGAACAATTGAAATTACACAAATTATTCGTACCGTTCTTGATGTCTGGCTCCGCCTTGAAGACTGCCTGGTACACAGCCAGACCCCAGGGACCGCTAAGCCTCTTGATCCGCTCATGAAACCCTCTCTCAAAAAAACTGTCGTTTGTGATGAATCGCAGCACCTTCTTACCCAGTACCTTGTCATCCACTTGCGAGGCGAAGATGAATATTTTCATCGCCGAAAACTTTTCCACCAAAAACAGAATCTGCGAGCGCAGACTCTCGACCACCCGTTGGTCACAACCATACTTGTCCATCATCGTATACAACTGCTTGTACTCTTCCAGCGGGATACTGTTGTAAGGTTTATAGGTTTCATAGATGAAGAAGAAGAAGACATATGTAAACTACAATTGGAGCGTTCCAGCGTGGACGTCCGGCGGCTATCTCCGCCACCCTTTCCTCCAACGTATCACAACGTCCTTTCTTCCAATGTACCACAACACCACCACTCGACCACAGCTTCCCACACGTCTCTCTAAACACAGCCCATTCACTCCCAGATATCCGCCCGCAAGATTCCTCATTTTCACCCAACCGACAGAGTATGCCAGTGGCAGATGGAGAAGATGGGGAGGGAAGGGAAGTCGCATGAACCAGTCCACTAGAGAGCATCATCGTCTACAACGCCAGGACCAGAGGGAACACTCACAGTGCCAGAGTCGGCAACAGCCCCTCGTACGCCTAGACCCATCCGCGCCCCTAACATCTTCACCCTCGTCGGCCCCACAGGCTTCGTCAACATGTCGGCGAGCATATCCTGAGTACGGACGTCACCCAAGACCATGCGCTTCTCCTCATACACCAGACCACGAATCCAGTGGTGCTCGATATCGATCTGTTTGAGACGAGAGTGAGAGACCGGGTTCTTGGCAACCGCAATAGCAGTTTCGCTGTCGCAGTAGAGTGTGGTGGGGCCGTCGCAAGGGAACGCTAATTCCGTTAGTAACTGAGTGAGCCAAACAAGCTCACTCCCGCCCATAGACAGACCGTGATACTCAGCATGACCGCTGTTGCGAGCGACACTCGGTTGACGTTTGGACTGCCAGCTGACCGCCCCGCCCCAAAGGTTAAAGACATAGCCAGAGACAGATTTGCGTTTCTCGAGATCGCTAGTGGCATGATCAGCATCTGAATAGCCAACGAGCGGACCAACCCCCTTTCCATCCCCGCCATAGGTGATCCCCACCTCACGAGTACCACTCAGATACCGGAACAGATGACACATGGCGTCCCAATGAGTCTCGCGAGGGTCGTTTGCAAAACGGGAGAGAAGGCCAACAGCAAAAGCAATATCGGGGCGACAGCCCAACATGGCGTACATGACCGAACCGAGAGCGCGCAGGTAGCGTTTCCGGTCGACAGGAGCATCGTCGGGAAGGCTCGGTTGGAGGACCAGTTTGACAGGGAGAGGGCTAGCGGTAGGGCGAGAGGGTTCGTAGGGAAAACGGGAGAGAATCGTGTTGATATACTGGGTCTGACAGAGGTGCAATGAGCGAGCAGGGCGATCACGAGCAACCTGAAGACCAAGAATATAGTGGAGCTCACCCAGATCCTTCATCGCATACTTCGCAGACATCTCCACCTTGAATGTGGCTAAGGTTGAGGGACGTTTAGCAGCAATGGTAAGATCATCCACATACACCCCAATCACCATGTAGTCATCCAGCTCACCGCGAACATAGATGGAGTGATCACTTGCAGTGCGATGGAAACCCAGGGCGAGAAGAGTTCCGTGAAGTTCTTCGTACCAAGCTCGAGGAGCTTGCTTGAGACCGTACAGAGCCCGACGAAGTCGCCACACCTTATCCTTACCACCATCGTAACCAGGGGGGAGAGACAAGTAGACTTCCTCCTTCAAGGGGCCGTACAGAAATGCAGTCTTGACGTCCATCTGATGAAGCTCAAGATTGTGTTCAGCAGCAAGGGCAAGAATCACTCGAATGGATTGGTACTTAGCGACAGGGGCAAACGTCTCGTCATAATCAATCCCTTCTTTCTGCGAGAAGCCTCGAGCAACAAGGCGAGCCTTGAATCGCTCCACAGCACCATCGGCCCCGCGCTTCACCTTGAAGACCCACTTGCAAGACACCACTCCACGTGGAACCGATGACCGAGGGACCTCCTCATAGACACCAGCATCCACCAGCGACTGCATCTCCTCATCACACGCGCCCTTCCATTCCTCAGCATGTGGCGACTTCATAGCAGCCCGCCATGTCCGCGGCTCATCGACCACTTCCCGCTCGGCCATAGCAAGCAGGGCACAGATCGGCATCCCAATGTGACCATCCATGGGAAGGCGCTCATCCGACGGGTGGAACGAGGGATCGTCCTGGCGTCCAAGATAGTCGGCAAGAGCGTCCGGATAAGGGAAAGGGAGAGGATCCCCACGGGGACCGAGTAAGATGTCAAGGTCGGGAGCAGAGGGAGCGCCAGGGTCATCAGAACCGGAGGGTGGAGGAGGACCTACACCAGTAGCGAGAACAGGCGCTAGAAGAGCAGGAGGGCGATTTTTACCCGAGCGGAGGAAAGAGCGCGGCGGAGTGGGAGGCGACGGGGGAGGGGCAGGGTCCACGAGCTCGTGGACATAGCCAGGATAGTAAGGCAAGTCATCTGAGGAGGCATCATCATCCTCAACGACAGACCTAACATCGGCAACACTCACAGCGTCAACATCCTCACCAGCCGCAACTTCCATGCCAGCCTCATCATCCTCACCAGCCGCACCAGCCTCATCCTCCTCCACCTCCTCAGCCTTGGCCTCCGCCTCTCTCATATCCTCAGCACCATCCTGAAAGGCATCCACAATAGGCGCTAAGGGAGCACCATCCTGAAAGGCATCCACAATAGGCGCTAAGGGAGCATCATCATCCTCAACAGCAAAACCATCCACAGTACTCACAGCGTCATCACCACGGTCCCAGACGGCAGCATCGTCACCACCATTGCCCACAGGAACAAGACCACGGAAAGGCGCAGGAGCTAAGTCATCCAGCAGACCATCAGCCGGACCAGAGGCCATGCCCATGACACCCTCGTCGAAGACAACACTGCGAGCAACCACAATCTCCTTCTTTGCCGGATCCCACAGGCGATAAGCCTTCTGAGTAGTGCTGTAACCGAGAAGCACACAGCGGTAGGACCGAGGAGCGAGTTTGTGAAGACGCTTCTTCTTGTGAATATGAACCCAACCGACACACCCAATGACACGAAGATGCGAGAGATTGGGAGGTTGACCGAGGAGCATTTGAAAGGGAGTGGTAGAGATACTGCGCGAGGGCGACCGATTCTTGAGATAGACGACAGTAGACATGATAGCGGGCCATAGGGTCGTAGGAAGATGAGCAGCTGACAAAAGGGAGATACCACGTTCCACAATGGTGCGATTCGCACGTTCAGCAACCCCGTTCTGCTGTGACGAGTAGGGAACAGTAGTCTCATGGCGAACACCCAACCCAGACAGGAAGCCGTCGAACGCACGACTGATGAACTCCCCACCGTTGTCGGACCGAATCACCCGGACACGACGAGCATGTTGACGTTCAACGAGCGGAAGCCATTCTTGAAAACAGGCCAGTGCATCGCTCTTCTTCTTTAACGCATAACCCCAAGTCCACCGAGTGTGGTCGTCCACCAGAACCAGCAAGTATCTCTCTCCGGCAGCACTAGCCACTCCCATCTCGCAGATGTCTGTATGCACAAGAGCAAGGGGAGTGTCAGCGCGGGACTGACTGGAAGGGAAGGGGGAGACAGAGCTCTTCCCCATGACGCACCCTTCACATAGACCAGGATCCGGGCCAGAGGACAAGCTCGCACCAACGCTCAAGCGAGAGAGAGTGCTCTTCACAGCGTCGATGGCGAGGTGGCCAAGTCGGCGGTGCCAGACAGCAAGCGAAGCAGTAGCAGGACGGGCAGGGCGGCGACGAGGAACACCAGTAGACACGACAGCAGGAAGGGCAGGAGTGGGCGGACGAGCAACCTGGAGGACCCAAGAGTTGGCAACAAGTTGGGCGCGCAGAAGGGCAGGGTTCGAAGGAGGACCAATCATCCCAGTACCAGCCTCGAGGGTTTGGCGGTACCCAAGGGCGTTGAAGGGGTTCGCCGACAGGAGGTTAAAGCCGAGACCCGGGACCACAAGAACATGGTCGACGACGACAGGAACACCAAGATGGTTGAGGAAGGTGACATGCCCCACCCCAGAGACAGGGAGACATGCCCGATTCGCAGCCTGAACCACCATGGGACTGGCAGGGGGACGAACATCTTCCACCCAGGAGGCATCACCAGTCATATGCTCGCCGGCGCCGGTGTCAAATATCCAGAGCGCAGACGAGGTGACCGAGGTAGAAGCAGGACCGGAGGAACGAGAGCCAGACAGTAGGCCGCGAACGATGGTGGCGAGGGCTGGGAGTCGAGAATACTCGACCACCCGCACAACACGCCCTGGAACCTTTGCACGCGCGTCCCTAGCCGAACGAGAAGCCATTTTCCGAGCGATAGCGTCAGGAGCCTTGCGTTCAGGACAGTGTGGAGACCAATGGGCCGGACTCTGGCAGATGTCGCAAGGAAAGTCGGCGGATGGGACACGGGCCGGAGACACAGAGGCGGACAGCGCCAGAGGGGCGGCAGTCGACGGAGAACCAGGGGGCGCAAGCGCCAGAGAAGTATAAGTCGGCGGAGACACTGAGGCCGCGAGCGCCAGAGAAGCAGAAGTCGAGGCAGCATGGCGACGGTGGTTGTTGTCAACCCCCCGAACAGCAGCGTAGAGAGTGTCGTAGTCCAACGTGTCAAAGTCGAGACCGTTGACAGTGGGGTCAAGGTGAGGACCAAGGTTGTCGATGAGGTTGTCGAGGAACCACCGATCAAAATCGTACCCGGCAGCCTTAAGCGTCGTGAACTTCTGCCTGCAGGACGTCATGTACTCTGTCACCGGAGTAGAACCCTGGGGTTGGGAGAAGAGGGCCTGAACAGACTCCCACTGGTCGTAGGACGAGCGACCACCGTAGTCGGCCTTCAGCTTGAGCGTGAGGGTCCGAGCGGCGCAAGAAGGTTTGTCGAGGATGATGGAGTCGAACAAGGGTGCGAGATCGGGGCTGAGTGAACGCACGACAGCAACAGCAAGAGCCGTGTCGAGGTGCTGCCAGATGGCTGCGGGAAGAGATGTGGCGGAAGGGTTTGGAGTAGAGTCGGAGGGAAGGTAGGAGGCAGGGGTCTCGTCTAGCAGACAAAGACACCCACGGACCGAAGCCAAGGCAATCTTGAGCTCCTTGGCCCAAGGGAGATAGTTCGAGGCCCCGGTGAGAAGAGGCACCGAGGAGACAGCATCCTTCAAGGAGGCGACCCACGTATCGCAGGCGTCCCAGGTTGAAGGGAGAGGGGAGACCGACATGAAAAATTTCAGTCGGTTGTTGTGGAAAACCTAGTAGAGGTAACAGCAAGAAGTGGAGGGACGGTAGTATACGGTCAATATCCAGCTTCTCAAGGTCTCATAATCTGTTGTAAGGTTTTTTTTTTTTTTTTTTTTTTTTTTTTTTTTTAAGGTTTATAGGTTTCATAGATGAAGAAGAAGAAGACATATGTAAACTACAATTGGAGCGTTCCAGCGTGGACGTCCGGCGGCTATCTCCGCCACCCTTTCCTCCAACGTATCACAACGTCCTTTCTTCCAATGTACCACAACAGATACTGAGGTACAAGCTGCTCATTCCCGCAAGCAGAATGAGGTTCAACCACGGCTCGAGCACTTTCGAGCCGCATTCGGGAAAGACGACGGCGGCGTCTGTGTGTTTGGCAATGTCCCCATGTTCTTCGGTTGATAGCTGCGCGAGTTTATTGTGGAGGTCTTGGCTGGACATCTGAGTTGTCGTGGCGCTTTTGCCAGGGGGCTGCGGGATCTCGCTGAGGTCGCGGAAGAAGGAGCTGGATTGATCGTCAGCCTATGTTGTTTCGCTGTGTCAGGAAGATTGAGGACTTACCTCATCTCTGTGAGGCGGTCGAGGTCGCAAGAGAAAATCACATCATCTGTGGTAATAAAGTGGACATTGCCAAAGCGGTAGAACGGGTGGATCTTGTACTCCTTCTTGGTCTTCGTATCCACCGTTTCGTTGGCGGCATCGCCATCAGCGTTGGATGTGGTGGACATGCTGGGACGGATGTTGGTGGAACGTAACGTTCTCAAGATGTAAAAGGCGGGATGATTGGGAGGTTAGAGAGAACGCCGTGCCGCTTTCAAACGTCATCCCACATTTTCGCACTCCCATTCACATGATTAGTGCTAACGTGCGACTGCTGCGTGATTGGAATTCTGCCTCGTCCATCCCTCAAGTTTGTCATCGGGTGATGAAGATGGACAGTGACCGTTACCAGTTTGTAGCACTGATTTTTGTAGTAATGATATAGGGGCCACAACACCTCGTAAGTGGTGCATGGCAGATGAATCATCTATGTTACAGCTTCACGTCGCCAAACAGGGATACCGAAAGATCCCGCTTCCAATGATACGCATTGAAATTATAATAAGTACTGTTCTTGAAGTCTGGCTCCGCATTGAATACTGCCTGGTACACAGCCAGACCCCACGTGCTTTGGAGCCGTCTGATCCGCCCATGGAACCCTCCCGCAAAGAAACTGTCGCATGTGGTGAATTCCAACACCTTCTTACCCAGTACCTTGTCATCTACTTCCGAAGCGAATATGAATATCTCCATCGCCGAAAATTTGTCCACCAAAAACAGAATCTGCGAATGCAGACTCTCGACCATCCGATCGTCACAACCATACTTGTCCACCAGCGTATACAACTGCTTGTACTCTTCCAGCGGGATTTTGAGGTTGAGACTGATCGTTTCCGCAAGCAGAATGAGGGTCAACCACGGCTCGAGCACTTTCGAGCCGCATTCGGGAAAGACGACGGCGGCGTCTGTGTGTTTGGCGATGTCCCCATGTTCTTCGGTTGATAGCTGCGCGAGTTTATTGTGGAGGTCTTGGCTGGACATCTGATTTGTCGTGGCGCATTTGCCAGGGGGCTGCGGGATCTCGCTGAGGTCGCGGAAGAAGGAGCTGGATTGATCGTCAGCCTATGTTGTTTCGCTGTGTCAGGAAGATTGAGGACTTACCTCATCTCTGTGAGGCGGTCGAGGTCGCAAGAGAAAATCACATCATCTGTGGTAATAAAGTGGACATTGCCAAAGCGGTAGAACGGGTGGATCTTGTACTCCTTCTTGGTCTTCGTATCCACCGTTTCGTTGGCGGCATCGCCATCAGCGTTGGATGTGGTGGACATGCTGGGACGGATGTTGGTGGAACGTAACGTTCTCAAGATGTAAAAGGCGGGATGATTGGGAGGTTAGAGAGAACGCCGTGCCGCTTTCAAACGTCATCCCACATTTTCGCACTCCCATTCACATGATTAGTGCTAACGTACGACTGCTGCGTGATTGGAATTCTGCCTCGTCCATCCCTCAAGTTTGTCATCGGGTGATGAAGATGGACAGTGACCGTTACCAGTTTGTAGCACTGATTTTTGTAGTAATGATATAGGGGCCACAACACCTCGTAAGTGGTGCATGGCAGATGAATCATTATGTCACAGCTTCACGTCGCCAAACAAAGATCCCGAAAGATCCTCCTTCCAACTATACTGATTGATATAGCACAGAGGATCCACACCCGTGACTTGCTTACCGTAACACTGCGTATGTGGCTCATAACACCAAATACTGGGCTTGAAGTTTGGCTCCGCCTCGAAGACTGCCTGGTACACAGCCAGACCCCAGGGACCGCTAAGCCTCTTGATCCGCTCACGAAACCCTCTCGCAAAGAAACTCTCGGTTGTGATGAATTCCAGCACCTTCTTACCCAGTACCTTGTCATCCACTTGCGAGGCGAAGATGAATATCTCCATCGCCGAAAACTTTTCCACCAAAAACAGAATCTGCAAATGCAGACTCTCGACCATCCGTTCGTCACAACCATACTTGTCCACCAGCGTATACAATTGCTTGTACTCTTCCAGCGAGATACTGAGGTTGAGACTGGTCATTCCCGCAAGCAGAATGAGGTTCAGCCACGGCTCGAGCACTTTCGAGCCGCATTCGGGAAAGACGACGGCGGCGTCTGTGTGTTTGGCAATGTCCCCATGTTCTTCGCTTGACAGCTGCGCGAGCTGATTGTGGAGTTCTTGGCTGGACATCTGGGTGGTCGTGGCTTTTTTGCCAGGGGGCTGCGGGATCTCGCTGAGGTCGCGGAAGAAGGAGCTGGATGGTCGTGAGCTTAGCTTTTGTCGTTTCGCTGTTTCAAAAAAGATTTGAGGACTCACCTCATCTCTGTGAGGCGTTCGAGGTCGCAAGAGAAAAGCACATCATCTGTGGTAATAAAGTGGACAATGCCAGAGCGGTAGAACGGGTGGATCTTGTACTCCTTCTTCGTGTTCTTATCCACCGTTTCGTTGGCGGCATCGCCATCAGCGTTGGATGTGGTGGACATGCTGGGAATGTTGTAGTAAAGTCAATGGACTGGTTCTGCTGGAAGGTAGTGTTTCGAGATACAAACGAAATGAACGGAACGATGAAAGAGGAGCGAAATCACACCTTGCCGCCGCTCTCAACGTCATCCCCTGTCTGTCGCACTCTCCTTCCCAAAGCGGACAAGCTTCCCCTACCTGGGTTTAAACATTCTGTCTCTCTCATACCACGAACACAGACAAGACCCATTTTATACAAACAATGTCAAGGCACCAACCACAAAGCTACACACGTGAATCGACAATGACCCTCGTCCCTTGTCCGCTTTCCCATCAAATGAGCAACTACACTCCTCTTATTTTGATCCTGCTGAGGCTCCGTCTTCTTTATCTTTTCTATTGCAAGGCGGCGCAAACGTAAATCGTGCTCCAAGACTTGTCCCGCCATCATATGATGTACTCGTATTCCGCGGCAATCTCGATGACATTGGCAATCTCGGACAACACCACCCATATGCATTATGTCCATGAACCCGTATCATGCACTAATTCCCCAACTATGATACATATGCACTACAAATCTCACAAAAGTCCTAGCTGGGCTCTGTAGGCATGCTTGTTGCTCGTTTGACTGCGCCCCGACGCGTCGATTATGATCCTCGCTTTGCTTGATGCCCCCTGTGGAGAGGTCTGGGCTCCAACTAGGATACTTGTTGCGCCGGCCTCCTCTATGGTGTAGTAGAACTTGTTTCAGTTGCTGCTAGTCGCTCGTTCAGTTGCCTTTGAGTCCGATCAATTGAGTGTGAGGGAGAGTTGGGAAAGTGTGTGAAGAATAAGCAAAGAGTATGTAACATGAAGAAGAGCTATCTACTGCCCAGCAGTGTCCTTATATACCTTACCATCTCCCCGACCAGTCTCCGACAGTTGGACTACGCTCATTACTAATCTACCCGACACCCCGACATATCCGACCACCAATCAACCCGACTGCTCCGACTACCCCCCTGTTCTTCTCTTCTTCCTCTTTCCTCTTCTCCAGCGCTTCACGGTTGTCATCCCTATACTTGGGATCATATAGCCCCCCCACCCGGATTCTTAAATGCCTTGCGACCCTCCCCTGGTGGCCTGGGGCCTGGTCTAGCGCCACTGCTGCTCTAGCTTCCCTCCAACTCCTTTCTCAGCATCAACCTCCTCCGACTTTTGCCACCCTCTGCGGCCGTGTGTGTCTCGGCCTGCGCAACGAGCTACAAATGGGTCCAGCTCCCTGTTCTGAAGTGCAGTGTCATCGTGGAGTTTCTTTAGACATCTTTTCGACAGCCTGGTCGATGAATGCCTCGCTGCTCTGCTCGGGATCCCAACCAAGAATACGAATAGAAGTGAGGCCTTCAAACTCTACGAAAAAGGAAATCCCCTGTGCCGGTTTTGACGTAAAATTCCGCAAGCTACATTTTGACATTGCCCTTCTCCTTCTCGTCGGATGTGCCCCAGTTCCAGTGTTGGCGAAGGTGGGAGACACAGTCGGAATGCCGAAAAAGTCTTGAAGGATAAAGGATTGAATGGCCGTGGTGGGCCGTTCCCGGTTGACGTAAGGCTGTAAGGATGGCCACACCCCATACAGGACCACGGATATTCATGAGCATACAGATGATCTTCTCTTTGTCTTGGTCCGAGATAAAAGAAACTCGGATATGTATACAAGTAGCATACGGTTGTTTGCGATGAAAGTATTCGAGCTCTGAGCGATTTTCCGCTGAACAGTTCGGGTGTATTTGGTTACTTTGAACTCGGTCCCGACTCCCGAGTGGTAGTCTCTAGCTCGAGAGCCTCGTGTGGGGCTTGAGGAGTAGGCCGTAGGCCGTAGGGGTAGGGGTAGGGGTAGGGGTAGGGGTAGGGGTAGGGGGAGTGATGGGGGCACGAGCAGTTAGCAGGCGAGACGCTCGAGAACTTCAAAAGTGCAAAGCTGATTCAGCTCTTTTCCTTTTCCGTCCGGGTTCCCAGCAGGCTTTTCACGAAAAGTTCCATCCATGATGAGCAGACGAGGATGACGACCGTACACCGCGTGGCAGTTGTCTGCCACTGGGGCGGGTATGAGGGGTCGAAGGGCCTCCAAAAAGCCCACTTCTTTTTGATGAAAGTGTTGAAGGAACCAGAGTCGGTGTGGGTGGTCGCTAGTGGGTGGGTGTGGGGGATTTCTGTGCATTCGCATTCTTTGGGGTGGTGGTGCTTCCTAGTGACTCCTGCGCACAACACAAGGCGCTTGGCCCCCAGGTCCCAAGTCAAAACCGCACTCGTCCATACGAATCCTGTATGACCCATGTTCGCCCCAGCCAGCATGATGCCGGAGACCGGAGAAGCATCGTGTGACATTCCTCTTCTCTTCCAGCCTCGTGTTTACCGGTCACCGGAGAGAAGGCGCCGTCGCCGTCTTGTATCGACACACGACACGTATGACCGCAAAAGAGACCGAGCATTTCCACGATCCACCCACATCCGTCCATAATTCCAATCCGCCCCCGCCCCGAACTGTCTCCCGACCACCCGCGCCCTACTCCACCCTTCTGCAATCCGGCAGGGCGGGCATAAACTTCGTTGCTGGGGGTGAGTATGGAAGAGGGACTTGGAATCACCTGACGTTCGTTCCATCGGGAGGCCGAGAAACCGCTGTCTAGATTGTTGTTGTACCGGGGATATCCGACGATAACGAAGCAGACCGCCGGGGATGAAGTGGATGGGATGATGTGACCGTGTGCATACATCCATACTCTCGAGATCTTGCAGTCTTCCACACTAAAGTTACAGAGAAACACGCCTGCCTCCCCACCACTCTTCCTCCCCAATAACCCCCAAGCGACTTGATTGCTGCTTGATTGACGCGATCCCCCTCCAAAGCTGGAATGGCCCGCGCGTATTGGAAAACGATAAGGAGGTGCCTGGCCAGTACAGCGTAATTACGTGTGCCTGGTAAGAAAAAATGGAAAAAGATGGTGTGGATGTTTTTCCAATCCTGCGTGCTGCCACGATAAATAAAAGGGGAACTCTGCTGGACACCCACACCCCATGCTCGCCCGCCCACGCATCCACCCTAGGCGCATCCCTCTCCCACGCCTCGCCCCCCTCGCACGCCTACCCCGCCCCGCCCTGCGCCTGCCCACCACCCCCATCACCCCCCGCCTGCTCTCTACTACTCCCCGGCTGCACAAGATGTCGGACGTCGAGATGGCTTCGGCCACTGCAAAGATCATCGACGGCACTGCCATCGCAAAGTACGGACCTCCTTCTCCTCTTCAACCCAGCTAACACCCCGCAGAAACATCCGCACCTCCATCTCCACCTCCATTGCCGAGCTCCAAGCGACCAACCCCACCTTCCACCAGCCCCACCTCGTCATCTTCCAGCTCGGGTCCAACCCCGCGTCCGCGACCTACATCCGCATGAAGCTCAAGGCCGCCGAAGAGTCCGGCATGACCGTCGAGCACATCAAGATCCCCTCCGACGCCGAGTCTGGTGCGCTCAAGGGGTCCGGTGTCCGCGCGGTGCTCGAAGCCGTCAAGAAGGCCAACCAGGACGAAAAGGTGTCTGGTATCCTCGTCCAGCTCCCCCTCGAAGGTGCGGGCAAGCAGGAGGAGAAGAGCGTCGTCGATGCGGTCGCCGTGTCCAAGGACGTCGACGGCTTCCACCCCGAAAACATCGGTCTCCTCTCGAGCCGCATCTCGGAGCCCTACTTTACGCCCTGCACCCCTGCGGGCGCCATCAAGCTCATCGAGTCCACCGGCTTCAACCTCGCGGGCTCCAACGTCGTCGTCCTCGGCCGATCCGACATTGTCGGTACCCCCGTCTGCGCCCTCCTCCGCAAGAAGGACGCTACCGTCACCCAGTGCCACTCCAGGACCAAGGACATCGAGTCCATCGTCAAGCGCGCCGACGTCGTCGTCGCCGCCATCGGCCAGGCCGAGTTTGTCAAGGGCGAGTGGCTCAAGGAAGGCGCCATCGTCATCGACGTCGGCACAAACTACATCCCCGACGCGTCCAAAAAGTCTGGCCAGCGTCTCGTCGGCGACGTCCATTTCGAGTCCGCCTCCAAGGTCGCTTCCTTCATCACCCCCGTCCCCGGCGGTGTCGGCCCCATGACGGTCGCCGAGCTCATGAACAATACCTTCCAAGCTGCTAAACGCGCCTACACCTCCCGCCGCGCCAAGCAGCTCACCCCCCTCCCCCTCGCGCTCAAAGCCAACGTCCCCTCCGACATTGAGATCGCCGTCGCGCAGACCCCCAAGCCCGTCGCCGACATTGCCGACGAGATCGGCGTGCACCCGGACGAGGTCGAGTCGTACGGCCGGTACAAGGCCAAGATCGAGCTGTCCGTGCTCGACCGGCTCAAGGACAGGCTGGACGGCAAGTACATTGTCGTCGCTGGTATCACGCCCACCCCGCTCGGCGAGGGTAAATCCACCACGACGATCGGGCTCGCCCAGGCCCTCGGCGCGCACCTGCAAAAGACCGCCATCGCCTGTGTCCGCCAGCCCTCCCAGGGGCCGACGTTCGGCATCAAGGGCGGGGCGGCCGGCGGCGGCTATTCGCAGGTCATCCCCATGACCGAGTTCAACCTGCACCTGACGGGCGATATCCACGCCATCACGGCTGCCAACAACCTGCTCGCGGCGGCTATCGACGCGCGCATGTTCCACGAGTCTACCCAGACCGACAAGGGCCTCTTTACCCGTCTCTGCCCCGCCAAGAAGGGGGTCAGGACGTTCAGCAAGCCCATGCTCGCGCGCCTGCACAAGCTCGGTATCGACAAGACCAACCCCAACGATCTGACCGAGGCCGAAGCCGCCAAATTCGCGCGGCTCGATATCGACCCCTCCACCCTCACCTGGAACCGCGTGCTCGACACAAACGACCGCTACCTGCGCAAGATCACCGTCGGGCAGGCGCCCACCGAAAAGGGCCTCGCGCGCGAGACGGCGTTCGACATTGCCGTGGCGTCAGAGTGCATGGCGGTGCTGGCCTTGTCCAAGGACTTGGCGGATATGCGCCAGCGGCTCGGGAGGATGGTGGTGGCGTCGAGCAAGGCGGGCGAGCCGGTGACGGCCGAGGATATAGGGTGTGCGGGCGCGATGGCGGTGTTGATGAAGGACGCTATCAAACCCACCATCATGCAGACCCTCGAAGGCACCCCCGTCTTTGTGCACGCCGGGCCGTTCGCCAACATCGCGCACGGCAACTCGTCCATCATTGCCGACCGCATCGCCCTCAAGCTCGCCGGTGTGGAGAAGGGCGATGAAGAGAGTAGGAGCGGGTATGTGATTACGGAGGCGGGCTTTGGGGCGGATATAGGGATGGAAAAGTTTTGTGATATCAAGACGCGGGTGTCGGGGCTGAAGCCGAATGCGGTGGTGCTCGTGGCTACTATCAGGGCGCTCAAGATGCACGGTGGAGGTCCCGCCGTCACGCCCGGTAAACCCCTCGACGCCGTCTACGTCGAAGAGAATCTGGAGCTGCTGGAGAAGGGGTGTGCCAACTTGGGCAAGCATATCGAGAATGCGAAAAAGTTTGGGTTGAAGGTCGTCGTGGCTATCAACAAGTTCTCGTACGTCCCCCCTCCTCCCCCTCCTCCTCTTCTTTATGTGAAGCTGACGTGGTGGTAGGAACGATACGGACGCCGAGATGGCTCTCGTCCAAAAGTACGCCCTCAACGTCGGCGCCGACTACGCCGTGCCCGCCGACCACTGGGCCCGGGGCGGCCTCGGCGCCCTCGACCTCGCCAACGCCGTCATCGACGCCTGCGCCTCCCCCTCCACCTTCGACTTCCTCTACGACCTCAACCAACCCCTCATCAACAAGATGGAGATCATCGCGAAAGAGATGTACGGCGCGGACGGCATCTTGCTCAGCGAAGAAGCTCTCAAGGAGGTGGAAAGGTATGAGAAGCAGGGGTACGGCGGGCTGCCGATCTGTATGGCCAAGACTGCGCTGTCCCTCTCGGACGACCCGAGTAGGAAGGGGGTGCCGACGGGGTTTACGTTGCCGATCAGGAATGTGAGGCTGAGCGCGGGGGCGAGCTTTGTTTATCCGTTGGTGGGGGATATGTCGACGATGCCCGGTTTGACGACTAGGCCGGGGTTCTATGATATCGACTTGAACCCCGAGACTGGCGATATCGAGGGTTTGTTCTAGAGCGGGTGAGAGGGCGGCGTAGGGGCGGGGGGGTGTTAAAAAGGGATCGAGATCTCAACATCGAATTACCAAGTACTTTTGTTTTCTTCTTTCCGGTAAAAAAAACAATGTAACATAGAATTTATTGAGCATATTGCCCTTCCATACACATCATATAGAGGGTTTTGAGGAATGTAACGGTTTTTCGCCTCAACGGCGTTCAACACCTGCTTTGCAGTTCTTGGCCTACGTTTTCATTGTGATCGGGCTGCATGTTTGCAAATATAAGCTGCGAAAACCCAACCCGAACGACCCCATCTACGCCGTCTTCTTATCATGCACGCTCTCAGCTTTGCCATTCTCCCACAAACTGCGCCTCCTCTCCACTCTATTCACACAGATCCCGGAAGGATCCGCCCTTCTTTCTTTTTTGCAAACGATTCCCCCAGGCCCTAGGCGATTCCCATCTGCACATGCCTCCATCGCCGTATCGCCGTTCCCAGTACGTTTCTGGATTGTCGCGTACGTAGCGTCGTTGAGGGTTGGCGCGTGGGATTGTCCGTGATGAGGAAGGATGAGTTGCAGAGTTTTAGGAGTTGTCGTTGACCCCGGCCTGAAGGAATGTCAGTGGAAGTGTGCGACGGGGGAGACGACGTACTGATATTTTCTAGAGCTGGGAGGCAGGGAGGGGGAACGGGAAACGGGAAACGGTGGATACAGCAAAGGGGGTAGATAGAGGGGTTGTAGAGGACAGCCGAGAGGATTCGCAATGAAACTTTAGAGGGCGCAGACTATTCCATCTTGAGCGCCTCGGCCCATCCCTGTCCGGCGGCCCGCGCCAGCAGCACATCCATCTCTTGCGGGCCGACCAGCACCACCTTCATCCCCGTCTTTTCCAGAGCACCGGCATAGTCGCCATGCGACCAATCTTCAGAGGGAGGTTCGAGTTTGAGCAAGGCTTTGTCGATCACGCTGTTCGTGCCGTCCGTGTTGTTGGGTGATAACGCAGAGGAGGCAACGGAAAGTGATGAAGCAGGACGTGAGGGGGCAGAGTCCTTAACGGGATCTAAGTAAAAGTCAAAAAGGTACACGAAGAGGACCGATCAAAGTACTCACCAACGACACCCTGCCTAGCATCCCTCGACCGTTTGGAGGGCAAAGATGACTCTTGGCACTCGTCGTGATTGACCTCTCTTCCTCTCTTCGATCCACCTGAAGCAACGACGTCACCAAGCGTCGTAGCACGAGTAGCCATAGCCAGAGTCATCAGGATGGTCGCGTCCAGGCGGTATTTGGCTTCTTCATCGTAGTGCCAGTCGTCGTGATCTTGAATGAGAGAGTTGGGTGCCTCCCAATCGTCATCATCAACCAAGGTAATCAAATCATCAAGGCTCAGGCCGTCTGCTGCGCAGTTGGGTAGCCTCTTTGATGACATTGTCATGGACTTGGGCGAAGCTTCAACCAAGATTCTCTGCGGACCACACTTGCCAGTCACATTGACCATGCGAGTGAAAAACTCGTTTGCCCAAGCAATCGCCAAGCGACATCCGGCTACTCGATAGGCGTTGTGGAGGTGATAGAGAGTTTGGAAAAGCGCATCTAGGCGGGCATAGCGGAGGTTGATGTCGTCCAAATGCCGTCTCTCTGCCTGGTCGCGCACATTCTTGACCCTGGGAGACCATTTGATGTGAATAATCGAGTAGAGGATGTACCCTGTCGAGATCTGTGCTCCTGATGATCGTTTCGTAGACGGCTCTTCTCTTGGTGGCTTTCGATATGCTTTCCCTGCGATCTGCTCGAGGTGATGGCCGACCAGACCAACGTCTGGCATACGGGATTTGGCGGTGGTCGAGGTTACTTGAGAGGCAGACTGCTAATGTCTATCAGCTGTGTTGCGAGGCAAGTACATGCCAACTCACCCCATCTTTTTCTTTTCTCTTCCTTGCTTCTTTCGCTTCCACACCATTACCATCCAACGTATCCTTGACCGTATCTCCCGGTCGAATGTAACCGCCCAGGTCCAGACGGACTGAAGTCATGAAATTCGTCGGGAAGATCTGTAGACGTTCGCCTCGGCGAGCTTTCAGACCCTTTAGAGCTTCGAGCCGTTGGTAAAAGCTACGCAGATACGGAAGAACGAATGTGTCCTCGTACTCTACTCCCTCTCCGATTCGCCCCGCCTCGTACTCTTCGACCCAGTAGTCCCTCAGCTGGTACTGAGAGACGATGTCGTCGTAGGGTCTGATGATCAGAGATTCTTCGTGCTGGGGAGGGTTTGCGATGTCGAACGGGACAAGAGTGAGAGGATAGGGCTTGTCGCGATTGGCAGGGTGACCAAGCTCGGAGGTGTCATTTGGCTTGGCCATTGATGTGAGAGGATGCTGAGGAGAGGCCGACGGCTTGTGGGACGAATTCTCGTCGCAATCACCACCTCCTAGATCCTCGTAGAATCCGCCTGATACACTGCCGGAAGCGTCATTGAGACCTGGTCTACGATTGGCCTCCTCAGCATTCCGTGTAGAGCTCTGTGGTACCGTCTGATCCCGGTTGCCGGCAAGTCGTCTGTATACGGCGTCTAGCTGACGGTCGGCATCCGCTCGACGGCCGGCATCCGCTCCGTGATATACAGTGTACCCCAGAGGCGCATGCATGTCGAATTTGGTATATGTGAGGTGCTCGTATCCTTCATCTTTGGTCTCTCGAGCAGGCCGTTGTGGTCGTTTTTTCTTGCCCTTGACGTAAGGGTGTATGAAGAGCCTGGTTTTGGCATCCATCAATTCCATGCTGATCGCTGCTGACGGAGTCGGGTTGCGTTGGATGGGAGGATGAGTGAGCGATGTATGCGAGCACCACTGTAGTAAAGTATAGATGAATGTTTGCCACAGTAGCAATGCAGTCGCCGACGGAGCCATGAAGGTGCAAAGTGGGGGTGCATGGTAAATCGATGGCGTCATCGTTTCTTAACTTCAAGATCTGCGACCTACTCCGTCCAGACTCCGCCTTCAGATGATATTCAGTAATCCCAGAGTAATCGGCGTCCGGTCGAATACCAAGCTGGGACATAGGACGGGGATATCCAGACCTTCCTCTCGCAGAGACTTCGACAGCAACAACCGACGTCAATCATGATGGGACGGTCAAAAGGTGATGCACAAAGCTGAATTCACGTATTGATCTGACAAGTGAGCAGGACTCCCGCAGGAGCGAGCTCATGACCTGACGCTTCCTCCCGAATCCCTAGCAACCCTTGTTCCAGACAAGTGACGATGTTCATAGACCACTAATAATGCGGCGAAATCATGTATGCTGTACCAGACCGCCAACCCGGAGTCCCCTATTCTCATATGTGTTGGGACATTCCCTCTCCTCAATCGGCTTGACGCCTATCTCCAATCCTCGGGACCGCGGCCCAACCCTGCTTTGCTGCCTGCGCCATAATGCCGTCCATCTCTTCAGGAGTGATCAGCACTACCTGAACAATCATCTTGTCTATCGCGAATTCGTCGTCCTCTTTGAAGGAACCACCAAGATCGGACAAGTCTACCGTCTTCTTCTTGTCACTGCCAGAAGTAGATGCGGATGTCACCGGAGTTGGGAGGTGGCTCTTCTCAGTAGGTGCTAAATGTAGGTCAGAGGATGGCACACGCATATTCCATTCAAGGGCTTAACCAACGAATTGTCGTCTTTACCACCCTCATTTGCCTGTTTGTGTCGCTTGGACCTCCTGAGGCCCAGGATAAAATCAACTCCCACATTAGGAGAGCCAGGTAACCCCCTAAGGGCAGTGAATGGCACTTCTGCTAGATTTCCTAAGGCCAAAGAGGATATCCCTCAGCGACTCTGGTATGGAGCAGTGTTGGCCTATTTGGGTGTGTATGATGGCGAATTTTGATTTTTGAGGATGGTTTTGATTATTCTGATACCAAGCACCTTTGCTGAAAGGTCCATTGGGCCGAGGTTTCCTCTCACCATCATTGATGCCAGCTCCCTGGATCAAGTCGGAAAGTGCCTTCGCCTGGTCCCAGTTTGGCTTACTGAGAAGAGTCACCTCCCAACCCCGGTATCATCAAATACGACAAATGCCCCCGCACAACGTCTTGGCTCATCTTCCTTTCCCAACTCTGCCGCATCTACTTCCGGCAGTGACAAGAAGAAGACGGTAGACTTGTCCGATCTTGGTGTTTCCTTCAAAGAGAACGACGAATTCGCGATAGACATGATTGTTCAGGTAGTGCTGATCACTCTGAAGAGATGGACGGCATTATGGCGCAGGCGGCAAAGAAGGGTTGGGCCGAGGATTCGAGATGGGCGTCAAGCCGATTGAGGAGAGGGAATGTCCCAGCACATTTGAGAATAGGGGACTCCCGGTTGGCGACGCCATGTGGATGTAATATACCGCTTGGAAGAAGGCCTCTAGGCAAGCATATCGGAGGGTGGTTTGGTCCGGTTCTCGCCAACTTTCGAGGTCGCGCCTAGCCATTTTGCTTACTTGATCTCGTGGAGAAGATAGAGGATACTCCTGACAAGATGGCGAGCAGAGCTCTCTAAAGACCCTCCTTCTGGAGACTGTTCGAAGTAGGATCCCTTCAAGCCAACGTCTGGCATGAGCCCGCCAATCGTCTTCGACGTGACTTGAGAGAAGGCAGGCAGCTAACGGCTGTTAGTCAAGCTCGAAGTTGAGGAAGAGATGAGCTTACCCCTTCGTTGTCTTTCTTTGCGTTTCTCTCTGCGCTCGCTTCTTTTGGTGACGATCAGGATAAGGGTGATGATCGTGGTGGCGGTGGCCTCGTTGACGACGGAAGCTCGAGGAATAAAGAAGGGCGCCAGAAGGATCAATGGAAGCAGGATGCGTGTCGGGAGAGGGGACCAATGACTGTAAAAGGTTCAGCAGCGGTTGGGAGTCGCTGCAGGCGAGGCGATGGGCGGGGCGTCGCTAGGGCCGGCGTCAGGCGCCCCAGTTGTCGTTGTTTGGGGATGGCCCCGTCTTGTTCTGCGGGGGGGAATCTCTGCAATGGCGCTGGTGAAGGAAGTGGGACGGAAAGAGGATGAAAGAGAGGTGATAGAGGAAACAGATACTCGGAACACACAGGGCCCAAGAGTCGACGACGGAAGCAAAACACATGTTTCAATCAACACGCCGTGCGACTGTTTGTCACAAGCCCGCCAGTGATATGTGACGCCCGAACCTGTCGACATTGACAGTTGTTTTTGGAGGGTCTCGAGTGGAGTGAGAGGGGGAGGGGTGTGGGCACGGATGAATGCAAAGGGATACAATCTCATCTCTTTTCCCCTTCTTCTCCGCCGGGAAAATGCAACACGGAAAAGAATTTCAGAACACGTATATAGATTTATTATCCTCATCTGGCTGCATTGTGCAAAATTATGTATAGCTGGAAGATTTCTAAAGACCCAAGGATATGCTCTCCATCCCATCTACGCCGTCTTCTTCTCATGCACGCTCTTTGCCATCTCCCACAATTGCGCCTCCTCTCCACTCTGTTTACACAAATCCCGGAAGAATCCGCCTTCTATATGTAACAGTTCCCACGGCGTACCGTACTCCATTACCTTACCGTGGTCCAGAACCAAGATCCTACTTCATCGTCAGCTTAGGAATCACGAGGATGAAGAAGGGACGCACTTGTCAAGCCCACAGACAGTCATCAGCCTATGCGCAATCACCAGCATCTGCACATCCTCCAGCGCCGTCCTCAGTACATTCTGGATAGTCGCGTCCGTAGCATGGTCGAGGTTGGCGGTGGACTCGTCCATGATGAGGAAGGACGAGTTGCGCAGTTTCAGTAGACCCCGGGCGAGGGCGAGGAGCTGTCGTTGACCTTGGCCTAACCACAATGTCAGCTGGGGTACAAGAAAGGGGTAGAGGGACATACTGAAATTCTTGCCTCCGACGGCAACATTCTCCTCGAGCGACTTGATGACCACCCTCTCCTCTTCCTCTCCTTCCCCATCACCCTGCCCATCCTTGACGTCTTCCAACTTCTTCTTCAGCACAGTCTTGACGAGTGAATCAGCCTCTCCCCCGGTAGCTTGTGCGACAGACGTCAAATCGGCGCGGGAGCCGATACGACTGGCGACTCGACTGGGGTACCGAGATTTGCCGACAAGTCCGCATTGCGCCAGAGCTTCCCAGATGTCGGAATCAGAGTGTTGGTCGAAGGGGTCAAGATTGTCGCGGACGGTGCCCGAGAAGAGCTGGGCCTCTGTCCTGGGGGTCAGCGGCGTACGATATTGGCCACGTCGGACATACCTTGGGGAAGGATAGTGAGGCGGGATCGCAAAGTGTGGAGGCTGAGCTTGGAGATGTCTTCGCCGTCGATTAGGATTCGACCCGACTCTTGGAACAGGAACCGGAAGAATGACAATGCGAGTGCTATCAGACGGGTCAGCTTTGAGCGAATATACCAAAAGCTGACACGTACTACTCTTTCCACTACCAGTCCTGCCGCAGACACCAATCTTCTCCTTAGGTCCTATCGTGAAAGAAACGTCCCGGAGAACAGGGTCGAGCTGGGGCCATGTCAGTCGACGTTGGGTTATCAAGATCAGAATGACTCACTTGGGGGGCGTATCGACAAGTGAGGTTCTCAACAACGATAGATCCGTCACTGGCCGGCCAGTAGGCAGGAGGCTCGCGTCCCTTGGCGTCAGGTTCCTCTTCCACCTCCAGGTCAAGATCTATCAAAGACATCAGCAAAGTATTCCAAGAAAGGTCTCCAAGACTCACACTCTCCGACACGCTCGACGCTGTTCATAGACATCTCCACCGCCGCGTACATACGCACAACCCAAAGCACATATTCGGTAAACGATACTACACGACATCAGCATCGCCCAAGCCACGCAACTTTTCGACTCACGAGCATAACCAACACTCAAACCCACAGCCCCCGCCGTCATCTTTTCATTTTTCAACGCAAACAACGACGCAAAGATCGTCACCAGTGCTCCCACAAAGTTTGACCAGTTGTTCAAAACACGGTTGCACTGCCAGAGATACCAGAAACATCTCGTGTTCTGGTCGAGCTCGTGGAACAGTTTACGCATGAATCGAGCGCTGTCGCCGTAGGATCGAATGGTAGACATGCCGACGAGGACTTCGGAAAAGCTGATAAAGATGGGAGAGCGGGTGACAGAGTCGATACGCTTGATTTCGCGGTTGGTGGTGACGTAGAGGGAGCCGACGACCCAGTATAAGAAGCAAATGAGGACGATGGCAAAGACGAATGCTGCTAGGAATGAGCGCTGTACATTTTCGGGACAAGCTGGACGTACCAGGGGTAGAGAGGGTGACGACCACCAAGATGGCAGCAGCGGACAGACAAGAGTTGACAAAGTACATCAAGACCTCGGCTGTCTCTTGGTCGATGGATGACATGTCTTTACTTAGACGGTTCATGATTCGACCCCTATGATACATTAGCATCACCCTAGAAGGTGAATGAGGGAACTTACGATGGCGTCGAATCAAAGAATCTCATCTTGGCTCCCAAGATCCTAGAAAGCAGCCTGCCATACATCCCTCTACTCGCCTTCAGCGCCCCGACAAACGTAATTCCAACTCTGCCCGCGATAGAAGCCAGGTAGAAGATCGAGATCAACCAGTAGATCGTCAAATAGTACGCGGTACCGTGTTGCCTCTCAAAGACTTCGGCATAAGCTGATTGGGCAGTGTCGCGGACGGTGAAGAACGATTGATAAAGGGCAAAGGTGGATTGGTCGACCAGGTGATGGACTGTAGAAGCGGCAGGAGAAGTAGACGAGACCGCTCTATCGTCTGCGTTGGCCCATTCCTTGATCCACGCATTCGTCGCAACCTGCAAGAACTGACTGCCAAAGAAGAACGCAAACATCACCGCCCACAGCGCCAGACCGCCCATCGCCTTGAAGTACAGACTGTACGTCTTGCCTTCGACCATACCCTGCGACGACGTCTCCGTAGCGACAAGCTGCTTGGACTGTTTCGTGTCTTTGCCGAGAGGGGCGGGGGTGGCAGAGTCGATAGAGGCGTGGGCGTCGACCAGCTTCTTCTGCTCTGTTCGTTCTTCTTCGGCGGGCGAGTCGAGCTGCTCTTCGATGACAACCTCGTCTTCGATAGCGGTGGACGACGACGACTCGGCATTGCTAGTACCAACATCCTTCTCACTCCCCTCCTCATCAAACAGCTCGAGTTGACCGGAAGACTGAAGTTCAGAAGGCGTACCGGAAGCGGCGATACCGTCATTGTCGAGCAACACGACCAGCTCCGCAGCGGGAGCCACCAAGCTCACTTGATGCGTGACGAGAATGACAGTCCTTCCCTGTACCAGCGGTCCCTGCAGGACATGGTTGTAAAGATGCCTAGCCGTATGCGCATCCACCGCCGACAACACGTCGTCCAAGACGATCGTCTTTGCCGAAGAGTAAAACGCCCTCGCCAACGCAATCCTCGCCTTCTGCCCACCCGAACAAGTCGTCCCCTTCTCCCCAACCTCCGTCTCGTCTCCAAGCTCAAAAATCTCAAAGTCCCTCTCCAACGCACAAGCTTTGACGACCGCGTCATACCTCGTCTTGTCCCACTTGGAGCCAAAGACGATATTCTCGCGGATACTCGCACCAACGAGCCAGGCTGTTTGGGCGCAGTAGGCGATAGAGTCGACGAGGCCTGTGGTAGGATCGACAGGGCAGATATCTCGATTGGCGTGGTCGTCGGGCATAAAGACTTGTCCATCAAGAAGGAGAGTTTCACCGAGAAGACCGAGGATGAGAGTAGTCTTTCCCGAACCGACAGGCCCGCAAACAAGACTGACTTTGCCGACGGGGAAAGAGAGGTTAAGGTTGGGAAGCTGGAAAGGATCCGCCTGGTCGTCACCTAGCTTGCTCGCCTCCTCCACCGTCAAGTAGCCTAGCGTAGCATTCATGAACCCAATCTGTGGATCCCCAGGTCCAGGTGCAGAGAGCTGGCGGTACTTGAGCGTATCAGGCTCGTCGAGGTACGCCTGGATACGCGTACAAGACGTGTAAGCCTGGATAAGACGCGTGATGATGTCTTGGCTGAGAGCGAGGGGGTCTTTGAGCATGTTGAAAAGTATAAGAGAGGCAAAGGCGGTATCGGCGGTAAGAGGCTTGCCGAGCCATGCCGTGTGGACAGCAAAAGCAGCACCAGTGACGATGACTGGAGTACTCCAGACGAGCACTTGGAAAAGGATCGTAGCGCCAAACCTCTTCCTGAGCATCTTGAGCTCATTCTCCCTCGTATCCATCATCCTCTCGTAAAACTTGCCCTCCCACGCATTAAACTTGATAAGCTTGATATGCGAGATGACCTCTGTCACACCTTCCAACCTGGCATCGGTAGCCGACATGAACATGCGCTGGCAGTACATGTAGAGTTTGCTAACCAGATACTGCACTGGCATGAGGAGGACGAGGAGAGCGATACCGACGATAGAGGCGACACCGAGGGTTTGGTAGAGGAGGACGCAGTTGACAATGATACCGAGGGGGCATGAGAAGATATAGTAGCTGTACGCGCAGACTTCACCAGTAGTGAACGCGTCGACAGAGACCATATTCGCGACTTTTCCTTCTCCCGCCACGTCCGACTTCTTCTCTTCGCCCTCCTTCGTTTCGGTCTTCTTGACATCCCTGGCGATATCCCTTCGTCTCAGCGCTTTGGCAAACACTTCAGAGACGATGATGGCTCGAATGCGCACGCCAATCCTACGACCCAGAGCAAGAGCTTGGCCGAGGAAGATGACAGATGTGCACTGGCCAACGACCATCATCCCCACGTAAAGGACAGCGACATGTGTAGGCTGGGGCTTTGTCTCGCGTTCTTTGACGAATTGTAGAAGAAGTCGAAGTCCGGTAGGGGGGAGGTATTGGAAGAAGATGAATAGGATGGAATACATCTGTTGATGTGTCAGCATAGACAAACAAGGGTAAGGTAATCAAGACTCACAACTTGCCAGAGAACGTCCGGCGTAAAAAACCACAGGAGATCCACACCTATATGTTTCCTCCTTGCGCCCTGCTTGTGCTTCTTGATCCATTCACCATCCTTCCTCGCCTGGAAAGCCCTGAATCCTCCGATTGCCGCGGCAGAAGAATCATCCTCGCGTATAGCGGGAATCTCTTCAAGGGTGATAGGTTTGAAATAGTGCTTGAAGAGAAGAGGAAGCATAAAGTTGTAGGAGCCTCGGGAAAATGCTGAAGCAGGCTCTTCGCAATGCTTGGGTAGTTGATTACCGTAGGAGCCGTTGGAACCCCCGCGAGCAGACTTGCCCCCAGAGAGGAGGCGGTCGAGGGACTCGTGGTACGGCAAGCCCAGCAAGGCAAACCAGTAGACGATCTCGACGGCGTAGGCGATGATGTGAAGAGTAGAGGGGTTGGGAGAGATGACAAGTGATCGGAAAAGGACAAGAGATAAGATGGCGTGGAAAGCCACGAGGGGAGTGATATGGGAGCCGGGGATAATCGCAATGACTGAGATGTAGGCCGGGAAGATGATGCTCGCCCATGACCCCTGCACAATAGCCCTAGCCAGCTCCACCTCAAACCACACAACGGCTCCAATCAATCCCACCCAGAATCTCGTCGCTTGCCATCGGGAGACATCTCTCCGTTTGCTCGCCCCGCTCAGAAAGTCCTCGATGATAGCCTCCGATTCACCCTCGGCTAACTTTTCGGTTGGCTTGGTGGCGCTGGACGTGGATGTCGTGGGGAGGAGATTCGTCGCAAGAGCCTCAAGAATGACGGTAGACTCGAGCTTGGCAAGATCTGATGGGTTTGTGGGAGACACAAGAGTCGACGCCAATAAGGGCGGCTTGTGGTGCGAGGACGAATAGCGGGATGGGAGGGTCGCGAGCAGGTAGAGGATGGATAGAACGATCAAGGCGTAAGGAGCATTTTGTAGGTATCTGAGGTGTGTCAGCATGATTCTCTCGAGTCGGTGGCGTGATACATACCGCTCTTTGAAGCAGGGGCTGAAATCTATGCCTGTCCAGACGCTGTCACAAGACCACGGCTCGTGGGCGAGGGTTGTCGCCCAGGACGGGCAGGACATGAATTAATGAGCGAGCTGGAGCTCTTTTGATTCAAGGATGAAATGAAAAAAAGAAAATAAGAAAAGATAAAAATGAAAGCGCCCATGTGGTCGACGAGCTCGGCGTGCCGTCGGACACAGCCGAAAGCGCGCGCATTATTGCGTCACCACTTGACTCGACTTGTTGATCACTCAACATCGACTCAGCAACGATGTCTCGACAACTCGGTGGGGTCGCAAGGGGACGACATGGCGCATGGCAGGAAATACGAGTCGCCATAGACAGTATGGCCTGCCGACGGATCCACTGATCATGGCCTTACTGATTACACGGCTCTCAGAACCAATGATGTCAGCCGCCCCTTGACTCGGACTCCTCTCGGCCTCATTTCGGCAGTCGTGGAAGGCCATATATATGGAAGCACAGAATCGCAGCTTATTGGAAGCTCATCTGACAGTAATAAGTACTTACTCTAGAATCTGAAGCACACATTTGCACAATGCAAAAGCCAATTGGGCTGGGGGATGAGGAAAGGAATGAAGAAAAGCTAAGGCGCAGCGTATGGTGGAACTTTAGAATAGTGACAAGTCCATACTTATACCGTGTATGATCAGCTACGACAACGCATCGTAGAATGGAACTTTGCTTTCGAAGATGTCCTACCTTTCGCGACACAAAAGCATACTGACCTATATTACAGTACCGAAGGCGTTTTCGAACTTCTTCCGTCTCAACTAGCCGATCCAGGTCTAAATAGCTCCTAGGAAGGCTCGACGACCTGTCCACTTCTTCACCCAGCAGCTGACACGGCCACGTCACCCGAGATGGTAACGTTATACACATGTACTATTGCCCCATGCATATCGACCTCTCGGCCCCTGAATAGTCAGGTAGTATGCACATAGCACTGTCACGTCGCGGGTATCCTACCTTTCGCGCGATAAGCAATCGGAGCTTCACACCAAGTGGTGCGTGCTTCTGATACTCCTTTCACCATGACACACAGCACATTGAGTCCGCCAACAGGACCAGTCCAGGCTATATATATAGCTGAATGTGTTCCGACGTAAAGTATCGCTATTGATATACACGAAAGCCACAAAGATTACTGGTCTCCCGGATCACTACCATCATCATGTCAAGCAACTTTTCCAGATTTCCACCGAACAGCAGTCAGGGCAATCACCAAGATGATCATGTTGGGCATGAGTGCTACTGTCCCATGCACCTGGATCTCTCGGCACGTAAAGATTCCGTAGCCGACTGGGTCGGATCGGGCAAGCCTCTTCATCAAGGGGATACTATCAGCCTTATCACCTTCAAAGATGGCACCAGCACAATCCTTCACAACGAATGTGCAGGGTCTGCCATCCGATTTGCTCTGGAAGAATGTGAGCGTGAAGCTAGGGAAAAAGTAATAGGTCATATCACACGCGAGGCTATGGAGACTGCCGGCATATATAAGGAATACAAGAAAACGTTTGGAGAGACGGTCTCTGTGCGCATTGGCGCCTTGGATCCGACTGGACAGTTCTATTCGATAATCAAGGGTAACGATGAGTTTCGTTTGGACAGAGACACCAATACAAGTGAAACTCTGATAACGAAATTCCGACAGTTCACTGAAAGCCTCAACCTCGACTCAGTCGCTCAAAGCAGAGCTATGGCGTGGGAGGAAGAATGGAAGGCTCTTCAGCCAAGTGAAAGCGAATATGATAGCAGCGAATACGACAGCAGTGAACAGGAGAGCGGCGAAGAGGGAAGCTGAAGACGATGGTAGCATGATCGCAGGAGCGTGTCGCCGCGCATGATGATGATCAAGGGTGATGTACACACAACGCTGATCGAATATGTCATAAACAGTGCATGAATGATTCGGAGAGAGATGAGCACAGTCAATGGTCTTCTTTCAGTATGCTTTCATCAAGAATAGACCCGAAGAAATCGCAAAGATTTCACAAAGTACAGTGTGACGGCGAGCGAAAGAAGGAGAAACAGCATATCATGCCCACGAGCCGTGTCGACAGATGGTGGTACGCTGCGATCTCTCTCTGAACTACAAGAGAAAATAAGCCCTTCCTTTTGTGGTCGGGCTTGGAAGATATCGAAAGTAGTATAATACAAAGGTTGAGCTGCGTTCCCAGACCCCTTTTCGTGTGAAATAACACCACCACGTACGTGACATCTGTTGGCGCAGGGAGTCCCCAGAATGGGTACTTAATGTTGGAGTCTGGAATTCAGTACGCAGGACGCTGCCAGTATAGACGTGTACGAGAGTCAAGTAGTTACGTGACGTAGCGGGACCATGTGGCACGGGAAGGTTCAGGGACTAGCAGCAGGGTATATTCTGGAGCTTGTTGCGCTTTCTCATGCTCCTTCATCTTACCAGGTGATAGATGCTGAAGACTGTACAACAGGTATGTAATGCACCTATCTTACTAATAGGTGATAGGTGCTGAAGACTGTACAACAGTATTCAATACAGGAGTCATCTGGTCAAGGATAAATTGATTGTCTCATTCTCAGCAAACGCCTTCCCCCGCGTCAAGGGAGCAGGAGTCGTATGGGAGGTCGCGGTCGCGTCGGGGTTGGAAGAAGTAATAAAGGTGTTGTATGGCTACAGTCAGAGTAAGTACTCAGAAGGCCTCTTTTATTGACGACTCTGAAGACGAACAGGTCTACTTCAGAAACTATATACATGCAGCATTGTGTCCTTCACATCTCTCCCTCAAGCATACCTGCAACAGCTAAGCTAGATCAACATCATCTTAATTTCGTCTCCAAGCAACCATGTCGCTCGACTTGTCTACTTTCCCGCCCAACAGCCGCTACGAAAACTCTACCAACGCTTACACTGGTCACATGTGCTACTGTCCCATGCATCTTGACCTCTCGGCGCCCAAAAGCTCGGTGGGTGAATGGGTCGGGTCGGGAAAACTCCTTACCCCTGGAACCCTCGTCCAGCTCGTGACGTTTGAAGACGGGAAATCTACTTTTCTTTGCGCAGGATGCGCCATGTCTGCCGTTGAGCGTTCCACGAGAGATCCCGACGAGAACGAGCGGGCCGTAGGAACGGTCACGCGCAAGACCATGGAGACCGCCGGTATCTATGAAGACTACAAGAACACCTTTAAAAAAGCAGTCTCTGTACAATCAGGAGCTATGACTCCAGAGGGGGGGATCCTCTCTTTATGGGTGGAAGCGACCCCGTTCAAGATTGACAGAAACACCATGACTGATCCAAACACGATGTCGAGGAAATTTGACGAGTTTCTACAACTCCAGACTGAGGATGAGTCCAAACTATCTCTAGCTGATAAATGGGTGGCTAAGTATTTGGAAAAGGATTCCCAGCACAAGAGTTGACGATATAGGATAGAGGAAAGAATGTCATCATAGCATGTATGCATATACAATGTCAGTGTGCAATGTATCAACGAGAAAGCTGACTAGATGACCCTTCTCTTACCGTCGTCGTGTGGTCCGAAGGTGTACTCTTCTCTCCGCTTTCCTGGTAATTTTTGGGAAAAGAACGTCAGCCGTGTCCTTGTACGATCATAGAATTCTAGCAGCGCTTACACTGGGCACATGTGCTACTGTCCCATGCATCTTGACGTCTCGGCACCCAAAAGCTCGGTGGGCGAATGGGTCGGGTCGGGGAAACACCTCGGCCCTGCAAGCGCCGTCCAGCTCGTGACGTCTCTTGAAGACGGAAAGTCTACTTCTCTTTGCGGAGGGTGCGGCGTCACGGCAGTTGCATGTTCCACGGGAGAACCTGACGAGAACGAGATGGTCGTAGGAACAGTCACGCGCAAGACCATGGAGACTGCCCGCCTCTATGAGGACTACAGGAACACCTTTGAGAAGATATAGTTTTCAATCAATAGTATATCAAAGAAGAGAAATCAATCGAACGGACTAAAGTATACTGACATTGTTGGGGTTCATATCATATAGCTTAATAGTCAATATATTCGATCGATTGGTCAAGAATAAATTGGTTGTCTCATTCTCAGCAAACGCCTTCCCCCGCGTCAAGGGAGCAGGAGTCATCTGGTCAAGAATAAATTAGTTGTATCATTTTCAGCAAACGCCTTCTCCCGCGTCAAGGGAGCAGGAGTCATCTGGGAGTTCGCGGTCGCGTCGGGGTTGGAAGAAGTAATAAAGGTGTTGTATGGCTACAGTCAGAGTAAGTACTCAGACGGCCTCTTCTATTGACGACTCTGAAGACCGACAGATCTACCTCAGAAACTATATACATGCAGCATTGTGTTCTTCACATCTCTCCCTCAAGCCTACCTGCAACAGCTAAGCTAGATCAACATCATCTCGATTCCTTCTCCAAGCAACCATGTCGCTCGACTTGTCTACTTTCCCGCCCAACAGCCGTTACGGAAACTCTAGCAACGAATACACTGGTCACATGTGCTACTCCCCCATGCATCTTGACCTCTCGGCACCCAAAAACTCGGTGGGTGAATGGGTCGGGTCCGGAAAACTCCTTACTCCTGGAACCGGCGTCCAGCTCGTGACGTTTGAAGACGGTAAATCTACTTTTCTTTGCGTAGGATGCGCCGTGTTTGCCGTTGAGTGTTCCACGGGAGATCCCGACGAGAACGAGTGGGCCGTAGGAAGGGTCACGCGCAAGACCATGGTGACCGCCGGTATCTATAAAGACTACAAGAACACCTTTGAAAAAGCAGTTTCTGTACAATTAGGAGCTATGAATCCAGAGGGGGAGATCTTTTCGCTCTACGAGGAAGCGACCCCGTTCAAGATTGACAGAAACACCATGACTGATCCAGACACGGTGTCGAGGAAATTTACCGAGTTTGCACAACTCCAGACTGTGGATAAGTCCAAACTATCTCTAGCTGTGGAATGGAGGAAACAGGATTGGGAATAGGATTCCCAGCACAAGAGTTGACGATATAGGATAGAGGAAAGAATGTTATCATAGCATGTATGCATATACAATGCCAGTGTGCATTGTATCAACGAGAAAGCTGTCTAGATGACTCTTCTCTTAGCGTCGTCGTGAGGTCCGAAGGTGTACTCTTCTCTCCGCTTTCCAGTCAGTTTTATGGTAAAGGAACGTCAGCCGCGTCCTTTTACGATCATAGACCTCAGTTCTCAACACTGACGATTTGTATCTTGGAAAGAAAACCATCCATCAAAGTACCTCCTTACACTCGGGGTGACTTTTTCAGGCTCACGGCTGACCAGATGTCACTGCTACTGGCCATTCACTCGTTTCCTTTCATAATGGAGCTGAAAGAGACCTTACCACAGTGTCATGATGAAGGCTAACAGGTAACAGGTGTGAACCCATTCTCAGTAAACAAGCTGACAATTCGCCGAGTCAAGGGAGCGTGGGTCGTTCTCCAATTCGCGGTTGGGTTTAGAATATGTATAGAAGTTATGGTATGAGCGCAACCGGAGGAAGAAGGTCCCAGGTGACCTCTTTTCGCGAGGAATCACAACATCGACAGAGATACCTCAAAGACTACATACAATCAGCATTATCTTCTTTGCATCTCTCCCTCAAGCATACCCGCTCGCTATTGCGACAGCAACTAAGATGGATTAACATCATCTGAATTTTTCCAGGCCACCATGTCACTCGACTTGTCTACATTTCCACCCAACAGCCACTACGGTGACTTTAGCAACGCCTACATTGGTCACATGTGCTACTGTCCTATGCATCTCGACCTCCCGGCACGGAAAAGCTCTGCGGCCGGGTGGGTTGGGTCGGGCAAACCGATCACTACCGGCACCGGAGTAGGATATGGCACCGGCGTCAACGTCGTCAAGTTTGAAAAAGGGACCTTTACCGTTCTCTGTGGAGGATGCGGCATCTCCGCAGTGGGGTGTTCCTTGGGAGATCCTGAACCTGATCACAACAAGAGGATCATAGGGACTGCAAAACGCAAGCACATGGACCCAGCAGGTATTTATGATGACTATAGAAACACATTCCAAAAGGCGGTTTCTGTGCAGTCGGGAGCTATCAACGCAGAGAGGGAGTCGCATTCATTTTGGGGTGGCGATCCCGAATTTGGGGTGGTCAGAAACACTATGACCAATCAGGGCAAGATCTCGAACGCCTATGTCGAGTTTGCAGAAAGCCAGCCCATGGACATGTCTCGCTTCTATGAAGGCGAGGAATGGAGGAGTCAAGATTGGAAGAAAAAACTCACCGAAAAGCGACAGGGGACAATAGTGTGACAAAGCTGTGGGTGTAGTGGGGAGCGCTATTATGCATGTCGATTTAAGCGCCCAGAAGTGTCGTAAGCTTGAATTACCGGTTTCTGTGAGCAATTATGTCGCATCGATGATGGCATAGCATATAAAAATGATAGTGATCTCTTATAGACATCTAGACTCACTGCTATCGTAGATCTGCTCGGTCCAGGGTCTGAGCGAGATGGGCAAGTCGCTCACCACCCGACCGACGTCCGTCAAGTTGATCGACGGAACCAAATCAACGCTTACGTACTGCTAAAATACTCCCGCTCCGCTACTCTCCTCTTTCCAGTCGATTTTTCTAAAAATCAGCCCTGTTTTTTCAACGATTATCGACTCAGTTTTCGCCACCATTTCCATCGTCAAATACTCTAGGCCGCTCCTCCATCGTATTCTCGCCCCACGTACCGCTCTATACGCTTATCGTCCCCGCCAATACTCCACCCCCTCCCACTCGCCCCTCCGAAACTACCTCCAGAACATGGCTTCTTTACAAGGCGCCGATGTGCCCGAGCACTTTGCCCTCCCCGCCCTGCCCGAAATCAAGGGTGTCGACCCCACCAGGAGCGTCGTCGAGGCCTTCCGAATCGCCGCTGCCAAGGTCGTCGCTGATGCCTGGGAGGAGGACATTGAGAAGATTTTCCCTGCTGTCGAGCTGGGCAAGAAGGGAGCGGATTTGAGCGTTGCTGTTGTCAGGTTTAAGAGGGGAAAGCCTGCGGACATCTTGCCTTGGGTGAACAAGATTACTGAATCGGTGAATAGGGTCTCTTGAGGTCTGGGCTGTTGCTAACCGTGCATAGTTCCAACCCAGCGTCTTTTTCTCCAAAGTCTCCAGCCCTGACGGCAAATTCCTCTGGTTCACCTTCAAGTGAGCCACCCATGCATCTTCCCTAAGCAAAAGCTGACCTCGTCCCAGCCGAGACGCGTTCGGCTACCACATCCTCCGCCAAATCAACCTCACCTCCGCCGCTGCCCTCGCCAAGCCCGAAGAGCCCACCCTCGCCTACGGTACCACCACCGAAGGCGCCGGCAAACACCTCGTCGTCGACTTTTCCTCCCCCAACATTGCCAAACCCTTCCACGCCGGTCACTTGCGATCCACCATCATCGGTACCGTCATTTCCAACCTCTACGAAGCCAATGGATGGAAAGTTACCAGGCTGAATTACCTCGGTGACTGGGGAACACAGTATGGGCTGTTGAGTATTGGTTTCGACAAGTACGGAAATGAGGAGGAGTTGCAGAAGGATGCGATTAAGCACCTTTTCGAGGTCTATGTCAAGATCAACAATGCCAAGGCGGAGCAGAAGGAAAAGATTGATGCCGGCGAGACTATCCCTGATGAGGAGAACATCCACTTGTTGTCCAAGAAGGTCTTTAGGGACATGGAAGATGGTACGTTGCCTCTTTTTCTTTTAGTCAATCTCTGACATTCATGCAGGCGAACCCAAGGCTATCGCCCAATGGGCCCGATTCCGAGACCTCTCCATCGAAAAACTCAAGGGCACCTACGAAAAGCTCAACGTCAAATTTGACGTCTACTGGGGCGAATCTCAAGTGTCCAACGAGTCTATGGAGCGAGCCGTCAAGATTGTGCAGGACAAGGGCTTGACGTGCGAGGACAGGGGAGCGTTGTTGGTCGACTTGGTCAAGTTCAAGATGGACAAGGCTATTGTCAGGAAGGGCGGTAAGTATATTCGTGCTGTAGGAGGGTGGCGCTGATATCGAGCAGACGGTACATCCATCTACCTCACCCGAGACCTCGGTGGCGCTTACGACAAGTTCCAAAAATACGCTTTCGACAAGCACATCTACGTCGTCCAAGCCGCCCAGACTCTCCACTTCAACCAGCTCTTCAAGACCCTCGAGCTCATGGGCGAGCCTTATGCCGACAAGCTCGAGCACGTCACCTTTGGTTTGGTGAAGGGCATGTCGACCAGGAAGGGTACCGTCGTCTTCCTTGAAGATATCATCCAGGAGGCGACGACGACGATGCACGACCAGATGAAGAGCAACGAGGCCAAGTATGCTCAGGTGGAGAACCCTGAAGAGACCAGTGCCATCATTGGTACTTCTGCCGTCAAGATCCAAGACATGGCCGGTAGGAGGTGAGTACTCTATACTCCTAATGATGCAAGGCTAACTCGACGCAGGATCAACGACTACGACTTCAACATGTCTCGATGCACCTCCTTCGAAGGCGATTTCGGCCCCTTCATCCAATACTCCCACGTCCGACTCTGTTCCGTCCAGCGAAAGAACCCCAACGTGCCCCTCCCCACCTCCATCAACGACATCAACGTCTCCCTCCTCAACGACCCCAAAATCCTCGACATCCTCATGCAGCTCGCCCAATACCCCACCGCGTTGCGCAACGCGTACGTGCAGTCTGAGCCGTCGCAGTTGGTCACTTGGTGTTTCAAGCTGTCGCATTTGGTCGGCGCGGCGTGGGAGACGGTGAGGGTGACTGGGGAGGAGGAGGAAGTGGCGAAGGCGAGGTTGTTCTTCTACATTACTACCAGGGAGGTTTTGGCGAGCGCGATGAGGCTTTTGAGTTTGACTCCTATTGAGAGGATGTAAGATGGCGGTTTGGAGATCCCACGTAGATATCGTAATGCATCATGGATTTGATACCTTGCGCCACGTACTGTACGAGTGCAAGTACTGGTAGTGTCGTTTTCACTTGGGCAGTACGCGGCGGACTTGACCGATGTGACCTCTTTATTTGGTTCTGAGCTGGCCCAGGCCGTACCGAAACATGATTTTGGGGCGCAGATTCTTGCCACTGCTTGTATACATCACAATACATGTTCACTGCACTGACCATTAGCCTCTCGCGGTAGCCAGACGACGTCTGCAGAGGTACAGACATGTGGAGGGATCCGTATAACGACCATGAAAACGATTTGTGCAAACTTGGCTTCTCTACTCTTTCTTCCATTATGTTCACAAGCTGGTTACTGCTTCTCGAGTAGTACCCAATATCTCATTCTGGAGATATCGCATCTGTGGTCAGACTCTGCCATAGACCCCGACACCATAGTAAATCACTTAAGACGCCTGAGGCCGACGCCGAACCCACGCGCACGGTCTTTCTACGCCGCGTCCACGCTGCAATCGGACAAGCCTGATATCCATGAGTGAAGGAATGTCCATAGGGTACATGATACTAATAATAAATGTCCATATATCACATGTCACTAAACCGCCAGCACCTCGCTGGCGGGGCCAGTCGCACTCGTCTACTCCACCCGACTCAAATCATCTTTCTCTCCATCCATCCACATTGACGTAGTGTCCTCGCCGACCGGCAAAACCAGACCGGCCACAAGTACAGCAAAGAGGCTATTCTGCGCCTCCGTCTCCCAAGGCTTGCTCTCCAACAGCGTCCGGACAGCCGCGGTCCTCTTCGTCTCGGATCGTATACCGGACAAGATGTTGGTGAGCTCGTCCTCGGACAGGATGTCCCGCTTGGCAGTGGCGGGATCGCGGAAGACGATGCGCGAGACGTGAGCGGTGTTACGGCCCATGAGCTGGAAAGTGATGCTGAAGTCGTGGACGGCCAAGTTGATATATTCACATCGGTTCACGTGGAACTCTTGCGCCAACTACATCCGTTGTAATCAGCCTCACAAACATGCGAAAAGCGAGGGAAGGCATGAGACTGACCTGAGCGAGAATGGCGATGAGAGCAGAGGACAACATTCCCTGCACTTCTTCCGATACTTGGACGGTCGGCTTGCCGTCCAAGGGGTTGACGTTGACGTTGATCTGATCGTGCAAGAGGACGTAGAAGAGCATGAACAGGTCCCTGAGCGTAATGTGGAACCTGTGTTCGATGCCGAGCTTGGTCGAGGTGGTCACTTGGATCTTCTCCCTCTCCGCGTCCGGATCCGGATCAGGCCGAGCAGCGAGGTGCAGGTCGCCAGAAACCACCGGCGGGGCGTACTTATAGATACGATTCTCTCGCCAAGACAAAGTCGACGAGTGAGCCGCCGCGAGACGAGAGAGGTGTTTGGCGTAAATGTTGGCCGCTTGATATTCGCCCGTGAACGGCGACGCTGTCGACCCTTCTTCCTGCCCCCAATCCCTTACCAGCCGAACGACATCGCTCCCCCCCTTCTTGTCCCGTTGCTCATAAGTGTCAAACCCGAACGAGGGGTCCTCCTCGAAACGCCTCAACGTCTCGGGAAGGAAGACCGAGTGCCCGTTTTCAAGGAGGAAGAGGAACTGAACGAGCTCGTTGAGCGCCAGCGATTCGTCCAAACTTGAAGGAGTAGGGAGATGGTTGACGACCGTTCTCAGGCCTCGGACCAGTTGAGGGACAACCTCGGGATCGTATCGAAATCTTGCGTGTGGTTCATCAGCTATTACTCGTCGAAGAAAAGCAAAAGTTCCTCACGTGAAGACATGGTCCGGATTGAGGATCTGCCAAAAGCGCCTGGCGTTACGATTGCGCGTTGTCGACGGATCGCTCGTCGCTTCCTGATCGTCGGTGGCTCGATCCGCCAGACCTTCCATGTCGAGAGATGCGTGTCGATCAACCTGCCTGAGATCGGTAGTTTTCGCCTCCTTCTCCTGGTTGTAGAAGTATCTGGGACCGAAGGTGACGCACTCGAGGGCGTCGTCCGTACTAGTGGGGATGCAGGCGGGCGGGATGGTAGATAAGTCATAGAGCGGGGCGGTGGTGCGTCCTCGAGGGTCAGAGGAGAGCAGGAGGAGGGGGAAGGGCGTGCGATTGTCCATCCGAAGTTTGTATGAGATGAAAGGGATGGCTTGACTGAGAGATTTGAGTTGACGGGTCAGAAAGTTAATGGAGCGAAAGAATCTGCTCTCTCTAAATGACGATTAGAATGTAATCAACACACACAGTACCCAGGTGCTCACGGTTGGGCAGGGGTCGGTTCCCCTGTGTTCGTAAAGGGGCCTGGATCGGCCATGGGGAAGTGGGGGTTATTGAGCGCGGATGTATGTGAGTAGAGGGGCGATGGTGGATATGGGAATGGATGAGAACAAAAAGAGAACAAACAACAGGAATGCAGGTGCGAGTGGGCGCAAGCTGTTTTGCACGCGGGATCAAATACGTATGTGGCACCCCCGCCCTCACCGAGTAGTGCCGGGCCAAATAATGGTTCCATGTCTAGTCCAGCGCCCAGCGCAACTCTGAGATCGGGGTCGGCACGTAGTCAGGAATGGAAAGAGAAGGAAGAAAGGCAGAGATGCGAGACGTATTATATTGTTGTTGAACCACCCCGCAAGAGTCCAATCAGCGACCTCTCGAGCTCCCTCAACCCACTGACAGAATAGAAAAGCTCTCCCCCTTCACTTAGCTTATAGCCCTACAAAGTCCGCAGTACCATCTACCTCGATTACCTCTTCGCCATCCTCGCCGTATTAGGCAAGAGGGGTACGTCACACTCTGTCCGACTCGTTAGGCCCTTTCTGCTCAGCGACTGATCGCTCGACTGGCGGTCCGCGCTCGAATTCGTCTCGACGTGTATACCTGTGCATGCGGGCTAACTGGACCGACTGATTCGACTGAATGAGGATGGGGAAAGTGAGACGAGGGAGGAGAAGGAGGATGAGGCGGAGGCTCAGAGGTGCGCTGTGCACTATTGCACTATGGATGTGATGTGATTCGGCTTGTAGAGACTCACTGACGAGGTCAAGTATTGACAGTCTGCAGAACACGGTACTACGAACAGCATTGCTCGGCAATACAGCCCGTGACTATCAGAGGGTACGTCCAACACAAACCGCAAAAATCGAAGCTCGTCGCTGACACCAACGCGAGCAGTTTGCAAATGGCTACTCGAGCTTCCTCCTGCGCCGTATCTTCCAGATCATACCCACGACCATCGACAACCACCTCCAACTGGGAAGCGGCACCACTCGATCGCCAGCGTCCGACAAAGTACGAATGGACGGCGTTGTCCTCTTCCTCCAGCTCGAGATGGACTTGGGCCACAAACCCGAAGAAGAAGAAGAAGGAGGAGGGAAGTGGCGGAGTCGAACACTGAAACAAAGTGAAGCAATGCATGTATACGAATCATCTTTGCCACTCTGTTGGCCACTGTAGACAACACTGGAAGGTCATGGAAAAGGGATACGTAGGCTTGAGGCTCGATATAAATACCTACATTCCACCATAACTTTTAGATACTCTGTCGATCAAATATTGTTGTCTTTCCAGCACGAACACACGCGTCCATGTCCTCCGGCATTAGCTTGGCTACCTCTCATGGTCCTCAAGTCATTTCCACTGACCTCTACTACTACAAGGACCTCGCTAGAGGTCTTGGGCACGTGTGACACAATCGCGCGCGTAGACTTCGTTCCGACGCTTTCTTTGACCTATCTTGGGCACATATAATTTGTATCTACCACCTTTTTGATCTTCTACTGCAATCAAGGGAAAGAGAGAGAAGCCGTATTCAGCGTATGTATGCATCTCAGCATTCGAACGCTATCACTGTTGGTTAAAATCATGTTGTTCGACAAATGACGCAGACATCAGGACGTCTGAGCCGCTGCCCCTTCTTGATAGATACTCCGAGATAGTCTTTTCCATCGATGACTTCCTGTCGATGCCTTGGATCATGCATAACTGCCAATAACTGAAACAAAGTGACGGAATGCATGCATACGCGGCTGCCGCTTCTCTCTCGTCACACCCTACTACCAAGGCTCATCGCTGCTACAGCTCTCGCAATATTCTCAGCCGCCATGCCTGTTGGTCATTTACTCCTCGTTGGTCATTCTCTCCTCGTTGGTCATTCTCTCCTCGTTGGTCATTCTCTCCTCGTTGGTCATTCTCTCCTCGTCGGTCATTCTCTCCTCAAATAAGGTGTACACTTCCTGAGCCTTCTCCATACGATATACTGGGTCTCTTAGATGAATAAAACTTCGGACGTACTCATCGTAAGATCTCTCCAAACTGGCTCTATCGGTATAGGAGTCTCTGTCAACCTTGAAGACGGGGTTGTCAATCGCCCATGGATACGGCTCTCCATTCGAGTTTACAGCGCCCGGTGTGATTTCGGCTGCTTCCCGAAACGTGTTTCTGTAGCCTTCATAGATGCCAGCGGTCTCCATCTTTTCCCGTGTAACATCCCCAACGATTCGTTCTCCTTTCTCAGGTTCACGATCGCCCAAAGTAGCAGTGACTGCGTCCACACCACAGCCCTCACACATCATAGTGGACGTGCCATCCTCAAAAGTCACGAGTGCGACGTGGTGGCCGGGAAGGAGAGACTTGCCTGCCCCAACCCAGTCTGCCACGGACTCTTTGGATGTTGAGAGGGTGAGGTGCATCGGACCGTAGCACATGTGACCCACATAGGAGCTGTCTGTATTACCGAGACGGCTGTTGGGTGGAAATCGGGACAAGTCTTGGGACATGATGGTGTTGTCTTATCGATTAGCTTAGTCGTGCGCAGAAGCTATGCATCAGAGGCGTATTGCAAAAGTCGCTGCATATATATAATTGCCTAGTACTGGAAATCCTTTGCCATCTGGAGTATTTCGGAGGCGCTTGAAGAAAGTCTGCCTCCCATTCTTTCCCCCACGCTGTATTGGCGAAAGGAGTCTCAGAAGCACTTTGTGTATATGTACTGTAAAGTATGCAACTGCAAAGGAACACTCAATCAGTTGGGCTTCTTAACCGCTGAAAAAGGTAACCATTCCAGCCCCACTGGCACAGTACAATGCAACGGTGGCTCCATAGCTCCTTTACATGTACAGCCCCCCAAGGGTTTCATCTCGCGCGAAAGATAAGATTCTGCTCGTTGTGACAGTTGCTATATGCATACTTGGGATTATTGATGTACGCCCACATCGCAGCGGCTGACATTGTCAGAAGGAGTGCGCCACGCACGGAGTTACGCGGACTTATAGAAAACCATTACAACGAATTTCTTATTCCATATTACTCTTCTTCTTTGTACTCTTAACTGCTTCGTGCCGGTGTCTTCGTCTATAGACTTGAACTAAAGGTTACTCAGGTATGCTACTCTTAACTGCTTCGTGCCGGTGTCTTCGTCTATAGACTTGAACTAAAGGTTACTCAGTCCGACAGGTTATGAGCCTCGTTGCCCTTTAAAGTCAAGATCAACAGAGAGAAAATACCATGGAGTCCACAACCGAGACCAACATGTCTCAAGGCGAGGCCAACATGTCTCAAGGGAAGAAGATCAAGCTTTTGACCGGAGATGGCGATTTCGAGAAATGGAGCTTCCAAGTCCAGGGGTTGCTTATGCGCAAAAACCTCCGACAGACTCTTCGAGCCACACCCGTCTTCTTCTCCTTTGCCGAAACCCTTACTCCCAGCCAAGAAGCTCAACTTGCTTCTCAGGAAGCGGCTTTGGGGGTCATCTACGCGTTCCTCTCCGACGAGGTGGAAGAGGCACTCTCTCCCGAAGCGCGAGATTATGACCGTCCAGACCCCAAACTCCTCTGGGAGGAATTGACTCGATCATATTCAAACACGACTTCAACTCGAGTACCTGCTCTGTGGCGAACCATCGGCGCTACCAGAATTGCCGAAGGGGTAGACCCTCTTCCTATTCTACGAACGATGCGAGCTGCCTACACCACTCTCCTCTCAACCCGACCCAATGCTCTGCCCGACGAGAGCGCCGCCTACCTCTTCCTTAATGCTCTCCCCCCTTCCTACGACAACCTTATCCAACACTTCCATCTCCAGGAGGTGTTTTCACTGGCGAAAGTCATTGAGACCGTCAACAACGAGTGGAGGCGTCGTCAGGATCGAGCGAAGGAGAGTGTAGAGGGTCCGAGTGCTCTAGTCGCCAGGATGGGTGAGGGTGGTGGGGAGGCAAACCCTCCGTCTGCCGGGAAAACGTCAAAGAAGGAAAGAAGAAGAAGCAGTCTTCTCCTCTTCCCCCTGGCCAGGCTTGTGTCTTTCATGGCGCATCCGCCAACCACACGAACGAGAATTGCTGGGCCAAGGACCAGTTCCACAAACTGAAGCAGTCAGGTCAACTTCCTGACTGCTGGGCTGCCTCTGCCATCCTCGAAGAGAACAGCGACGATGACTCCGCCTACGTTGTCATCAACAATGACCAGGTCAACTCTACTGGTCTCGACCGCACCTTCGTGGTTGACTCGGGCGCCACCGAACACATGGTGTCCTCCCCCGCCCTTCTTCACGACCTCCGTCCCCTCTCCACTCCTCGAACTGTTCGTGTTGGCAATGGACAACGCCTGGCCGTCTCCGAGAAAGGGACCCTCCTCCTCAACGGGGTTACTTTCAAGGATGTCTACGTGGTTCCCGGTCTCGATAAAAACCTTCTCTCCTGCCGTCGTCAACCCGAAGGTGGCGAATGGGTTATCTCGAGTCAGGGTGCCCTCTTGGTCGACGCCTCCCGCACTCCTCTCCTTTGCTCGTCCCTCTCCTCTTCTGGCCTTTACACCATCCAGGCAAGTGACACTGCTTTGGTTGCACAGAGTTATACTGACTCTGTTGCAGTCTGGCATTCACGACTAGGACACGTCAACGTCCGCACCCTTGCTAAGCTAGCTAAGCTGGGTGGCCTGAAAGGTCTAGATAGGGTTTCCGAGGAAGAGATACGAAAGTTTGAGTGTGCGGCATGTATACAGGGTAAAGGTGTTCGTCTACCATCGCCGCCTAGCGCAATCCGAGAAACGATTCCCTTGGGTCTAGTACACATTGACCTCTGGGGACCGGCGTCTTCTGCTTCCATCAACGGCAATCGCTACTTCCTTACATGCTTCGACGATCACACAAGAAAGATACACCTCTCCTTTCTTCGCCACAAGTCAGAGGCTTTCGACAAGATGAAGAAGTATATTGCACGCGTGGAGAGACAGTTGGGCGTGAAGGTGAAAAAGATAAGGTCGGATAACGGTGGAGAATTTGTGTCAAGGGAGTGGGAGGAATACATGGCAAACTTGGGTATCGAACACATTCGGGTACCTCCCGGCGACCATGCCCAGAATGGCAGGGTTGAACGCGTCCACCTCACTATCCTCAACATGGTCCGCACCCAGTTGATCACGTCCGGTCTTTCACCAGGTTTCTGAACAGAGGCCGCGGCGCATTCAGCATACGTCCGCAACAAGGTCCCCAACAAATCCGGCACCATTCCCGACGCTCTCTGGTACCAGAAACCTGTCACCTACCAGCATCTACAACCTTTTGGGTCTCATGTCTTTTACCGCGAGGAGAACCCAGCTAGTAAACTGGCTGAGCGCTACCACCCAGGGCGGATGGTCGGCTACACGGAAGGGACAGAGAAGTACAGGATCTGGGATCCCAAACTCCATCGGATCGTATTAACCAAACACGTACGTTTTTCCACTGCTGCTATGGTACCTCTACCTGCGGCACCGGCACTGGATCCACATATGGAGGAGTTCTCCTTGGATGACTTGGATGTACCTCTTCCCCTCCCGGTTGCCCATCCACCTCCAGCTTCCCCTACCCCCTCTCCTCCTCTGTCACCAAAACAGTCTCCTCCCCCGTCCCCACAACAGTCTCCTCCCCCGTCCCCACCTGCCTCTCCGTCACCTGCCTCATCACCCTTACCCTCCGGCAAAACCTGGGAAATGGTCCGTAACCCACCTCCTCCTACTATCAACGAACTCGCCGATGCTCTTCCGGGTCGCTCAACGCGCTCCGGGCATAGCTTTGGCCATGTGGTAGGGTTGATGGCTGAGATGGAGGATTTGAAATTGGAAGACGAGCGCGATATACTGGCCTTAGCTGCCAACGTGCTCGGCGAACCACAGTCTACAGAGAGGCGTTGCGGTCAGGGGAGAAGGATGCTTGGGTCAAGGCGATGGAGGCGGAACTGAAGAAGCTGGAAGAATACAAGGTGTGGGAGGTTGTGCCAAGGGAAAAGAAGATGCGGGTGATGGGGGCGAGATGGGTGTATGCGAGAAAGTTGGATGGAGAGACAGGGAAACCGGCGGGCTATAAGGCGCGATGGGTAGCGAAGGGATACAATCAGCGAGAGGGAGTGGATTATGGGGAACTGTTCTCCGCAGTGGCTCACAAGGACTCAATTCGGGTCTTTCTGGGTCTTGTATCACTACGACCTCGAATGCGACCAGGTTGACATCAAGTCAGCCTTCCTCAATGGCGATCTCGACGAGGAAATCTATCTCGAACCCCCTGAACACAGCCCCATCCCCAACGGTCAAGTCCTCCGCCTTCGCAAATCTCTCTATGGGCTTCGTCAAGCCCCGAGATGCTTCAACAAAGCTTTCGACAAATGGCTCAAAACTCAAGGGCTTATCCCCACCACGGGGGACTCTTGTCTTTACTATCGCCGGCGTGGGGATGAATTCCTCATGCTATCTATTCATGTCGACGACCAGCTCATTGCCTGCAATAGCAAAGCTGGTCTCGCGGAGTTCAAACAGAACCTTCATGCGGCCTTTGCGTGCTCAGACTCCGGTCCGGTGAACTACTTCTTGGGATTCAACATTTTCCGCGAGCGCGAAGCTCGAAAACTATTCATCTCCCAAGAACACTACCTTACCAATCTCCTCGATCAACACGGTCTCAAAGACTGCAACCCTGTCAAGTCTCCACTTCCCAGCTCCTTCCGTCCGGTCCCTGCGACTGATGAGGAGTTTGCCCTCGCCAAAGACCACCCTTTCCCAAGCATTGTCGGTGCTATCCTGTACGCCTCTACCATCTCCCGTCCTGATCTGTCCTATGCTGCGGGTGTCCTCTCTCGGTATCTCAGCAAATGGAGCTTAGCTCATTGGCAAGCTGCCAAACATGTCATGCGTTATATCAAAGGTACATTGGACCTCTGTTTGCGTTATGACAAGGAGTCAGGAGCTCGTTTAGCTCTTGGATTTGCCGATGCCGATTGGGGGGGGGATCTAGACACCAGAAGATCGACTACGGGATATGTCTTTAGGGCGTTTGGGGGGGTAGTAGCTTGGAGGAGCAAGAGGCAGACTACGGTGGCGTTGTCGACAGTGGAGGCTGAGTTCATGGCGTCAACGGATGCAGGCCGGCAGGCAATCTGGCTCCAGTCCTTACTCAAAGAGTTGGTCCCCAGTATCCCCAATACTCCTCTCACCATCCTCAACGACAACATGGGCGCCATCGCGGTCGCCAAGAACCCAAGTCATCACGAGAAAACCAAACACTGGGGTATTCGGTTGGGCTTCCTGCGCGAGAAGATATCCGATGGCAGCATCGAACTTGCCCATGTTCCATCAGCTCAGAACTTGGCAGATTCTCTCACGAAGGTCATTCCAACTGAGTTCTTCAGCAAGGCGGTGAAAGCTATGGGGCTGGAGAAGCGAAAGGTGTCTGAGGGAGATGCAAGCGAGGGGAGCTAGGAGCGAGACGTGAAAGACGTGTAGGAGAATACGAAGCTACGTCTGAGTGACTGGAATCGAGCAGTGTCTATTGGTAGAGAATTCGCGGTATTAGTTGTAGGGGAGTGTCAGAAGGAGTGCGCCACGCACGGAGTTACGCGGACTTATAGAAAACCATTACAACGAATTTCTTATTCCATATTACTCTTCTTCTTTGTACTCTTAACTGCTTCGTGCCGGTGTCTTCGTCTATAGACTTGAACTAAAGGTTACTCAGGTATGCTACTCTTAACTGCTTCGTGCCGGTGTCTTCGTCTATAGACTTGAACTAAAGGTTACTCAGTCCGACAGACATGATGTCACTGAGGTACAAGTACAGGTCCTCGTTCAACGTCTGCATTATCACACCTTGGCATTGGTTCTCGTTTCGCCTCCACTCCTCCAACGGATTCCTTCTCATCCTCTTTGCCTGTCATGTCCAAAGCCACAGAACCAGCGCGAACGGTACGAGTCCTGTCGGATTCGGCTTCGTCGCTTTGAGTGGGTTCCTTGGCACGGAAATAGGCAGAGAGCTTGTCATGTCACACCTGGGCGTTCTTCAGTTGTTACCCAGGAGTCTAGGCAGGTCGACGACCTTGCCTACGGTGGCCATGGCGTATGGTGATGCGGGGATCATTTGTTTCTCGTGGAGTGGCGACCTTCAACCAGTGGCTTAGTCGACGATAGGAAGTGATATGCCCAACGGTGAGAGCAATCTGACTTCTAATCTCTTGAATACTGTTGTACAGTCTTCAGCACCTATCACCTGGTAAGATGAAGAAGCATGAGAAAGCACAACAGGCTCCACAATATACCCTGCTGCTAGTCCCTGAACCTTCCCGTGCCACATGGTCCCGCTACGTTCCGTAACTACTTGACTACTGGTACACGTCTATACTCGCAGCGTCCTGCGTACTGAACTCCAGAATCCAACACTGCCCCTTCTTGATAGACACTCCGCAGATGGTCTTTTCCATCGATGACTTCCTGTCGATGCCTTAGATCATGCATATCTGACAAACACTGAAACAAAGTGAAGCAATGCATGTGTACGCGGCTCTCGCTTCTCTCTCGTCACACCCTACTACCAAGGCTAATCGCTGCTACAGCTCTCGCAATATTCTCAGCCGCCATGCCTGTTGGACATCGTCTCATAGTAGGTGTACGTTTCCTGAGCCTTCTCCATACGATATGGGTCTCTTAGATGACTATGACTTCCCACGTACTCATCGTAAGCTCTCGCCAGACTGGCTCCATCGGTAAAGGAGTCTCTGTCAACCTTGAAGACGTGGTTGTCAAGTGTCCATGAATACAGCTTTCCATCCGAGTTCACAGCGCCCCGTGTGATTTCGGCTGCTTCCCGAAACGTGTTTCTGTAGCCTTCATAGATGCCAGCGGTCTCCATATCTTCCCGTGTAACATCCCCAACCATTGTTTCTCCTTTCTCCGGTTCACGATCGCCCACAGTAGCAGTGACTGCGTCCACACCGCAGCCCTCACACATCATAGTGGACGTGCCATCCTCAAAAGTCACGAGTGCGACGTGGTGGCCGGGAAGGAGAGACTTGCCTGCCCCAACCCAGTCTGCCACGGACTCTTTGGATGTTGAGAGGTTGAGGTGCGTCGGACCGTAGCACATGTGACCCAAATAGGAGCTGTCTGTATTACCGAGACCGCTGTTGGGCGGAAATCGGGACAAGTCTTGGGACATGATGGTGTTTGTCTTATCGATTAGCTTAGTCGTGCGCAGACGCTATGCATCAGAGGCGTATTGCAAAAGTCCCTCCATATATATAATTGCCTAGTACTGGAAATCCTTTACCATCTGGAGTATTTCGGAGGCGCTTGAAGAAAGTCTGCCTCCCATTCTTTCCCCCACGCTGTATTGGCGAAAGGAGTCTCAGAAGCACTTTGTGTATATGTACTGTAAAGTATGCAACTGCAAAGGAACACTCAATCAGTTGGGCTTCTTAACCGCTGAAAAAGGTAACCATTCCAGCCCCACTGGCACAGTACAATGCAACGGTGGCTCCATAGCTCCTTTACATGTACAGCCCCCCAAGGGTTTCATCTCGCGCGAAAGATAAGATTCTGCTCGTTGTGACAGTTGCTATATGCATACTTGGGATTATTGATGTACGCCCACATCGCAGCGGCTGACATGATGTCACTGAGGTACAAGTACAGGTCCTCGTTCAACGTCTGCATTATCACACCTTGGCATTCGTTCTCGTTTCGCCTCCACTCCTCCAACGGATGCCTTCTCATCCTCTTTGCCTGTCATGTCCAAAGTTACAGAACCAGCGCGAACGGTACGAGTCTTGTCGGATTCGGCTTCGTCGCCTTGGGTGAGTTCCTTCTCGACCCCCTCGATTTATGCGGAGAGTCCCTTGGCACGGAAATAGGCAGAGAGCTTATCATGCCACACCTGGGCGTTCTTCAGTTGTTACCCAGGAGTCTAGGCAGGTCGACGACCTTGCCTACGGTGGCCATGGCGTATGGTGATGCGGGGATAATTTGTTTCTCGTGGAGTGGCGACCTTTAACCAGTGGCTTAGTCGGTGATAGAAAGTGATATGCCCAATGGTAAGAGCAATCTGACTTCTAATCTTTTGAATACTGTTGTACAGTCTCCAGCACCTATCGCCTGGAAAGATGAAGAAGCATGAGAAAGCACAACAGGCTCCACAATATACCCTGCTGCTAGTCCCTGAACCTTCCCGTGCCACATGGTCCCGCTACGTTCCGTAACTACTTGACTACTGGTACACGTCTATACTCGCAGCGTCCTGCGTACTGAACTCCAGAATCCAACACTGCCCCTTCTTGATAGACACTCCGCAGATGGTCTTTTCCATCGATGACTTCCTGTCGATGCCTTGGATCATGCATATCTGACAAAAACTGAAACAAAGTGAATGAATGCATGTATACGCGGCTGCCGCTACTCTCTCGTCACACCCTACCAAGGCTCATCGCTGCTACAGCTCTCGCAATATTCTTAGGCGTCATGCTTGCTGGTGTTTCTTACATATTGGGCGGCCATTGCCTCAGCCATCTCCTTACGGGCGTCGTACTTCTTGTAACCGCTCACAAAACTGGCTTTATCGGTAAAGGAGTCTCTGTCAACCTCGAAGACGGGAGTTTCAGTTATCGATCGATACAGCTCTCCATTTGGGGCTACAGCACCCGATGTGAGTGAGGTCGCCTCCCGAAACGTGTTTCTGTAGTCTTCATGAATACCAGCGGTCTCCATCTCTTCCCGTGTAACATCCCCAGCGATTCGGTCTCCTTTCTCAGGTTCAAGATCGCCCACAGCAGCACCGACTGCGCTCACACCGCAGCCCTTACACATGAGTGTGGACGTGCCATCCTTAAAAGTCACGATTGAGACGTAGTCTCCGGGAAGGATGGACCTGCCTGTCCCAACCCAGTCTGCCACGGACGCTTTGGATTCTGAGAGGTCGAGGTGCATCGGACCGTAGCACATGTGACCCACATAGGTGTTGTCTGTATTGCCGAGACGGCTGTTGGGTGGAAATCGGGACAAGTTTTGGGACATGATGGTGTTTGTCTTATCGATTAGCTTAGTCGTGCGCAGAAGCTATGCATCAGAGGCGTATTGCAACAGTCGCTGCTTTATATAAATCGAATCGTACTGGCAATCCTTTGCCATCTGGAGTATTTCGGGGGGCGATTGAAGAAAGTCTGCATCCCATTCTTTTTCCCACGCTGTATTGGTGAAAGGAGTCTCAGAAGCACTTTGTGTACATGATGTACTGTAAGGAATGCAACTGCAAAGGAAACCTCGATCACTTGGACTCCTTGACCGCTGCAAACGGTCACCATTCCAGCCTCACTGGAACAGTATTTGCAGCTTATGTACAATGCAAATGTGGCTCCATAGCTCCTTTACATGTAACAGTCCCCCCAGGGTTTCATCTCGCGCGGAGGATAAGATTTTGCGCGTTGTGACAGTTGCTATATGCACACTTGGCATCGATTTAGAGGCCGAGTGGTCGAGATTCAAGGGACAGTAACACTCATGGCTAGCTGGGAAGGGCAGCCATGGTCCCGTAATCACTGCATACACCGACTAAAACTCCTCCTCGCTCTCGATTCCTAACAAAACTACCAATAACCGCCTCCATAACCTCTAACCTCCTGATCAGCCCCCGCCCTTGCCATGACGAGTTGGTCGGAACCTACCCATGGTACCAAGGCATCTGTCAGCCAGCATCAGCACCCGTATGATTCACCACCACCAGACGAGCACAGCACAAGAAGCTCACAGTATAAGGCGTCCTACCCATCGCATAACCCCCAACAAGCCCCGCACCGGGATATATCCCTCCCCTCCCCACTGCCTCAGGATAAATCCCCCTCCCCATCCCCCCATACCCCGGCCAAACACCCCCCGTCCACCCCCCGCCAACCCCCGCATAATACTTTCTCACCTCCCCCGCCGATTTCGGGTTGGGATGTTCCCGGATCCATTTCGTGTCCATCCATACTCGCTCCGGGGCGGGTTTCGGGACGTGTTTTGTGGCGTTTTGCCCACCCCCGCCCCCGCCCCCGCCGCCGCGGGGTGAAAAAGATGAAGAAGATGAAGAAGACGAAGGGGGAGGGGGAGGGGGAGGGTAGGCGTCGAGGTGTGCTTGGGCGAGGTGCGTTTGACGAGAAGGGATACGGATGAGAGAGTTGGGATTCTCGGGAGGGGTGTTGGGGGCCTCGGAAGAGTGGGAGTGGTGGGAGTGGTGGGAGGGGTACGAGCGGTGGGAAGAGGAGGAAGGGGTGGTGGACAGCGGGCGTGGGAGGGGGGCGTAGGTGCTTTGGGTGGTGCTGGGGCTTTTGGTTGAGCGGTGGGTGTTGTGCAGATATGGAGTCATGTTGTATTTGGCGGTGGCGGAGAAAAACAACAACAACAGATGACGGCTATATACCTTTTTCGCACAAGAACCAAACGTCAGCTGCTTATCCCCTCCTCCGTTGCCACGCCAACAAATTGACCCCTCATCGGGCTGCGCTCATCGTTGTCAACCTCCCCCTCTTTTCCGAATTGTCTCCACTTGTCCGTGATTTTTTCGAGATCTTCTTCCCCTCAACAAACAACATATTCCGGGGTCCTTCTACCAGCCGGTCGATCACTCTCCGTCTCCGCGGAGAGTTTTTACCAGAACAGCAGCGAATGACTTCTTTTGTTTGTTGTCCCTCCTCGTCCCTCCACACGGCGCACATAGAACATCAGTGTACGAATACAGCACAAACTCGACTATACCATACATGAAACATGAAAAGAGGGTTCCACGCACTACGGCTATACGGGTTCTATGACGCAGAACCAATCAATGACCGAATGATATCGACAAGTTTCTTCTGCTGCGGCTACGGCGGCGATAGGGTACTTTTTTGGAAAACGTGCAAGTCGGTGAGGAAAATAGGGGGTGGGTGAGGATGGATCGCCGTGTATGGTCGTGTCCTTGTATCGTATCTCGTGTCGTTGGAGTATGGAGTCATCGGGTTTACGCGGCCCAGCCCTGTCAAAGTGTCATAGTGTTAGCGGTCCTCTTCCCTCAGCACAGCAAAAGAGAAGCAGAAGAACGCACATAAGCAGGCATCCCGCCCCCATAATAATACCTCGTCATCCCCCCTCCCGCCGGCCAAAAGTCTTGCCCCAGTCCTGGGGGGTACATGCCCATCTGGTCGGTTCGCGTGCCTTTCTTGTCCTATACGTACCGGCGTCAAGAGGGTCAGCGTTCGTCATTCGAGAGGTGTCAGGGAAGAGCAGGAGGAGGAAGAAGGAAGAAGAAGAAGAAGGGCTCACGTCACGCGTATTCGTAGTCTTGGGAGGTTGCATCATCCTAAAACACCCCACCCATCAGCTTTCCCTCCCCATTCACCTTCCAGAAAAGAAACAAAAGCATACTCGGGAGGCATTCTATCATCGCATCGAACAGCAACGTTAGCCTCTCTGAACGGAGGGGGGGGGGGGATCGTTGAAGACGTACCCGAATCCGAATCCACCGAATCCGAATCCACCGTCAAACCCCGGCCCAGGTCCGTACCCTCCTCCTCCACCTCCGCCGTAGCTGCCGTACATCCTAACCAAGAAAAACGTCAGCCACTCCACCCACCCAGCTTCGAATATACCTGCCGATAAACAGCCACAAGAGTAGAAAGGGAAAACGTACATAGGAGGCTGGTACGAGTAAACTTGCTGATCCCACCAAATCCAACGTCAGCACCCCCTTCCACCCCCGCACGCGTCCGACGCGACGCGCCTCACACCCACCAAAACCAAAAAACAACTCACCCCATACCCCCCCGCCCCCACCCCTCCCGGCCCAACCACCCCAATACAAGGATGCCACCTCCCCGCATACATCCCCCCCACCCCCACCCCCACCCCCAACCCCCAACCCCTCATCCCCCTCCAAAATTCGCGGACTTGTTTATCCTCCTTCGCCGGCGGGTTGATCACAAGCTCTTTCGTCGTGAACGGCGCAGGGTCCGGGAACGGTTGCGGATAAAGCAGCCGGTCGGATGGGGATTGGTGGGGGAGGGGCGGGGGGGGCGGCGGGGGGTAGGCGTCGTGGTGGGTTTGGGAGAGGTGGGTGAGGGTGGGGAGGCGGACGAGGGAGTTGGGGTGGTCGGGGATGAGCGGGGGGAGGGCTGAGCGGGGGGGTGTGCGGGGGCGGGGGAGGAGGCGCGGGGGGCGGGCTTGGTAGATCTGAGGGGACATGCTGCTTTTGGTGCTTTTGGAGAAGAAGAAGAGGAAGAGGGATAATGGGGGTGAGTCAACTTTTTCAACGACGCTTGGACTGACGATCGTTCAAAGTACCTCTTGCACCCGACAGCCGCCTGCTTGCGTGACTGTTTCACGACACCATCATCTCCGTATTGCTTCTCGCTTCAGGCGCATGCATATGCTTGGCCGCATACCGGGGAGAGAAAACACGGGTGCGCGGGAGGGGGGAAGACCAACATCAGCCACCCCCCTCCCTTCCACCTCTTGCCTTGCAGCGTCCATCAACCAAACTATCTCATAAGTCAAGTCGTACTGTACTCTACATGCATATCGCCCCCACCACCCCCAATGCTCTCTGTATAAACAAATAGTATTCCTGCATACATCTCCTTTCTCTCTTTCTCTTTTTACTCATCATAAATAAAAATTCTCTCGTAAACTGACTGACGTTTAGAAAAAAAACAAAAGGGGCCAAACGCTAGAGGCCAAAAAAAAAGAGGACGAAAAACGAACATCTTCGCCATAATATGTAAAAGGTGAAAAGGTGAAAAGTGAGAAAAAAGTTCTCTGGTGAGGGGCTACATCTACATCGATAGGTTTTTCTTCCACAAAAGCAAAAACAAAGAAGACAGTTTGGTATACCACGCAACGCAACGAGAAATGGAAATGGCACGCCTTCGTGGGAAGAAGGGTTTGATGAGCTTGAGCTTGAGCTTGAGTGCTCGTCGGTCGTCGGTAGAGAGGGGATGGGGTGAAGTTGGATGATGATGATGGAGGTATATTGGAGTGGGGTATGGCGTGTAGCTCGTGCGTTGGGTTAAGCGTACCAGCCCTATCCCATCATCAGCGCAAACCCAAGCACCACCATGAAGAAGGAAGGAAGGAAGGAAGGGAGGAAGAAAGAGACGTACATTATAAGGCATCCCCCTCCCATACAACATCATGCTACTCCCAGGCAACGTATTCATGCCCATCCCACCGGGCATCATACCCATACCGGAACCGTACGAGTCTGGCATTGATTGACGGAAAGCGTGTTCCATGCTGTTTTTCGTTTCGTCGTATTTCCGTTACGTCGTCGTCGATGTCGAGAGGAGAGCGGAGAATGAGAGAGGCGAGGGGAGAAGAGGGGAGGAGGGAGAGCAAGAAGAAAAGTCAGTCAATCTTTCGAAAACACCATCTTGATTCTTGATTTTGTGCGCCTTACCGATGAGCATCCACATTATCATCCACGAAATTGGCAGACGCCGGCGCCTACCGTTTCCGTCTCTGTCAGCTTTTCCCCTTCTATACTTGACATTGACGAAGCGAGGAAGCCGAAGCCGAGGAAGAGGAAGGGGAGAGGGGAGGAGGGAGGAGGGGAGGAGGGGAGAAGGGGAGAGGGGAGAGGGGAGAAGGGGAGAGGGGAGGAGGGGAGAGAGGAAGAGAGGAAGAGGGGGCTTACACCATAAGTTCCCATCATCGGATCATACATCCTACACCCATCATCAGCTTCTTGCCAACGCACAACAAAGAGAAGATGGAAAAAGAAAAAGAATAGAGGGAGGAAGCGTACCCGCCACCGTAACCGCTATAGTCACCATGAAAGTGTTAGCTCGCAGTGTAGGTTTTTGGGGCAGAGGACATACCCGTAGCCGCCGCCGTAGCCGCCGTACATGCTGGTGTCGTTAGTGTTTTCCAGAGGGCGACCAGAGGGCGAAAGAGAAGGAGGAAGGGGAGGGAGAGGAGGGAGAGGAGGGAGAGGGAGAGGGAAGGGAAAGGGGCTTACCCGGCACCGCCGTATCGAGGCATCTAGGACAACGTCAGCACAGCCCGTGGCAAAGAGAAAAGACGTACTCCATAACCACCCATACCCATACCCATCCCGCCCATCCCCATCCCACCCATACCCATCCCGCCCATGCCCATCCCGCCCATGCCCATCCCGCCCATCATCCCCCCCATCCCAGGGTACATCCCCCCAACCCCCATCCCCCCCGGATACATCCCCCCACCACCATAGTACGCCTTCACCGCATCGCGCGATTTCGGATTCGGATTGTTTTTTTGCCATTCCGTATTCATATATTTGATTTTCGAGGGCGGTTTCGGGAGCACGGCGTCGTCGTCCAGGGGCGCGGGGGGGTAGGCGTCGTGCCAGTATTGCGACAGGTGCGGCCGTTCGGGCAGGCGGACGCGCGAGTGTGGGTTTTTCGGGTGGTCCGCGGGCAGTTCGGAGCGGGGGGGCAGTTCGGGGCGGGTGAGCATTGTGCGGGGGTGGTGGTGCGCGTGGATGTGGTGAGGTTTGGAGGAGGGCGGGGGGGAGCGGGGTTGGCGGGTGCGGTTGTGGTCGGCGGGGTGGGATGAGTGGCAGGAAGGGGGAGGGTGGAAACGTACGTTAATGTGGATTCTCTCCTCGGGAAAAGGCTGGGAACTGACCATGGTATATATATGAAAGAAAAAAAAGTAGCTAGGTAATTAAGACGCTTGGATGCGCGATGGAGTAATCGTCGCTCGTCGGTAGTCGGAGAGCAAGGCGCAAAAGTAGAAGGAAAGGAGTTAAGAGGGCTCTGTGCGAAGCGCGAGAGAGTGGAGCAGGCGACGGTCGTGTGGGAGGCAGGCTGCGCTGGGTCGTCGTGTTTCGATCGAGAGGGGAAAGAGTTGCCCAGAGGGGAAGATATACCTGTTTGGGAAAGTGGCGAGTGCGTCGGCGTAGGTCGTAGCGCAGGGGGGGGAACGATCGTCCGCTTGTGGGTCCGGAGTGGTTGCTTGTCGACGGTGTGTGTGTGGTATTTACGGGGCAAGAAGGAAGAGATGTGGATGGAAGAAGAGATGCGAATGCTTGAGTGATATATGGGCAGCAGGTATTCGGAATGGGGGGTGATGGGACAATAGGATTCACCCTGAGACTCGCAAAGCTGCAGAGAACAACGCAGCGCAGGACAAAGGGGTGTGTGCACACACCGTTCCTGCCCGGCTATCCCCTCCCGGTCCGAGGGTGCTTGCCCTCCCCTCCACGTCATCACCATCACCCCGTGGCTAGCGCACCCACCATGCACAGCACAAGCATCGATCAACATCATCCCGTGGTCTTACGTAAGTGCATCGGGTGAGTGTCATTCTTCCGGTCATGCCCCTCATCCTGACGACAAACCTCTTATAGAGATGATAAAGCTCTCGAGCCTTTTCCTTCTTCTCCTCCCCAGCTAGCCCTGCCTGGTCAATGTACTCTTCAAACACGCTTTCGTTCCTCGGAACCATCGCCTGGTAGGTATGGAAGGTGTCGTAATTTGATTGCTTCGGAGGGCTGGGAGGGCTGAGGAGAAGACTTTGGGATGTAAAGAAGAGGCTGTCCCTTGCATCTCGACCACTCGGCCTCTAAATCAATGCCAAGTATGCATATAGCACTGTCACAACGCGCAAAATCTTATCTTTCGCGCGAGATGAAACCCTGGGGGGACTGTTACATGTACACGAATTGCTTCTGATACTCCTTTAACCAATACAGCGTGGGAGAAAGAATGGGAGGCAGACTTTCTTCGATCGCCTCCCGAAATACTCCAGATGGCAAAAAGGGTTGCCATTACTAGTCAATTATATATATGCAGCGACTTTTGCAATACGCCTCTGATGCATAGGTTCTGCGCACGACTAAGCTAATCGATAAGACAAACACCATCATGTCCCAAGACTTGTCCCGATTTCCACCCAACAGCCGTCTCGGCAATACAGACAACTCCTATGTGGGCCATATGTGCTACTGTCCGATGCACCTCAACATCTCAACACCCAAAGAGTCCGTGGCAGACTGGGTTGGGACAGGCAGGTCTCTCCGCCCCGGAGACTACGTCTCACTCGTGACTTTTCAGGATGGCACGTCCACTATAATGTGTGTGCACGGCGGGGTCAACTCAGTCCGTACTTCTGTGGGCGATCGTGAACCTGAGAAAGGAGACTGGATTGTGTGGCAAGTTCCACGAGAACGAATGGAGACCGCTGGCATCTATGAAGACCACAGAAACACGTTTAAGGAAGCGGTCTCGGTCCAAACGGGTGGTCTAGAGCCGGATGGAAAACTGTATCCAACAATTGACAACCTCGTCTTCAAGGTTGTCAGAGACGCCTTAACCGATGAAGCCTGTTTGGAGAGAGTTTACCAAGAGTACGACGACCGTCATCCTATAGACAAATCGCGTGAGGGAGATAGCTCAGGCAATGACCGCCCACTTTGAGAGAACGACCAGCAGGCATGTTCCGGCCAACTAGTCATGTGCAGGGCGGGGCTGATCAGGAGGTGAGAGGTTATGGAGGCGGGTATTGGTAGTTCTGCGAGGAGTTATAATAGTCGGCGTATGTATACGGGACCATGGCTGCCCTTCCCAGCTAGCCATATGTGTTACTGTCCCTTGCATCTCGACCACTCGGCCTCTAAATCGATGCCAAGTATGTATATAGCAACTGTTCACAACGCGCAAAATCTTATCTCCGCGCGAGATGAAACCCTGGGGGGACTGTTACATGTACACGAATTGCTTCTGATACTCCTTTAACCAATACAGCGTGGGAGAAAGAATGGGAGGCAGAATTTCTTCGATCGCCTCCCGAAATACTCCAGATGGCAAAAAGGGTTGCCATTACTAGTCAATTATATATATGCAGCGACTTTTGCAATACGCCTCTGATGCATAGCGTCTGTGCACCACTAAGCTAATCGATAAGACAAACACCATCATGTCCCAAGACTTGTCCCGATTTCCACCCAACAGCCGTCTTGGTAATACAGACAACAGTTCCTATGTGGGCCATATGTGCTACTGTCCGATGCACCTCGACCTCTCAAAATCCAAAGCGTCCGTGGCAGACTGGGTTGGGACAGGCAGGTCTCTCCGTCCCGGAGACTACGTCTCACTCGTGACTTTTAAGGATGGCACGTCCACTATGATGTGTGACGGCTGCGGTGTGGCCGCAGTCGGTGCTGCTGTGGGCGATCGTGAACCTGAGAAAGGAGAACGAATCGTTGGGACTGTTACACGGGAAAATATGGAGACCGCTGGTATTCATGAAGACTACAGAGACACGTTTCGGGAGGCGACCTCACTCACAACGGGTGCTGTAGACCCAAATGGAGAGCTGTATCCATGGATAATTGACAATCCCGTCTTCAAGGTTGACAGAGACTCCTTTACCGATAAAGCCAGTTTTATGAGCGGTTGGGATGAGTACGACGTCCGTCATCCTATAGACCCCTCGCGTCACGAGATAGCTCAGGGAATGGCCGCCCACTATATGTTAATGACCAGCAAGCATGGCGGCTGAGAATATTGCGAGAGCTGTAGCAGCGATGAGCCTTGGTAGTAGGGTGTGACGAGAGAGAAGCGGCAGCCGCGTATACATGCATTTGCTTCACTGTGTTTTAGTGTTTGTCATATGCAAGGCATCGACAGGAAGTCATTGATGGAAAAGACTATCTGCGGAGTGTCTATCTAGAAGGGGCAGTGTTTGATTCTGGAGTTCAGTACGAGTACGCAGGACGCTGCCAGTATATACGTGTACCAGTAGTCAAGTAGTTACGGAACGTAGCGGGACCATGTGGCACGGGAAGGTTCAGGGACTAGCAGCAGGGTATATTGTGGAGCCTGTTGTGCTTTCTCATGCTTCTTCATCTTACCAGGTGATGGGTGCTGAAGACTGTACAACAGTATTCAAAAGATAGAAGTCAGATTGCTCTTACCATTGGGCATATCACTTCCTATCACCGACTAAGCCACTGGTTAAAGGTCGCCACTCCACGAGAAACAAATTATCCCCGCATCACCATACGCCATGGCCACCGTAGGCAAGGTCGTCGACCTGCCTAGACTCCTGGGTAACAACTGAAGAACGCTCAGGTGTGGCATGACAAGCTCTCTGCCTATTTCCGTGCCAAGGGACTCTCCTCATAAATCGAGGGGGTCGAGAAGGAACCCACTCAAAATCATACAGGACTCGTACGTACCGTTCGCGCAGGTTCTGTGGCTTTGGACATGACAGGCAAAGAGGATAAGAGGGATGCGTGGGAGGAGTGGAGGCGAAACGAGAACGAATGCCAAGGTGTGATAATGCAGACGGTGAACGAGGACCTGTAATTGTACCTCAGTGACATCATGTCAGCCGCTGCGATGTGGGCGTACATCAATAATCCCAAGTATGCATATAGCAACTGTCACAACGCGCAGAATCTTATCTTTCGCGCGAGATGAAACCCTGGGGGGACTGTACATGCAAAGGAGCTATGGAGCCACCGTTGCATTGTACTGTTCCAGCGGGGCTGGAATGGTTACCTTTTGCAGCGGTTAAGAAGCCCAACTGATTGAGTGTTCCTTTGCAGTTGCATACTTTACAGTACATATACACAAAGTGCTTCTGAGACTCCTTTCGCCAAAACAGCGTGGGGGAAAGAATGGGAGGCAGACTTTCTTCAATCGCCTCCCGAAATACTCCAGATGGCAAAGGATTTCCAGTACGATTCTATTTATATAAAGCAGCGACTGTTGCAATACGCCTCTGATGCATAGCTTCTGCGCACGACTAAGCTAATCGACAAGACAAACACCATCATGTCCCAAGACTTGTCCCGATTTCCACCCAACAGCTGTTTCGGTGGTACAAACATCAACTTGAATGAGGCCCATATGTGCTACTCTCCGATGCACCTCGACCTCTCAGCACCCAAAGAGTCCGTGGCAGACTGGGTTGGGACAGGCAAGTCTATGCGTGCCGGCCAAAACATCTCACGCGTGAATTTTGAGGATGGCACGTCCACTTTAATGTGTCTGCCCTGCGGTGTGAACGCAATGTACTCTATTGTGGGTGATCGTGAATTTGAGAAAGGAGAACGAGTCGTTGGGACTGTTACACGGGAAGAGATGGAGACCGCTGGCATCTATGAAGACCACAGAAACACGTTTAAGGAAGCGGTCTCGGTCCAAACGGGTGGTGTAGGCCCGGATGGAGAGCTGTATTCATGGACAATTGACAACCACGTCTTCAAGTTTAACAGAGACGCTGTCTTGGTTAAGGAGTCATCTGTGTAAATCGTTCATTCAAGTAGATAGACTAGTTGTGTGTTTGTGGACCGTGCTCTCCGTTCATAACACATCATAGCCTTCTTTCATAGTTCTTCTTCTTCATATGCGACAATAACGAAAAGGTTTTTGCCCCTTATAACAAAACTCTCTTCAGCACGTCAAGGGCACTACCCAAGCGTGACAGACGCCTTTACCGATACAGCCAGATTGGGGAAGGCTTATGATGAGCACGACGCCCCTCATCCTATAGACAAATCGCGTGAGGGAAATAGCTCAGGCAATGACCGCCCACTTTGAGAGAATGACCAGCAGGCATGTTCCGACCAACTAGTCATGTGCAGGGCGGGGCTGGTCAGGAGATTAGAGGTTATGGAGGCGGGTATTGGTAGTTCTGCGAGGAGTTATAGTCGGTGTATGTATACGGGACCATGATTGCCTTTCCCAGCTAGCCATAGGTGCTAGAAGGATGTTAGCCATAAGTAGGATTGCAAAATGCGAAAAATGCCAAAGGCCCGGGTGTTTGTCCATTTACACTCACCGTGACGGCGCCCGACGAGTCGAGTTCCACGCGCCACTATCTCACTCAACTTGGGTAGTACTTTGTATGTATGCAAGAGCCAGTGTATGAACGCAAATGGGAACAGGATACTTGCATACGGGAAACATCTATCGACCAATACTCTCATCCCAGATCCACCCACCGCGCCGTTCACCAGCCATATCCATAAACAACCCAAACGCCATTCCCTGCTGCCCCGAAGAGCCCAGGGCCCGGGTGCTAAAGAACAATGTCCCATTCTCCCAGTTATACTCTTCATCTCGAAGACACGCAGTAGTATAAAGACTGGAACATCGATCAACATCCCACCTCCGAAAGCGCCAGATCTCGCTTACATAATCCCGACCAAGCAGCAGCGGGATCAAAAAACACCGCATTGCGGCGTAAACAAATGACGTGTTGCGCGCCCATCTCCTCTATCATTTCCCATCTCCCCTTCTATCCCGTACAAAATGTCCCTCAGAGGCCCCAGCGGCAAATTCTCCCTCGCAGGCTTCGGCCGCAAAGTATCCGGCGTCGACCGCCCCTCCTCCCCCGCGGAACACAATTCGTCGGGGTACGAAGATGAGACGTCGCCTGTCCGCGAGTCGCATGGCGGAGGCGGAGGAGCAGGGTTTGATGGGTTTGGGCAGAAGTTGCAGGGCAAGTTGGCGCATAATCGGTTGTTGCCTTCGTTGGGGCATAAGGATCTGAGGCTGTTGCAGGAGTGAGTCTTTTCTCCTTTGAGGTGGATAGTGGCGAGCGACACGAGGTTGCGTCTTTGGTGGAGAAAGCTGACTTGGGAATAGCATCATCTCATCGGAAAAGGGCGTATTGGCGGGTACAGAAAAACTCTCGAGCGAAACCGCCAAAGCCTCCTCCGCCCTCCCGCCCTACGGCCAACAAGAAGGCCCCGACCTGCAAGACATCCTCACCCAATCCTCCACCCTCCTCAACCACCTCACCACCGCCCTCACCACCTTCTCCGGGCACACCGCCCACATGCGCGCCTCCCTCAAAAAAGTGCGAGAGAGGGAGGAGGGGCTGATAGAGCTCAAGGCGAGGAGAAAGACGACGGGGACAAAGGCGGAGGGGGCGGAGAGGAAGTTGAGCAAGATGGGGCCGGAGAATAAGGCGTTGCCGCAGCAGACCGAGCTGCTGGAGAGGCTGAGGCAGGAGATTAGGCAGTTGGATCAGGATATCTTGACGGAAGAGACCAAGATGGGTGATTTCAAGCGACAGTCAGTCTCTCCTCTTGCTTCTTTTGTTCATCGCTAATCTCGAATGCAGGGCGATCAAGGAAGCACTCTCCTACAAGTTTGGTGGGCTGGAAGAGCTCGGCGAAAAAATGTGCATCATCGGTGAACTTGGTAAACTCTTGCTCGAAGAAGTGCCCTTGGAAGAGACGCCGACGGGATACGGCCGCGCGCCTTATACGGGGTACGACAAGACTGAGAGTGCCGTCAATGAAGCTACCAAATGCGTACGTCCCCCACTCATTCTTGTTGCAGGCAAAAAGCTGAATAATGAGGCAGCTCGCGACGGTAGAATTCCACGCCGCAAGCCACAAGCCCAAACCACCCGGTCTTCCCCAGCCAGGCTTCGCTGCTCCTCTCCGTACGCCCACCCTACCCCATTCAGACTCGAACCACGACGAGCACGAGCGCGAGCGCGGTATCGCCGCTGCCGCAGACTATGGCGACTATCCCGCCAACACCCCGCACAGTCCTCCCCGCGACTACTTGGGCGACATTCCCGGCGTTGGGCAGGGCAGAGAGAGGGAAGCGACGTATGCGTTGGATAATGCGGATCCGTATGGCGGGATTGAGACGAACGCGTACGAACAACATGCTGGGGGCGCGAACCCGTATGACGAGTTTGGCGGTACGCGCCAAGTCGTCTTTGACTCGCCCCACCACGACCAGCCCACCCACTTTGTCGCCCCCATCCCTCCTGCTGTCTCTTCTTCACCCGCGGTAGACAGAGAGGCTGAGACGCCGGGTCAGGGCGTGGTGGAGCATGGGTACGAGTACGAGCAGCAAAAGGCATTGGAGGCGGATGATGCGTGGCGCAAGCTCGAAGCTGAAGAAGCTGCTTGGCGAACGCAGGCCGAGGCTGAAGACTCGGCCGCCGCTTCGGGGGCTGTACCCCCTCCCCCCGTCCCTAGCGACTCGCGCCCCGCGCCTCAGATCTCTGCAGGCGCACCTTGGGAACCTCTCAAGCTCTCTCGCCAAGAGACGCCCGACCACGCTTCTCGGTCCCTCCACGACGGTCCCTCGCACTCAAACCAACAACCCGCTGCTTCACAGGTATACGAGCCCGCCCCCGCTCTGCCCAACCCGCATGGCAATGTTTCGCCGGCGGCGAGCAGCGAACTCGCCCCGCCGCCTTCGGCATGGAACACCCGCAGCGGCGGTACACCCACCCCGAGCCAAGGCCATTCCGACGCTTTCCACACGCCTATGGCTTCGCCTCAACCCGAGGCCGTGACGCAGATCCCGCCTGTACCCGACTACACCCCCGAAGGCGAAGGCGACGAACTCGCCATCCCCCCACCTGCCCAGAGCGCGACACCTACGGGGCAAACACCGCCTTCGGTGGTCACCAGTCCCCGCGAATACTTTCCCGGGCAAGTGATCCCCTCCGCGAGCGGGGGCAAGATCTCAAAAGCCGCTTTCAGGCGGGGCAAGCCAAAGACGAGTTTGGGGCCGAACGATGATATCACGTCGCCTTCTTCCGTGACTTCGGCTGGGATCGCGGGGCATGGTGCTGGTGGGCCTTCTTCGGCCGGGGCTGGGGCCGGGGCTGGGTATGGGGAGGAAGAGTATCAGGGGGTGAGGAGGTTGCCTGTGCCGCCTCTTGATACCGAGGCGGAGGCGTTGACGAGGGAGGGAGTTGTGAGCCCGCCGCCTGTTTATCAGACTGAGGAGAGTTTGAGATAGACGTGAGACGGCGATGAGGGGGAGAGATGGTCGAGGGAGAGGAGGAATCTTGGTGCTACACGTGTCTATCTTTTTTATACCCCTGAATGAATCTTTAATGCAAGTCATCTTCGATTGCACTGATGATACAAAGCATGCATATGCTGGGCTTCGTGTGTGGCCGCATGTTGATGACGTTGTTATGGTACAGTACATCACTCGAGATATGTTGCTAGATGATATCAATGCCGGAAAATACTGCTTCTCGTCAGCACCTGTTGATCGACTCTCCTCCACCGGCGTACGAGATCTTGTGACTCACACATTTTTATAGGGGTACGGAAATGAGCCTCGGTCCGAGTGGGTCAGTGGTCGTTTAGGGAATGAGCCCGACCCGGCGCCTGTCAGCGCTATTCTGATACTCCTTTCACCATGACACACCACACATTGAGTCCCCCAACATGACTAGTCCACGCTATACATATAGCTGAATGTGTTCAGACGTAAAGTATCGCTGTTGATATACACGAAAGCTGTTGTGATACGTTGGAACTTCCCCCGCGTCAAGGGAGCAGGAGTCATCTGGGAGTTCGCGGTCGCGTCGGGGTTGGAAGAAGTGATAAAGGTGTCGTATGGCTACAGTCAGAGTAAGTACTCAGACGGCCTCTTCCATTGACGACTCTGAAGACGGACAGATCTACCTCAGAAACTATATAAATGCAACATTGTATTCTTCACATCTCTCCCTCAAGCATACTGTACCTGCAACAGCTAAGCTAGATCAACATCATCTCGATTTCTTCTCCAAGCAACCATGTCGCTCGACTTGTCTACTTTCCCGCCCAACAGTCGCTACGGAAACTCTAGCAACGATTACACTGGTCACATGTGCTACTGTCCCATGCATCTTGACCTCTCGGCACCCAAAAGCTCGGTGGGTGAATGGGTCGGGTCCGGAAAACTCCTTACTCCTGGAACCGGCGTCCATCTCGTGACGTTTGAAGACGGGAACTCTACTTTTCTTTGCGGAGGATGCGCCGTGTCTGCCGTTGGGTGTTCCACGGGAGATCCTGACGAGAACGAGTGGGCCGTAGGAACAATCACGCGCAATACCATGGAGACCGCCGGTATCTATGAAGGCTACAAGAACACCTTTGAAAAAGCAGTTTCTATACAACCAGGAGCTATGAACCCAGAGGGGGAGATCTTTTCGCTCTACGAGGAAGCGACCCCGTTCAAGATTGACAGAAACACCATGACTGATCCAGACACGGTGTCGAGGAAGTTTACCGAGTTTGTACAACTCCAGACTGTGGATAAGTCCAAACGATCTCTAGCTGTGGAATGGAGGAAACAGGATTGGGAATAGGATTCCCAGCACAAGAGTTGACGATATAGGATAGAGGAAAGAATGTTATCATAGCATGTATGCATATACAATGCCAGTGTGCAATGTATCAACGAGAACGCTGTCTAGATGACTCTTCTCTTACCGTCGTCGTGAGGTCCGAAGGTGTACTCTTCTCTCCGCTTTCCTGGTAATTTTTGGGAAAAGAACGTCAGCCGTGTCCTGGTACGATCATAGAATTCTAGCAGCTCTTTGTCACGGCCTGCTGGGACGCAGCAGGGGAGAGGACTGGAAAAGGTAATTTTGGAGGGGAAAAGACCTTTTCGGTATTATCGCATGGAAAGAGAAGAGTAGAACAATGATATGAATTGAGTATATAACCGCGCGTCCTTCAACCATCCACACAACTCAGCGCCAGTGCCACTTCAGGGATTTCTACGTGTGACACTCTTACACTGGGCACATGTGCTACTGTCCCATGCATCTTGACCTCTCGGCACCCATAAGCTCGGTGGGCGAATGGGTCGGGTCGGGGAAACACCTCGGCCCTGCAAGCGCCGTCCAGCTCGTGACGTTTTTTGAAGACGGAAAGTCTACTTATCTTTGCGGAGGGTGCGGCGTCACGGCAGTTGCATGTTCCACGGGAGAGCCTGACGACAACGAGATGGTCGTAGGAACAGTCACGCGCAAGACCATGGAGACTGCCCGCATCTATGAGGACTACAGGAACACCTTTGAGAAGATATAGTCTCCAATCAATAGTATACTAAAGAAGAGAAATCAATAAAACGGACTAAAGTATACTGACATTGTTGGGTTTCTGACACGCATGGGTAGTGTGCCCGTGTTGAAGAGAGTTTTGTTATAAGGGGCAAAAAACTTTTCGTTATTGTCGCATATGAAGAAGAAGAACTATGAAAGAAGACTATGATATGTTATAAACGGAGAGCACGGTCCACGCACACGCAACTAGTTTACTAATCTACTTGAATGAATGACTTACTCAGATGACCCTTTAACCATGACAGTTTCATATCATATAGCTGAATAGTCAATATATTCAATCGATTGGTCAAGAATAAATTAATCTTCTCATTCTCAGCAAACGCCTTCCCCCGCGTCAAGGGAGCAGGAGTCATCTGGTCAAGAATAAATTAATTGTATCATTTTCAGCAAACGCCTTCTCCCGCGTCAAGGGAGCAGGAGTCATCTGGAGTTCGCGGTCGCGTCGGGGTTGGAAGAAGTAATAAAGGTGTGGTATGGCTACAGTCAGAGTAAGTACTCAGACGGCCTCTTCTATTGACGACTCTGAAGACCGATAGATCTACCTCAGAAACGATATAAATGCAGCATTGTGTTCTTCACATCTCTCCCTCAAGCATACCTGCAACAGCTAAGCTAGATCAACATCATCTCGATTTCTTCTCCAAGCAACCATGTCGCTCGACTTGTCTACTTTCCCGCCCAACAGCCGCTACGGAAACTCGACCAACGCTTACACTGGTCACATGTGCTACTGTCCCATGCATCTTGACCTCTCGGCACCCAAAAACTCGGTTGGTGAATGGGTGGGGTCCGGAAAACTCCTTACCCCTGGAACGGGCGTCCAGCTCGTGACGTTTGAAGACGGTAAATCTACTTTTCTTTGCGTAGGATGCGCCGTGTTTGCCGTTGAGTGTTCCACGGGAGATCCCGACGAGAACGAGTGGGCCGTAGGAAGGGTCACGCGCAAGACCATGGTGACCGCCGGTATCTATGAAGGCTACAAGAACACCTTTGAAAAAGCAGTTTCTGTACAATTAGGAGCTATGAATCCAGAGGGGGAGATCTTTTCGCTCTACGAGGAAGCGACCCCGTTCAAGATTGACAGAAACACCATGACTGATCCAGACACGGTGTCGAGGAAATTTACCGAGTTTGCACAACTCCAGACTGTGGATAAGTCCAAACTATCTCTAGCTGTGGAATGGAGGAAACAGGATTGGGAATAGGATTCCCAGCACAAGAGTTGACGATATAGGATATAGGAAAGAATGTTATCATAGCATGTATGCATATGCAATGCCAGTGTGCAATGTATCAACGAGAAAGCTGTCTAGATGACTCTTCTCTTAGCGTTGTCGTGAGGTCCGATGGTGTACTCTTCTCTCCGCTTTCCAGTCAGTATTTGGGAAAAGAACTTCAGTCGTGTACTTGTACGATCATAGACCTCAGTTCTCAACACTGACGATCTGTATTCTGGAGAGAAAACCATCCATCAAAGTACCTCCTTACACTCGGGGTGACTTTTCCATGCACTGCTGACCAGATGTCACTGCTACTGGCCATTCACTCGTTTCCTTTCATAATGGATCCGAAAGAGACCTTACCACAGTGTCATGATGAAGGGTAACAGGTGTGAACCCATTCTCAGTAAACAAGCTGACAATTCGCCGAGTCAAGGGAGCGTGGGTCGTTCTCCAATTCGCGGTTGGGTTTAGAATATGTATAGAAGTTATGGTATCAGCGCAACCGGAGGAAGAAGGTCCCAGGTGACCTCTTTTCGCGAGGACTCACAACGTCGACAGAGATACCTGAAAGACTACATACAATCAGCATTATCTTCTTTGCATCTCTCGCTCATGCATGCTCGCTCACTATTGCGACAGCAACTAAGATGGATTAACATCATCTGAATTTTTCCAGGCCACCATGTCACTCGACTTGAATGGAGGAGTCAAGATTGGAAGAAGAAACTCACCGAAAAGCGACAGGGGACAATAGTGTGACAAAGCTGTGGGTGTACTTGGGAGCGCTATTATGCATTTCGATCTAGAAGAATATACTACGTCAAGAGGATACTCCAGCGGCATGAAGAGGGGTTTGAACATCGCTGGTTCGACATGTGGGACGAGTACAAGCCTGATCCGGAAAAGTATCAGTTGGACAGGTTTGCGGGAGAGTTGCGGATCCCGGAGAGCGAGCTGGTGTTGAAGAGGAAGAGTGAGGGGATGTCACACGTAGCAAATTCCTGAAGTGGCACGGTCGACTGGCGCTGAGTTGTGTGGATGGTTGAAGGACACGCGATGTACTCTTTCCATGCGATAATACCGAAAAGGTCTTTTCCCCTCTTTCAACCCCTTTTCCAGTCCCGTCCCTGCTGCGTCCCAGCTAGGTCGTGACTCGTACCCGTCACGAGCCTTGAGCGTTGACGCTGGCGGGCTCCCGACGACCACCCCGGCCGCCGGAGTGTAACTGGTGTTGTTCGACTACTCCAGTGGCTGCTCAGAAGCCTTTTCCTCCCTGTACATGTACTGCCCAAGGATATGATATCCATGAGTGGCCGGGTCTCCACGAGGGGTAAGAAGGATCCCGGTGAGATTGTGGGAGCGAGTGTGGATTGTGATCAAACATTCCAAGGCACGGGTCCGAATATGATCCTCACCACCTGCTCGCACCGCCTCTCACGTCCATCATTTCACTTTCACTTTCGTCTTCCCCATCGTCGACCTCCCCCCCATCCTCTATCACACTCCGCACTCTTCGCCCTTCTCAATACTCTGCTCTCGTCGACCTCCCTCAAACTTCGCCATGGACGACGTTACCACGGACCAGCCGGTCACTATCGATCCCCTTGCGTCTTCCTCGCCAGGCCACTCCGACTTGAAGAAGCGGGACGTGGTGAGGGCTTTCGCCCATATAGACAACTTCTGGCGGCGGTTTGACCTCAGCCTTTGTAAGCGTCCGCAGTGTTATGCGGTAGTCTAAGCTCACCTCCTCCCCGGTAGACCTGGTGCTTGACCTGGTGCTGTTTATTTTCTTCGGTGGCAATTTGGGCGTACTGCTTTACTGGATCTCTTCGTCAAGGGAGGGAGAGTCCAGCATGGTCCGCAAGTGGTGAGTGTATCAGTGTGCTTTAGCGATTCACCTTCTCGTTGGATGGGATGTGGAAATTCTCCTTCCATATGAAAGAGTTCCTCAGTAAGCTTCCGTGCGTCCTCCTCAACTACCCGTTGCTGCAGTTGAGGAGCACGTACGGGAGCTTACTGATGAACTCTTTCATATGGAAAGAGAATTTCCCCATCCCATACACACTCAGACTCCCTTCGTCTCGGTCGAGAATCTGGCTAGTGATAGTATGAAAACATGCATGTGCTGGGCTTCGTATATGGCCGCATGCCGATAGTGTTGTTATTGTACATGATGGCGAGTATAATAAAGGGACTGGGGGAAGAAACTCTAGAGGGTGTCTCGTCAGCCATCGTTACTCTCCGACTCCCATCTCCGGATAGTCACTCAACAACTCACCGATCACAATCTACCGAGAATGACCAGAATCGCCAGTGCCGATAACCAAACAATAGTCAGCACCGCACCGACCAGTCCCACGGCTTGCCCGCAAAGAAGAGGAAGAGGGAGAGGGTCTATGAGATCTTGTTCCCAACGCAGGTAAATCGAGAAGACGCCCGCCCATCCAGTGGCGAGGGCAAGAGCGATGTTATCGGAGAGTATGGTTGTGGTGGGCGGTATGCGGCTGGTAGTAATGTCAGCAATCAGCAAGATCCGGCGCTCGAGCGGGGGGCGTATCAAGTCTCACCCCCATAACATTTTGACTATGGTGAAAGCTAAGAGACACAGCTGAAGGATAGCTAGAGCACGGAATCAGTCAGAGTATCTATCACTCGAGACGTAGGCCTGGACCATGATGGTCAGACACACCTATGCCCCCTCGACTCTGGCCCCGATGATTCTCCAGCCGCATCACAGCTACAAGATCTCGCCCGTCGGTCCACGATGGGTCCGCGCGCTGGACGGCCAACCACGCTTCGCACCGCCGCCCATTCACATCCGCGCCCCATTCTTCGAAAGGCTCGGTGATATACGGTCCAGGAGTCATTCTCCATATGGTGGTGATGCAATCGCGGACTCTGGCGGGCAGGGCGGTGGTGAGGGACGTCGTCATGGTTCGATGAAAGGTGCTGCAGAAGAGCGTGGGCGCGTGCGTGTTGGCGTAAGTGGGGGGGGGGCAAGGAGGAAGGGGCGATTCTGGGGCTCGGGACGCTAGCGCTGATGAGGTGTGGTTGATGAACAGGTGAGGAGGAATGGTATCAGGCGTTGCGGAATGGATCAAAACACCTGTTTCGTAGTTGTTTGGTTGGCTAACAGCGGTCTTGTCCGCACCCGCACTTGCTCGGCAAAGGCAAAGAGGGCATGGGATCTCGGCGTAAGTGTATGAAACATACATGTGCTGGGCTTCGTGTACGGCCGTATGCGATGATAATCGCATACACTTGAAGGATGTATATATCTAGTATAGGGGCGATGGGCGAAAAGGCTATGGGGGGCGTCTCGTCAGCACCCATTACTCCTCGACTGTTCATTCTCGCATGCTCAAGTAGCTGAAACTTACTGATCAACTCCTATATAACAAAGTCAAAGGCACCAGTGCCACCAACCAAAACACAGTCAGACCCACAGAAAGTAGCTTATCGATGGGGCCCGAAGATGTGAACGTATCAGGGCAGCGGGTGAGAGCAAAAGCCGGACATCGAGAGTCGTCGTCAAGGCGGGGTGTTGGGGGCGAGGCGCTGGTGTGGGGGAGCGCTGGGCCCGGGCCAGGCCAGCAGCATCCGGGGGCGAGAAGCTGGGTGGGCCGAGTGGTGCTGGGGGATGAATTCGAGAAAGAAGAGGAGGGAAGATGCCCCTTCTTTCTGGTGGAGCTCCCCACAGTCTCGTGTTTCCTCGTGTTTCCTGGGGCTTGGTCGCGTCGACGCGTCGGAGGTCCGAGCGCAGCGCTGCTGCAGAACGCAAGAGCGAAATCCTCTCCATCGTCGTCAGATGCTTCTCCAAGCATTCGCACGTCTCTGTGAGCTATCCCTAACACCAACACGATCTTCTCGCCAGCCATGCACCCTCCCGAACGCTGCTCGGAAACCAGCTGCAGCCGGCCAAGCCAACATTTTTTTTTGCCGGTCACACAGAAGCCGAAAGCCGAGAGCAAACTCAGCCTGAATTCAGTCCTCCCTTTCCTCCTCTCTTCACGTCTTCCGCCCCAATGGACTACGCCCAGCACCAACACAATATGCTCGCACACCATCTGCCCTCCCACATGCTGCCCAGCACCCAGCAGCAGCCGGCGCCCACTACAGTGACGACCAAGCCAAAAACGTACTATCTAGGCGGGGCGTACTTGCGGCCATCCTATCCCGGCATGGGCTTGGGACCAATGTACATTGGGAGGTATCATCCCAATATCGGATATGTGCCCAGCAATGGTATGATGATGGGCGGTCATGGGGTGGGGTGTTTCTCACGAGGCGGCAAGAAGCACGCAAAGCTAACGTTGGTTGACGCTAGATGTCTAATTGGTGTCCCGGCGGAGGGTAAGCTCTCGTCTTCTTCTCAAAGTCTGAGAAGCTCACAGTGGTGCAGTATGTATGGGAGCTTTGGAATGGGATATCGGTGGGTAGCATTCACACCGAGTTCTCCTTGCATGCGCGCTGATTTTCCATTGTGATGTGGTAGTGGATACGGCGGGTACGTCAAGCTTCTTCTTCAGATCCTTCCTGACATATTCCCAAGAGTCGTGGATCCCATGGGAACGTATCCCGTGAGTTCTCATACTCTTACCTCGAGTCCTGTCTGCAAGAGATAGCATAAAGCACAAAAGAGCGAAATCTGACGATGTGTCTGTAGTTTGGCTATTGACTCATCAAAGAGTTTGGAGAATACTAGTCGCCATGCATCTGTGCCACACTCGGGCGCAATAGGGTCACCATTCACAAGATCGCACTCGCAAGTCTTCGCCCCCGCCCGCACATCAATAAAACTCGACACTCTTATGTTGCCACCTCACCTCGAGATCTCAACTCCTTTCTCCCATCCCGCCTCCATCCCGCTGAAAAGATTGCCCATTGCGGCGCCATGAGTCATACCCACCCGCTCTCCATTCATCTCCCAAAAGCGGCGCTATCGGGCCCTCCAATGTTTATTTAGATCAAGTGAACGATAGACCGATAGACGATAAGGGATGGGGTGAACGGATAAGGCGGGTATCCTCTGCAGAGTCTTCTGTGAGATAAGAAAAGGAAGGCGCTGTTGGGGACTATATATGGCCCACGGGAAATGTAGCCACTGTAGCACAATCAGCATTCTTCCCCTAGCACCCCAAAAAGTCACAACTCACAATCAACAGCCCGCCATGCTCCCCCAAGACCTCGCCCGACTCCAAATCTCCACCCACCCCTCCAACCCCACCCCTCCCTCAGCATACTCCCCCTACCTCCCCACCCCACCACCCGAACCCTCCTCCCCCCTCCTCCCAGCCGCCCAAGCCACCGTATACATCCCCACCCCCGTCCATCCCCAAGCCCTGGCTTACGCGCGTACCCGCTTTGCCAAAGTCCTCGCGGCGCATGAGGTTGGGGCGGAGGAAGGGTGGGCAAGGGCAGATGGGGTAGTGAGCAGGGCTGCGAGGATTGGGCGTGGGCAGTTGGAGGCGGGGGAGGGGGGGAATAAGGTGATGGGGATTGGGATCGTTGGAGTCGGGTATGACAGTATCGATATTGAGTGCTGCAAGGAGCGCTGTATCACCGTCATGAGTGAGCTCTCTTCCGAAAACTTGTTTGACCAAGCTTACCTAGAGTACAGACTGCCCCGGGGCAAACTCCCAAGTAGTCGCCGAACTGACTCTGAGCCTCACCCTTGCCCTTCTCCGCCGCGTACCCGAGCTCGACCGACGCCTCCGCCAAGGCGAGATGATGTTGAGTATCGACAACCTCGGCCGAACATTGCGGGGGAAGAAGGTAGGTATGGTCGGTATGGGCGCTACCGCCCGACGAGCTGCAGACATATTCCACGTACGTCTTCTTGCCAACGCATAACTCGGTAAAAAGCTGATGAAGGGTTTCACATCAGCACGCATTCGATTGTGAGATCCACATCTTCTCGCCAACCACCTCATACACCCGCTGGTCCACCTCCGACCCTTCCGGACCCCTCCCCCACACCCGCCATTCATCCCTCGCCAGCCTCCTCCCCCTGATCGACATCCTGACCCTCCACTGCCCGCTGACCGACGCCACCCGCAACATGATCAGCACCCGAGAGCTGGGGTGGATGAAGCCGGGGAGTGTGATGGTCAACATGTCGAGGGGCGCGGTGGTTGATGAGGTTGCGCTGAAGGAGGAGTTGAGTAAGCCTGAGCTCGTTTTGGAGGAGGAAGGGGATGGGAATGGGAAGGGGAGAAAGCTTTGGGCGGCAGCTTCTGATGTGTTTGCTTCCGAGCCCATTCAGAAAGACCAATCCAATGGGCTTCTCGACCTTCCAAACTTTATTGGGACTCCCCATATGTGAGCAATCTTTCCCAGAATTGTGCCGAGAAAAGAGTTGGAGCTGACCAGAAAACAGCGGAGGCAGCACGGTCGAAGCGCAAGTAGACGTGTGTATCCAAGCTATCGATCAGCTCGCAGACTTTTTCGATGGCCATCAGGTGAGGAACCGGGTTTGTTGAATGAGACCAGGTCTGGGAGCGTGTGATGTTAATCAGTGTGGCAATTTGGCGAATTTTGACGTGGGGAAAAAGTGATGAGTAACGAGACGGTATTCAGTTGTAAGAATGCAGTTTTGAAAACCTGGTGATTTGCGAGGCAGGGAGAGGTGCACTTGGCGGCGGGCAAGTATCAGATTCTGATGTCGGTCTTTCGGGCGCCAACATGGGAGGAGAGATGCGGTGGGCCACAAGAGAAGGTAGGCCATACTTCATCTTGTAATTCCGTTCCGTCTTGCAGAGATGTGAGACGCTAGAACGTGTAGGATCAGCATACGATGAAATGAGTAAGATCAAATGCATACCAGTGAAACTCGTGACTTTTGCCAAGCCGAAAAGACAATGGACCGGAATGGTCAATACGATGTCGAGCGCTATGCGAGTCATTGTGTCCACGTCCCTTCTTCTGCACCCCAATGGCCTGTACAATACGCCGACCCTTATGCCTGCAGTACAATCTACAATACATATCCAAGCCAGCCAAAAAAAAAAAACACCCATCGCACCTCAATCACCGGCAAATCAAGGTATTCAGACATCTTCAGTCGTGCTGCTCCATCTATCACCAAGTCAGCTTGCTCCTACCAGCGGGATGTTGTGCAAGATACAAACTTGAGATGACTTTCGTAGAACTTGAGGACCTTGTAGGGGAACCGCTCGTACGCCAGGTCGCGCGGTATGACCGATTTCGTCCCCTTCGTCCTATCGCTTGCATCAGCTCGGAGTTCCAACTAGTTGAAAGACTCACATGGTGACCAACACGATAATCTTGCCGTCATCATCCATGTCTATCGTATCCACCGACTCGACAACGTTCTCCCAGTCCTTCATCTTCATGTATGCGGTGTACTCGTCGATATATTCGGGATCGTTGGCCGCAGGTTCATCCTCCTCCTCCGGCTCTTCGGATGAATCCTTGACTACCCGCTTGCGGCCATTGACAGCTGATGTCCGTGAACGTTTGAGGGCTGGCTCGTTGTCCTCTTTTACTGCCAAAGATGCGGAGACGCGGGATGAGCTCGCACGAACGCTGTCTTTTGAGGGACGGCCGCGTTTCTTGGGGGCCGGCTCCGGTTCCTTCGACTCTGCTTCCTTTTGCTTGTCCCAATATATTTTGAGCAATTCTTCCGCATGGCTCCTGGAGCAAAAAATCAGATGAAGGTCACATCAAAAGATAACAAAACTCACACGTTGGCCTCAGGCTCCCAAGAGTTATGGATAGGTCCGTAGTTCTTCCAGGATACATGGTCTGTTTTGTGTCAGTTGTACCCCTCAGCATGATGTAATCCCGTACATTCCAGTTTGTTCTGCATGATACAATCAGTCTCGGGTCGCGCCGACGCATCTTGTACTCACGCCTCTGGTCTTTCTGTGCCCCAGGATCGCCTCCACTTCGTACTCTTCCTCCTCACTGCCTTCGCTTTCTGATTCGGACACGATAGGCTGCTTGGCTTTGGGCATGGCTGTGGATGGGTGTGTTTGTGGTTGTTGTTGACGTTCCCGCGAGATGAAAGAGATGAGTGAATGTCGTGACGAAGGAAGGCGGTGATTATTATTTCCTGCTTTTCCTGCTTTTCTCCGGACGCGCGACACGGTGTGGTTCTATGACTTCGATGGTATTCCAACAACCCCCATACAATCAAAATATCCCCTAAAATGGCTTCAGGACACTCTGTAGGCCCCGGCGCCTCCATCTCAGACAGCTCCTTCACCGACAAGGTCAGTCAGATATCGTCGGGAGGGGCGCGTGCTGACTTTGACTGCAGGGAAGGGGCCAGGAAGTTCGACTGTCGAATATGAACGCTGCTAAGAGTATGCAGTATGCCAGGGAGCATGGGGATGTGTACTGACTAGCCTGTAGCCGTTGCCGATGCTGTGCGAACCAGTTTGGGACCAAAGGGAATGGACAAAATGGTGCGCTTGATAAATATTACCGCGCGGTCATCGCTGACAGAGTACAAAGATTCAAACCGGTACCGGAGAAGTAGTCATCACCAATGATGGTGCTACCATTCTCAAGCACATGGCTGTCCTCCACCCTGCCGCCCGAATGGTCCGTAATATCCATCCCGCTCGGATCTCAAGCTGACTTTCCACAGCTGGTCGAGCTCTCCCAAGCTCAAGATATCGAAGCCGGAGACGGTACCACCTCTGTCGTCGTCCTCGCCGGTTCCCTTCTCGCTGCTGCCGAAAAGCTCCTCGCTCAGGGTATCCACCCCACCACCGTCGCCCAGTCTTTCCAGAACGCCGCCTCCAAGGCTGTCGAGTATCTGCAAGAGATGAGCACGCCGGTGGACTTGAATGACCGTGATAGTTTGTTGAGGGCTGCCAAGACGAGTTTGAACTCCAAGGTGGGTCATATTGGTCCTGACTTGTGCACTGCTGATGATACTGTAGATCGTCTCGCAATACTCTTCCACTTTGGCCCCCATCGCCGTGACTGCCGTCACCCGCCTCGCCACCTCTGCGTCTACCAACGTCGACCTGCGCGACATTAGAATAGTAAAGAAGGTCGGCGGTACCATTGAGGACACTGAGCTTGTCGAGGGTCTGGCTTTGAACCAGCTCGCGATGACCAACGCCGGTGGACCTACCAGGATGGAGAAGGCCAAGATCGGTCTGATTCAATTCCAGTTGAGCAGTCCCAAGCCTGACGTATGTTCTCTATTTTCCATGGTATTCAGAACTGATGAAAAGGGCAGATGGACAACCAAATCGTCGTCAACGACTACCGACAGATGGACAAGATCCTCAAAGAAGAGCGTCAATACCTCCTCAACCTCTGTAAACGCATCAAGAAGACCGGCTGTAACGTCCTCCTCATCCAAAAGTCCATCCTCCGTGACGCCGTCACCGACCTCTCCCTCCACTTCCTCGCCAAGCTCAAGATCATGGTCATCAAAGACATTGAGCGAGACGAGATTGACTTTATCTCGAAATCTACCGGGGCCAAGCCGGTGGCGGATATTGAGGCTTTCACAGAGGACAAGCTGGGTTACGCGGAGCATGTGGAGGAAGTCAGTCAGGCGGGGGCCAAGGTCGTCAAGGTCACTGGTGTGAGGAACCCGGGAAAGACTGTGTCTGTTGTGTGTACTGGTGCGAACGAGTTGGTTTTGGAGGAGAGTGAGAGGAGTTTGCACGATGCGTTGTGTGTTGTGAGGTGTCTGGTCAAGAAGCGGTACGTCCTCCGACCCTCTCTCACCCTTTCTGAACATCTCTAACGATCATCTGTAGTGCTTTGATTGCCGGTGGTGGTGCCCCCGAAATCCACATCTCCCGCCTTTTGACCTCCCACGCCCACACCCTCAAGGGCAAAGAAGCCTACTGCTTCCTCGCATTCGCCGAAGCCCTCGAAATCATCCCCACCACCCTCGCCGAAAACGCTGGTCTCAACCCCATCGCCATCGTCACCGAACTGAGAAACAAGCACGCCATGGGCGAGAAGAGCGCGGGTATCAATGTGAAGAAGGGAATCATCAGCAATATCTTGGAGGAGAATGTGGTGCAGCCGTTGTTGGTGTCTATCAGTGCTATGGAGTTGGCGACGGAGACGGTGGCGTTGATTTTGAGGATTGATGATATCCAAGTGAGTCTCTCTTTGTTTTGGGGTAGAGTGAGCGGGTGCTGACCATTGGTGTAGTTTGCACGATAATTGTTTTTTATATGAGATTTGAAGATCATGCATCTCGAAGTTTGTGACAAACGGCTTGTTGGCTCTTCGCTTTGAAATAGCCTCCCCTGGTATCACTGATTATCGGCAGGTCCCGCAGCCGTTCCATCGTTGCAGTAAGCAAGGAGAGGACTTTGATCCAACTAGCGATTCGCCCATGTCCATTCACCGCACCCCGAGCGCAAAGGCATTTCACAGTTGATGTTTTGCATTATAATACTCCAAAATATATGGCCCCCAAAATGCCCCAAAAGACAGAAGAAGACCGTCATCAAATGTCCTCTCCGCTGACCACAACTTGAGAGTCGGCTCAAAGTCGAAAAGATATATATCAAGAAACGCACGAACAAAGGTAAGAAAATGTCCTGAGTTTGAAATCCAGCCCGCTATAAACACCAAAGAGAAGATTTTCGTGATGAGCGCCAAAAGTAAATTATATCTCCTTCTCTCCTCGTAACAAGATCATTCTCCGCTTGAGACCATCGAGACTGAGGTTACTCCGGATCTTGGTGAAGGGGGTGAAAAGCGATCTGGGCTCGGTAGTAGGGGCCGAGAGCGTTCGTCGAGAAGGGCCGAACTCGTCTGGGTTTGTGCCGTCGCACAGCTGCCAAGAACGGCGTCAGTCTTGAGATTAGGAATGAAGGCTAGAGGGAGGGTGACTCACGTTGGACCAAGCAGAGGGGAAGTTTTCATTCTTGATAGCATCCGGTTGTACAATGACCACCGCCAACTATGCCCAGTTATCAGCTTCCCGTCCGTCAGAGAACCGGTAGGAAGAAGAACTCACTTTGCCTTCAGCCAGATGCCACCCAATATGACAATGCACCGCATGTACTCCGGGGTTGTCGGTGATGATCCTCAACAACGCCCACTGACCCCCTGGGATCCAGAGCGTATCTTTCCTCACGGGGTTATCCAACCACAATCCCACCTTTCCGCCATCCACATCCTCTGCCGTCAACTTGCCCTCGCCCCTCGCAAGGATCTGGAACTCATTCCCATGCACATGGTACGGGTGGTCGATGTTTGCGTCGAGGTTGTTGATGATGATGTTGCCCGGGCCGATGTGTGGGAAAGTGGCGTTGGCGACGAGGGAGGTGTTGCATGAGCCGCCGGAATGGAGGATGGAGAGGAGGGGGTCGTTGATTTGGTTCTGGTAAGAGATGTTGTTGAAGCCCTGTTTGCTTCCTATTAGTTTGATACAAGGGGAATTGTGGGAAAAGGTGACGTACCTGACCCGCAAACGTATTCCCATCATGGTCCAAAAAGCTACCCCTCTCGCTGTTCAAGAATTGCGACGTCAAAGCATAGTTGTCCGCTCCAATGTTTTCCCTTGGTCTGCACGCATGCATCAGCTACGGAGTCGAGCATGGAGAAGAGAGGATAAGGCACTCACGAAAGACTTTCATATTGGTCAAGGCCGCGGCATGGAGCTTGAGCTGTCGAAAGGTCTCCCCTACACTTTTTTAGTACTCTGCTATGCCAAGACACGACAAGGACTCACCAAGCAGTGGTATTCGGCAAGCCGCCAACCGTCTCATTCCCAGTGCTTCCACTCCCATACCTCAACACCGCCAACCCAACTTGATCCTTCCCTCCAGGCATACAAGCCAACGCCGTCGTAGCTCTCAACCACACACTATCTCCCTCCGTCTTGCCATTGGTATCAATAATGACCGAATACCTCTCTCCAGGCGCGAGGGGCACTTCATGCACCGTCGGACCCCAGACAGGGGTACCGTCCGTTTCGACGACTTTGAGTTCGTGGGTGTCGAGGGACATGCGGAACATGGCGTGAGCGGCAGCAGAGATGAAGCGGATTCTGATACGGCTGTTTGTGGGGACTTGGATCTCGGGAGGAGAAGGGGAGAAGCAGGATGGGTCGTCGGTGTTTGTGCAGTTTGTTTGGCCCTGTGCCTCCGGTTAGCATCTGTACAGGTGAGAAAAGAGAGGAGGACTTACGACTCCGTTGACGAGGACGGCGTCGCCTTGGGGAGGAGCGAAGCTCTGAAACGTTATCAATGTAAAGTCTCGAGATATAATGAGGAAGGACTTACACCCCTATATCCCTTCGAGCTCTTCAAGCCTTCGATAATCGTTTCCGAATCATCATGCCTACCATTTCATCAGCTCCTGCTCTCCAAACCCAAATGAAAAACGACTCACATCCACTCAGTAATCCAAACAATCCTCTCCTCATCGTAATCCCTCCCCGCCTGTACACCTTCATCCGGCGAGTGGATGACGATCGGCCCTCCGACACCGTCGGCCATGGTGTTGCCAAAGTGAGAGTGGTACCAGTATGTGCCGGCTTGTTTGTCGAGGGTGAATTGGTAGGTGTAGGAGCCACCGTTTGCTGGGATTGGGCACTACATATGATATCAGTGGGAGATCGAAGGAAAGAGCGATGGGGGGGCTTACTTGGGTGATACCAGGGACACCGTCCATATATCCCGTACCATTCTGTCTCAGCCCATGCCAATCTAGCCGTCGTCGTCAGCCTACATCCATTTACAAAAGAAAGAAGAAGGGAACGTACGAATACCTTGACCCTGGTCGAGATAGTTGTTGACGTGGACGACAACGGTATCGCCTTGGTTGCCTTCGATGAGTGGGCCGGGCAGGATACCGTTGATGGCGTACATTTCGCGGGTGAAACCATCGGGAGATGCTTTTGCGGTTCTATCGACCCAGTCAGCAAGTGTCGAAAGATAAGATAAGATATACGATGGCTTACGTGATATCAAAAGTATACTCCCTCGTCACCGTATCCGCAGTAATCTCAAAATTGTTGGCCAAAGGCACAAACACGGACGGATCGACTACCGCGACATCCGATGCACGGGCGGAGAGATCGGGATCTGGTGATGCCAAGCTGTTGGGGTGGTCTGAGCGCAGGACACGTGGGAGGTGTGTGGGACTTACTTGTTTGGTGTGGCGGTCAGTGGGCCGGCGAGGGCGAGGGGGAGAGGGGTGAACAGCGCGAGGAGGGAGAGGCGCATCGTGGGGTGGCTGGAGGGAACGTCAGCTTGCGTGCGTGTGTAGGGGACGAGGGAGAGACAGTAGCGTCGACGTTGAGAGATACACAGCGAAGCCTCGAATAAAGTGAAACAATCAAGAGAAGGAAAGAGGGGCAAGCGAGAGAGAGAAGCATACGACAATAAGAAGAGTAGAGAGATGAAAGGGGACGTAAGAGAATTATACTACTCAACCCCCGTCCTTTCACAGAACACATTGTTTTGAAACCAAGAACCACTCCCCTCACTGGCAAGCCCGGCCAAGAGCGCACAGCTCATCTAAACTGGCGCTAGCACGGACGAGTCCGACAACGAGACAAAAGGAAATCACCCGATGCAAAGATAGAGGAAGAGAGGAAGGCAGGAAAGAGTCGATAAGTACTCACTGATTTCCGTCGTAAAGTCAATTATAGTCTTGCTGATCTTCGACTCGGCAGAAGGGATGTGTAGTGTGTTGGGGAAATGTATTGTATACCAGCCTCGGTTTGTCCCTGTGTGAGAGCGAGAAGATAGAAAGATAAAAGATAAAGACTGCGGATATCTCATTCTCATAAAGTCGTCTGACCCTCCTCTATTTATACTCCGCCCCCTCCCACGCATCCTCGGCGAGCTATGTTCTAAGAACAGCCACCTGCCGATCCCGCATGGCCGTAACGCCCACCCCCCGTGGCCTCGAGGATCTCGCCCACTGCCTGCCTGCCCGCCCCCCTGCCCGCTGCTTGACATGCTGTCTGATGCCATCAAAGCAATATACGAGTCCAAAATGACAACATCCGTAAAGCGAATAGGGAATCTATCCGTCTTTGCATAAAGAGATCTCATCCCATTTCGCCCTTTGGTGTCGATGTTGGGCGGCAGACGGATCAAAAGCTGTAATGTAACGTACAATTGATAGCGGATAGCCGGCGTAGGGCATAGCAACAGGGTGGCAAACGAGAGAAATTGAACACCGCCCCGGGAGATAGGCTCTCGGCCTCGGGAAGAGGGGGCGAAAGCGGTGACAACATTGAGAATCTCTGAGGATGTCTGTCAATCGGCGACCGCGGCGGGTACTGTTCCATTGACAAGGCTTGTGATCTACATGTTTCAGGCCACCCGACGCGACCAGGGGCTAGATAATTAGCAGCAAAAGAAGGTAGTACTATGTCCTCTGACATTGTAGCACGTATACTGTGTCGTCGTCTTTTCCCCTGATGTAGGCTTTAGAGTGTGACGAGCGAGGCTGCTCAAGAGCAGTCAAATGGGAGGAAGAAATTCAGGACAGTGGAGATGGACGAGTACCGGAGTTTACGTACCACCTCTGTAGTTTCAGCGGGGTACGGGATAGGACGATCAGCCGCTAGATCGGTAGAGTCTCACCAAAGGCGACATTACGAAGGCTACATACCATACGAAATGTCTTGAATAAGTGGTTTGGAGCTCCAGGAGAAGAGTTGCACCTCGGACGCAGGAAGGAATGCCGTTGGGCGGGCTCTCCCACCTCTCCCTCTATCCCTCGCGGCGCGCGGTATGCCGAAAGGCGAAAAGCGAATACCGGCGCGGCGCGGGTTTCCGCTCTATGCGTCAGATGCTCTGTACTCTGCTCTGCTCTATGAATAGAGCGGCAGCCTTATCTCGCTCACAGCTTCACAGCTTCACAGCTTTCCCAAGAGCTCAATGCCATGCTTCTAGCTTGTTTCCATGACTTCGTACATCCCACTGTATCTCAGCGGCCCCGCGGCCCGGTGAACCACATACTCTTCGTACTCATACTTCTAGTCTCTTATCTTCAGTATGTCTCATATGAACAGCTTCTTGTCTTCTCGCCCATGTCTCTTTTCCCATGGTGATACGTACGCTTGCATTCGACTCGGGTTTGCAATGCGCTGTGCACATGATAGCAATGAGCTCTTGATCAGACGATCTACCACTTGCGAAATCCTGGGAGGAAGACGCCACATCTCGGCAACGCTCGACGATCTCTTTCCTCCATGCCCTCCAGCCTCCATTTTCCTTCAAACGCTTCGCTATCTGTCAACATCCCAAATACACAGAGGCGAACAGGAAAGGCTACGGTCCGTTTACCATAAATCCAAGGAACCCGAGTCCCGATCTCCCGAGGAACCCGCCCGCTGCTTGGCATCCCGGCATCCAATGAACCCACAAGCATTTCACGCATCATTCCTCTGCATATTGCCTAACGTATTTTGTACCCTGTTGAATACGGTTTTTGGATTGATATGCATACAGTGATACCCGGGTTTGTACGTGACGTCCGCTGCTTGTACGACGATACCGAGGAATCCCGGAAATCATTTACGCCCCGCACTTTGTACACAGGGGGCAGGGGTTTGTTAACGCACCTTTCTACTGATCTACTACTGTACATACTGATCAACCCTGTAGGAGCCTATATGCAGGATCCCAACGATCATATGCCCCTTCCTGCCGTACGGAGACACCCGACCACGGCTGTATTCGAATCGGGCGTTTGCGAACACGGCGTGATAAGCTCTCAGACCCGTCTCAGAGCCCCGGACTGTAAGTAGGGATGGCCTTGTGCCTTGTAAGCACCGCCGCACATACCGTCCGCCTTCACGGCCTCATTAGCGGGGCAAGCGGCCGTCGAGTGGTACTTAGATGCCAAGAGAAGAGCTGTGTAAAGCAGAGGTGGCTGCCGAGAACGGAGGAATCGACTGTCGCGGGCGTGACTGCTTTCTCGAGGTGAGTCTTGCTTGTCTGTCGCGTCTTGCGCTATCCCCAGATATGATCACGACGTACAGCAGTCTTTTCCCCTATACGTCTACGACAGGCTCTCAAGTATGGTCGAACCAAACATCGCACTCAATAATAAATTGTTATCAAGCTTATCCCCATCACTTGCGTCCCCGCTTCAACTATTCGCGCCCTGGACTAGGCCACAAGCGCAAATGCGATGTATCTGTTTCGTTCCCGGTACACATCGCACGCACCATCTTGCTGCACAGTACATTCGGGCTCGGATGGATCCGTGCATCTGTCGACTGCCGTGACTCTCTCGTGGGCAGAGTATATATAGAAAGAGAAAAGGGCAAGGTGAGCTGTTTTTACATGTCCTTCGGGTTGCCGAGCCAAGAATTGATCCGTCACGTCCCGAATAGCAGTTTATAACTTTTCCTCTGTCACATCGCGTACTTTCACATTCTTGAATCTCTCTATATCCACCCCGACCTCCTCAGGGGCACTGTGAGTGACAGTAACACTGATTGCTCATCCAGCTCACACATTTTGGCAGTCCGTCTCTCATCACGCTCTTTTAAGCCTCATTCCCTCGAACATGATGCACGTGTCATTCGCCAAGTCGTTCTTTACTGTCCTCCTGGGCATATTCTCTCTATCTCTCGTATCCGGCGCGTCCCACAGGCGGTGAGTGCTTTGCACTTCTTACCAACCCGGACGCACACTGACAATCACCCAGACATCATCACAACGCGTCATCTTCCTCCTCTTCGCTCTCGACTAGGACAACCAACTCCTCCTCCTCGCTCCCCACAGCCACCCCCAACCCCTCCTCTCTCATCCTCTCCCCCGACTTTGAGATCACCTCCACCCCGACTACGCGCGAATACAATTGGACCATCCATCGCGCTCTCGCCTCTCCTGATGGTTTCGAACGCGAAGTCACCGTCGTCAATAACCAATTCCCCGGACCGCTCATCGAAGCGAATACGGGAGATACGATCGTGGTGCATGTGAATAACCTATTGGATAACCCGGAGACTATACGTGGGTTTTTATGGGAGAACGTGCGTTAGGGAGAGTGAAGGTGCTGATGGAGGTAGATTGGCATGGTATATTCCAGAATTCGACACCGTATATGGATGGTGTACCCGGTATCTCTCAAGTGAGCTTACCCTCTATTCTCATGTCTACCCTCTTGAGCACCGCTTACAGTCCATAGTGCCCCATTCCTGCAAACGGCTCCTTCACATACCAATACACCATCACCAACCAAGCTGGCACATACTGGTGGCACTCTCACTGGGCTGTCACTATGGCTGATGGGCTGTTCGGACCGTGAGCTCTTTTCAAACAGGTACCAAGAATGACGAGGCTGAATGCGCGGGGCGTAGTTTGATCGTACACTCGCCAGATGAAACGCTCAAGAGAGGAGTAGATTATGATCATGATCAGATTGTGGTCATCAATGACTGGATGTACGTCTTCTAACCCTTTCCCATACCCTTCTTCTCCTCTCTTTGGTATCGCAAAGCTGATAGGATCTATAGGCATGATCAATCGGACAATATCGTGGCTGGTCTGACGAGCGAAGCTGGCTACAGAGGCGTACGTACCTCTCAAAATGATTCGGTGATGAGCTAAAGTATGCGTGCAGACGGACAAACCTCCTCAAGGCGACTCTACCCTCATAAACGGCATTGTAAGCCGCTTCCCTCTACTTCCTCCATACCAATATCTAATTCAGCCTCCAGGGCCAAGCAAACTGTACCGCCTCCAACACCATCTGCTCCCCACCTGCCCCTCCCCCTCCCGCTACCATCAACCTCCCATCCAACACCACCTCCCGTCTCCGCCTCATCTCTGGCGCTTCCCACGCCATGCTTCGTGTTTCCATCGACGACCATCCGTTGGAAGTGGTGGAGACGGATGGGACGGAAGTTTGGGGACCGGTTGTGCATGAAGTGGCGGTGTCGAATGGGGAGAGATTCAGTGTTCTTGTCAATGGGACAGGAGAAGGGGAGGCGGAGTTTTGGATGAGGGTGGGCACGGCGGCTTATTGTTTGCCGTATGGGGTGGAGCAGCTTGGCAAAGCTATTGTCCGATTTGGTTCTACGTACAATTCTACTTCGACATCTGAGCCTACCAGTCAAGCGTGGTGAGTTACAGACTGGATCATGCGTATAGATTACTGATGGCTTCGAAGGGATGATTTAAAAGCTTGGAATGCTACCTGTACTGGTCTCGATGAGGACTACACTTTAGTGTGAGTCCTGAGCTCCTTCCAATCATGTACGCAGAGGATCATTACTGATAACTACTACAGCCCTCGAGTTTCTCAATCAGCTTCTGCAGATGCGTTCACCACTCAGATCTTTGACAGCTTGGCAGGCGTTTTCACTTACGTCAATGGTCTATCTCTCAAAGGCTTCGTAAGCGTCCTGCCTTCCACCACGTCGCCCAAATGCTGACCGCCTCATAAAGGGCTTCAACAACGTCACCTACCAAAACCAAATATACAACCCCCTCCTCTCCCTCTCCTACGCCGGCAAATCCTACAACACCTCCCTCGTCCCATCCGTTTCCTTCAACGCTCTCGGCTCCGGCAACTTGATCATCAACAATCTCGATACCATCATCGACCACCCTTACCACATGCACGGCAACAGTTTCCAGATCATCGGGCGCGGTACTGGGAGAATGGATGAGGCTGGCTTGGCGAGCGCGAATTTGACGCTAGAGAATCCTTTGAGGAAGGATACGTTCTGGTTGCAGAGGGACAGTTGGGTGGTTTTGAGGCTGGTGACGGATAACCCGGGTGTGTGGCCGATGCACTGTCATATTGATTGGCATATGGCTGAGGGGAAGGTACGTCCGCGTTCTCTCGGTGGAATGAGAGATGACTGACGGCGTACTAGCTTGCGGTCGTGGTCGTACAGCCGGATGCGCTGAAGAGTATGGATGGACCTGACTCGTGGTCAAGCGTGAGTACCGGTGCTGTCGCTACACTGTTGGACTATGAGGCTGATTATAGTACTAGCTTTGTGCTGGCACAGATTCCACCTACGTTGGTCCGGCTTGAGTTGGTATTATTGCAATGAAGGAAAGAAAATTAACGCCCAGGACAATCATGATCGTCGCCATTATAGAATTTGCATGGACTTCACAATCATCACATCATAATTCTTCACATGTGTAATCTTGCGTGGTCTTGAAGAAAGGCCCTTGACTTTGCTTTTGCAATCACCATCTCCAACTCATCGTTCAACATTGACCTCGGCAGCGAGGGCATACTCTGGACATCATCGCCTGCTCCTTGGCACTCTGTGCGGCTCACTGATGAAGTAAGATCCAAGAGCGTCACTATTCTATTGCTCCTTTTTCCACATTGATAGTAGCATTCAACAATCTGTGGGTGTCTTCGGCATGATACAGAGCTCGGGGAGAGACCCCCGACGGGCCCTGTCCGCCCATCTGAGGACAGTATGGCGGAGCGTGGCTGGGGAAGGGGAATGCAATAATGCCGCGAAGGCAGCCCCAAAGAGTGTCGCCAGGCTGGGTGAGGGCGGTGGCCACCAACAACCCCAAACACACAACAGGGCACAGCTGCCACACTGCTCGAGCCACCCCGCTTCTGCCTCGTCCGCCGGATACAAGGCGAAACGCTCGTATAGCCTGGACATGCACCATGCAGTGTATCGAATACCCCCTCAACTGAGCCAGTCATGCATGGAAAGTGTGTGGATCTCGCCCACGAGCACGGCGTACTTTCGAACGGGTTGGATGAACAAGTCGTGTCGTCATCAGGCACGAAAGCCGAACTTTTGCAGCCGGCCGAATGCGTGCGCCATCCATCTCTTTCGCCTTGTCTCTCAGCCCCCACCCACCATGTCCCTCCTCGCCTCAGCCAGACACATCACCCCCGCCCACCGCCTCGCCCCACTCCTCAGGCGCGCCAACTCCACCACCGTCTCTCCCCTCTACCCCCATGCCCCCGTCTACTCCTATACCATGGGCCTCTCGTACGCCGCCAAGTTTTCGCCCCCGTTCATCAGCACCAAGCAAGAGATCAAGCCGTATGGTCTGGACCACAAGCAGGATGAGGTGGGGGAGTGGGTGAGGGAGATGTTGGATTTGAATGCTGGACGAGGGGATATTAGGGCGTCATTAGAGGAGATTAAAGAGGTCAGGAGAAAGTACGGGGCTGGGGAGGACTTTTTTGGACTCACTAGTGCTCGAGGCGATGTAAGTGCATATACCTATGACGAGTATAGAGCTGACAAACGCAAACAGCTGCATCTGGCAGTCTCGGACGGCGTCGGCGGATGGTCCGAAACCCTCGACGCATCCCTTTTCCCCCAGCTCCTCTGCTACTACTACACCAAAGCCGCACGCGACCTTGCCATGTCCAGCACTGGCTCTGTGGACCCGAGGTCGATATTGAAAAAAGCGTATGAGGATGCGTTGGCGGATGATAGGACGAATGGGGGCGGGGCGACGATGGTTAGTGCTAGGCTGGATGAAGATGGCCAGGGTGTCTTTTCCAAGTGCGTTGTTATTCTGAATAGGATTTAGGCAGATTGCTGATATGGGGTGTAGTTTGGGTGATTCGGGGTATATGATCCTGCGAGGCGACGAGATCTTTGAAATCTCCAAACCTCAAACCCACTTCTTCAACTGCCCCGTGCGTCCTTCCCCTCTTCATCCCTCGAACAGACAAGCTGACTGGTAAACAGAAACAAATGTCGAAGATCCCGGCGGAGATGCGCCACAAAAAGATCATTCACGACAGCCCCGACGTAGCCGATGTGAAATCGTTCGAGCTCAAAGCAGGCGACACCATCGCCCTCTTTGTACGTCCCCTCCCCCTCCCCTCCCCTGCCCCAAAGCTTACTCTTCTTCAGACGGACGGTTTCTCCGACAACGTCCCCACCTCGCACATCCCCTCCCTCTCAACCCTTCTCAACCGCATCCTCAACGACCCCGCCAACGCCTCCCTCTCCCCAGCCGAACGCGCCTCCGAACGTGCCCGATTATTCGCCGACATGCTTGTAGGCTATGGACGGTCGGCGATGCAGAGGACGGGGGAGGAGACGGGGGTGAATGGGTGGAAGACGCCGTTTGAGGAGGAGGCGGCGGTGAAGCAGCCGAAGTGGGAGTGGAAGGGGGGCAAGTATGATGAGTGAGTTTTTCTTCTTTCGGCTTTCTTGGTAGATATGGCTGGGAAAGGGCTGATGGGTTTTAGTATCACTGTTGTGACTGCTGTTGTTACGGAAGTCGACTAGGACTAACAAAGGCGATACACAATTAGATGGGAATGCACATACTTTGAACGCCCTTGCTCGCCGCTTCTTGTGTGATCAACAAAAGGGCCGTCACGGCGCTAAGCACCTGCAGCGAACATGAGATATCAAGTTGTTTGACCGCTCACTCCCATGATTAGTCACGATCTTGACTTCCCACGAGGTCGAGAGCCACTCACCTGATCGACATATGGGAAATTGCAAGACCAAACAAAGGTAGATTACCTTGGCGCAGTTCACACGCACATCCATTCAAAGAAGCTTGGAATTATGGAGGGTATGGCAGCACATTCTCGAGCTGATTCAGGAGTCGTTCCACCAGGAGCCATCATCATACAGCACAGAACCAAAGCAATGGCAGAACGCGCAGTGGACCCGAGAGAAGGTCTGAAAGAGAGACTGCCGTCTGGCAGTATCCCAGGCGTGTTTCACAAGTTCGGTATTCACAGAAAGCTCGATGTCACTGACTTCAGATGGCACCCGGACGAAGAAGGTACTCGACCCGGCACTGAAGATCGCCCCATGTCAGTTGAGGAACGACAAGACATATTTCAATTCCACCCCAAACCTTGGAGTTTTCAACCTCAAGCCCTGCTGACACCCGAGATGTCGGCTGAAGAACAAGAATTGCTGAGCACCCTCTCGGAGAACCGGGTTTACCACCATCCCCGTCGGATGAAGCTCACGCTGCGAAACAAGATGCCTTCCTACGCAACGCTCAATGGGGATGTGCTCCCAGAGATACATCAAGTCCAACCCATCGAGTCTATCGATTTTGAAATCCCCGTCGGACACCATGAAGCGACTTCTCAAGTCCGGGAAAGTGTGCACAGAAGGAATAGGCCGGCCATGTCCGACATGAGACGCCCCTCACCTGAATCAACCGCGTTCGATACCGAGGTGACCTGCTGGCATCCTCTTCCAGGGAACGACGAGAGAGCAGAAACAATATACCATGAGAGGGACATCTATCTCACAAAAGAGAATATGACAATCATCTCAGATATGCCCTCCTTCAAACACATCAATGATCAAATCTACCACGAGGCTCTAAATGAAGAGGCCATTCAGAGCGAAGCGTTCTCGGAGCCAGATGGTAGGGATTCCCCGTTTGATATCATCTGGAATGGGGAATACAGGCATATGTTTGAAGGTGAAGTGACCCTTGTGCGAACAGACAGGTCTGGGCAAGAGCACCGGCATTCGACGGCGGCGAGTACTTTGGCCTCGAGGAAAGATGTCACGAGGCCTGGAGCTGATGATGAATTTTGTTTCGTCACGGTTGAGCGTTCTGCGCCAGGGGTTTTGAGCAACATCTCTGTTATGATGCCGCAACAGAACACATGGGTGGCTTTGGAAAGCGAAGCGGAAGGTAAACGGAGAGAGCGATTGGCGAGCTCTTCGGGGCTTTTGAGGCTTTGTGGTTCGGCTTATAATGCTGAGAATGATGTTCATGCGGTATAGACTAGTATATGCTTTTGATCGGATTATCGCATGCAGTTTGTAGGGCCCTACTTCAGGAGATGAACCGAGGCAATTGGCAGACGCAATGAAACTCCAATACCACGCCCGCTGATGTCAGCGCAAGAAGGGTCTGCTGTTTCACCCATCATGAGAATATGTATCTCCCCTTTCATTTAAGTGAAGACAGCAGTCGATCCCTCCTTCAGCCAACGACGAGTTCAGCTTCTTGACATTCGTTCAAAAATCACCAGAGACATTGAGCGCCATCAATCTCATGGTTGCGGATTCCCACATGGCCATGTAAGGAAGGCTCAGGATGACGATGATGATAGAAAAACGTGAAACGAAAGGGCAGATAGGGCAACATCGTGGTTACCGATAGCATTAGTCTCAGCTTGCGCTCCCACTACACCTTTGACATCACTTCTCGAGTTCTCGTAGGCAAATGCTTTGTGTGTACGATTCACATAGAGGTTTCTACCAGAGATCTAACTTCTCGAGTTCACATAGGCAAATGCTTTGTGTGTACGATTCACATAGCGGTTTCTACCAGAGATCGAAGGATACGCCATCATGAAAGGTTTGACACGACGCCAACAACGTTCGTGAGCCTTCGTCTAGCGAACTGACTTACTCAAATCTCCGAAATTCCTCTATAAGAAGAACCACTGCATTCGCCAGACAATCAAGGTGCAGATAAACCAATTCAAACATCTATCAACATACAATGACAGAACAACAAGTCGGAGACTCTCGAGAGGGTCTCGATGAAAGACTGCCGGCCGGCAGTATACCAGGTATATTCCACCAATTCTCCCTGGAGGGGGCTCTGTGTATTACCGACTTGCAAACCCACCCAGAAGACGGCACTTACCCTACCACGCAAGATTCTCCTGATGTGGTACCTCGAGAGCATCAATGGAGTTTTCATCATCACCCTGGGGCGGCTTGGAGTTTCCAGCCTCAAGTCCCGGATTTTCGAGGCTTGATGTTGGCTGGAGAAGAACACTTATTTGACAAGCTGTCCGAGCACCGCGTTTACAATCACCCGCGAAGGATGAAGGTCACGTTGCAGAATCCCATGGCTTCCTATTCTACGCTCAACGAAGATGTGCGTCCACAGCCATATGAGGTCCAGCCTATATCTGCCATTGAATTCGAAGTTCCCATCGAGCATCCACAGGCATTCTACGAACTTCAGTGGAAGTCGGATGAAGACGAACCTGTCATGACTGGGTCTCGTTGCGCGCACGAGCCACTAACAATCGAGACCGATGTGACCTGCTTCCACACTCTTCCAGACGAGGTCACGAGGACGAATCATTCAATGGTCCAGGCGAAGGACGTCTATCTGACAAAAGAACGTATGACAATCATCTCAGACCTGCCATCGTTCAAACGACTGTTTGATGAAGTGGCGCACGGGAAGCTTGAAGGAGAGTACCCAGAAAAGTCAACCGCGGACAGTTGCGACTTGCCTTTCAGTGTCATGTGGTCAGAGCAAAACGTGCCCAGCTTTCAAGGTGACATGACCCTGGTTCGATTGGACAAGTCCGGCTGCGAGCACTTGCATGAAACGACGGCTACGCATTCACCCTATCGGAAGAGCGTTACAAGACCTGCAGCCGAAGATGGATACAGTTTTGTATCATTTGTTCGCGACTATCCTGCGACTGTGGGCTCCATCGAATTCATGGTTCCAGAGGAAATTTAGCTGCTGGCTGTGGAGAGTGAAGCTGAAAATAGAAAGAGAGATATGTTGACAAGCTCAGCGAATGTCCTTAGGCTTTGTGTGCTTGAATCTAGATCGCAATTTTGATCCGTAGATGCATGAAAGGAAGACTGGAATTCTATATGTTGCAGAATATTTTTTTTTGCATTGCTTGTCATTCGGGTATGCGGGGCGCTGATGATATCGACGTTGTGTGCGAGCTTCGTTCTTGAAGCAGTTCTTTGCCTGCATCTTGGCATACCTTTGTCACTCGTAGTGAAACAAGCTTATCTTCGTTGGGGAATATGGGCAAAGGAGTCCAGCAAGAACAGCGCACCTAGACTCGAAAAGGAGGTAATCCTGATGTCGCTGCTGTTGTAAATGCAAGAAGGGAGAAGGGAGCGGGCCAGCATCGCCCGCAATAGAAGAAAAGAAGTAGGAAGCTCAGAAAATTTGGACCGAAGATAGAACTGTAAGCACAGCTGCAGTAAACAGAATACTAGAACAAAGAGATTCAGCGATGATCTGTAGGACGCCCGGCGCGGGGATACAAAACATTGAAAGGTACGTCGCCTAACCATTCTCAAGCTTTCCCAGAAAAATTTCGACTTGTAAGGATCAGCTAGAAAGAAATGATTCTCCGAAATGCATAAAATAAGAACCTGCAGGCTCAACGGCATGCGCAGAACACCCACCACAATCACGATAATGGCTGAAGAAGAAGTGCAAGAAGTTACGAGCTCGAGAGAAGGCCTCCATGAAAGGCTGTCATCTGGCAGTATACCCGGTCTTTTCCATGGCTTCGAAATTCGTGGGGAATATCTCGATATCACGGACTTTCAAATCCACCCAGAAGAGGGGTCACAGCCTCACCCCGAAGACGCCGGCATGTCGTCTCCGGAGCAGCAGCAACATGACAACTCGCAATACCGCCCCGGACCTTGGAGTCTTCAACCTCGAGTCCCCGGAATGGCGGAGGAAGAAAGAATGCTGTGCGACATGCTGGCAGAACATCGGCTCTACAATCATCCTCGTCGGATGAGGGTCAGGCTGGAAAGTTCCATACCTTCATACGCGACGCTCAACGAAGACGTGCTTCCAGAAGTACATGAAGTCCGGCCCATAACGGCTATCGAGTTTGAGATCCCCGCCGATCATGAGCAAGCAACATATGGAATGCAACAACTGGGCTCTGACGAAACTGAACTCCACATGACCAATTTGAAATGCCCAAAGGAAGAAGCAATATCTTTCGAGACAGAAGTGACCTGCTTCCATCCAATTTCGAGGCAAAAGCGCACTGATAAATCAATTGCCCATACAATGGACGTTTATGTCACGAAGGAGCCGATGACGATTATCTCGGAAGCGACATCGTTCAAGAATATGTTTGATCAAGTGGCTCATGAGACTGTAAAGGGTAAAAGTGTAGACGAAATGTCTGTCCAACCGGGAAGCAGGGATCCTTCTCTTCTTGAGGTCTTCTGGTCGGAAGAGGATCTACCCATCTTTCGTTCCAACATGACCCTTGTGCGAACTGACAGGTCTGGCAAAGAGCTCCGCCAAACGATGGTCGCAAGTCATGTGCCTTCTCGAAAGAGCGTCACAAGACCTTCAGCCGACGACGATTTTTGTTTCGTGTCGGTCAATCGCCCTGATTTTGAATCTTTGAACGCCATCGAGTTTATGGTCCCGGAAAAAATTTCACGACAGGCTATGGAGAGTGAGGCCGAAGACCAGCGAAGAAAGCGACTGACAAGCTCGGATATCCTTAATCTATGTAGATCTGAGATCTGATGAATCATCGTGGTCATGAAAAGGCGGTGTGGATACGGGCTACCTAGTTGAGAACTGAGGTCTTTGATCTGACCATCACTTTGCTCTGTGGGCCCATAGCCGCAGTCTCCGCCACCATGCAGATATGTTACGTTTGCAAGTTGCACTGCTTCGTTATGTGCCCATGTGGATGACGCGCTTTCTGGCTTCCAAATTTCAGCTGCTAGTATGCAGTCTCAAATCTGAGCTTGCATAGACCCTTGGAATGGCGGGCATTGGAAAACGTCGAAAAATCACCGAAAGGAACCAAACAATGCGGAGAAGGCCGGAAGGCGCGCTGTGCGCAGTGAGCAGACTTCAGTGGGCACCTCGTCTGCGCTATCTGCATGCACTCGACATATCAACGTTCTTGCCTCATAATACTCCAGGCATGGACAGCATCGGTTGTTCAATGCCGCTTATCGACAGCAGTCTCCCGGCAGGCGCCGCGTCTCCTTCTTGGCGTCGGATACCACTTTAAATGCGTAGCAAAACAACTCTTCCGACTCCACTTTCTACCATCCAAGATACGCCCAACCTGTCGCCATGGCTCCTCTGTTGAACAGTGGTGCGTACGGTGCTTGCTTGAGTGCCTTCCGAGGTGGCCGGCCCCAAAAGTCTCTCAAACGATAACGCGCAAACTGTTGATCCGGTCGGAAAGACGCGGGGCGGCAGGATACGCTCACGAGAGTTTCCGGCTGTAGTCGTACTGTCCTCTGACGCTTCCAAGGGTGACATTCCAGACTGCTGCTGGTTTGCTGAGACATCATAGGGTGCCATAGGGATCGCAGTCTTCGCCTGTTTGGTTGCTGGGTGCCTGCACATGGTGGACGAGTGGCTTGGTGACGGTTGCGAGACAGCCCGAATGCGATGATGACCAGTGGATACGACTCTTGCGACCTTGTATAAGACTCGCTTGTGGCTGCTGCTGCTGCGATCTCATCCTGCATATCACAACAATCATCATCCGCTACTATTTGCCACCCCACAAACTTCCTCCGGCCCTAGTCAATCCCCATCACAATGGTCTCCAGCCTTCAACTCTCCACCTCTGGCGAGGACACCTCCAAGACTTCCACTACTCTTCCCTCTTTTGGGGATCTCATAAAGTCCCTCCAGAGCCCCGAAGAGCAGCACGGACTCCAAAACCCATCTCACCCTCCTCACTCACATGCCCACGCACACCGCCGAGAGCCTTACCCTACACACGGGCACTTTCATCACGATATTCCCCCTCGATCCCCTTCTACACCCCCCGACGCCTCGAGGTCCTTCTCACAACAGCAAGGCCCCTCGCCCGTCTCCCACCATATCTCCCATCCACATATCCCCCGCGGACGTCCTCGATCCAATACCGCTCCGTCTTTCTCCAATACACACCTCTCGTCGCCGTTCTCGCACCACCGACATCTGGCGAATACAGAGCACTGCGCTGATAGGGTGAGGGCGTTGAAGGATGGGGACGGAGAGTGGTCTATCTTTGATTCAGTGGCGCCGTCGGTATTGCCATACGTGAGTCCATTGTTCTTCGCTTCCGTCTCGAGCTTCGACTGACAGGCCCTCAGCACGCCCGCCCTCATCTGCACAGCCGTGCTTCCACCCCCCACTCTTCCTCGCCCTCCCCTTCCTGCGAGACTTTCTCTCACATCTATGCCCACCACTCAAACGCCGCCTCGCCCCCACCATGCGCCATGTACCGCCCCTACCACAGCCGCACCCCCTCTCTCTCATCCCAATCATACACCTCTCACTCTTCACCCCTCTCCAATGGCGCACCACTCACGCCAAAGAGCATACAGAGTGTCTACGATGATGTGGAGCTGAGGAGGAGTTGCACGAGGACCCCGACGCCAACCTATGGGCTTGGGATTGGAAGCGAGAAGCTGGGAGGTGCGAAGGAGGCCCGGGAAGTCAAGATCCCGCAGCTGCCTAGGATGCGATGATGCAGGGGTCAGGATATAAGGGACGAGTGACAGACCAGGGGGTAGGCAGAAAGACTGGCAGGCTGGTCCTTCCAGGTGTACTTGTACAAAATTCGAAGCGACGCTGCTGGCCAGTAGTCTTTCTCATCACTTTGGGCTTTTAGCGATTTCAGCGACCAACTCTCACTAGCATCATTCCATAGGAAAACGTACCCACCATTCCCATTCGATTTTCCCTTCCATATCTGTTCCCGTTCACGACTGTGTCTAGGCATGTTTGTACAAGTATATCGGGAGTCCTGGCTTCGAGTTTGAATGAAGAATGTCTGTTCTTTGATACACGTGCACATGACCGGGTTCACATGTTCATCACCAAGATCGACAAGACCATAGATCAGAATACCTACCGAACAGTCCAAGACTGACAGTTGGACCTTTACACCGACATAACAAGAAAGTCTGCCTTGGGCCCTGCCCTCCCTCACTGACCTTCTTTTATCTTTGACCGGAATTTCGCCGTCCTCTATACCCACCTCTCCAGCCGAATTGGCCCAAGTTACTGCTACTAGAGGAGTAAGGCCTGGTTCGGCCATAAGACGAACTCCCACTCGACCCCGACGAGTACCCCCTCGAACGCGCAGAGTAGCTCGAACCTCTGTTCCGCGCAATAGCCCTATTCCTCGCAGCTTCCCGCCCTTTCGCCCTACCTGCTTGCGCCTTTGCTTCCTTTTCTAACGCTGCTTCGACCTCTGCGAGCTGGGGGTGTGGGCCGAGGACAGCAGTGATGTCGTCGTAAAGGACTCCGTACGGCCTCCAAGCCCACATCTCGGAAGGGAATTCAGTCCAGAGTCGTTCAAGATCTGATTTTTGAACATAGCCTGTACCGAGGATGCACACTGCATCAACGATGTATCTCCTGAGCCACAGTCAGTCACAACACAGTGGATGTCAAGAGGCTAGAAACTCACTCGACAGTTTCTTCCTGGACCCCGCTCTCTTCTGCAATAGTCCAGCAATCCTTCCCAGACATAAAGTCGTTGAGCGCGGCCATCAACGCGGGCGCGGGGGGTTTGAATCCCAACTGCGCCTCGGTGGGATAGGGTACCCTTGGGGAAGGGTAAACCCGAGCGGGTGTGGGAGCGGGAGCAAGGGCCGGAGCCGGAGCAGTGTTATTGGCACTTGCGGTGTCGACACGGGTCTTTGGAGGAGGGGGCATGATCTGGATAGAAATGGGGCCGGTAGGAGCGGTTGGGGGAACGGCTGCCGCGCCTGGGGCAGGAGGGGCTACAGGCGCTGTGGTAGGAGCTGTCACAGGGGCAGGGGTGGAAGCGGCCACAGTGGCAGGGCCAGGAGCAGGCGCAGCTGGCGCTACACTCGCCCCCCTCTCTCTCTCTTTCCTCGCCTCCTCAATCTCCTCAGCCTGGGGGTGCGGGCCGAGTACGGTCGTCAGATTGTCGTACAGTGGTCTGGTTGATATGAAGATCCATCGTTTCGGTGTGAATTCTTTCCAGATACGGCCGAGATGCTCGGGTGGCACGGAGTTCATGCCGAGGATGGTCAAAGCGTCGACAATGTAGCTCCTTCATCCTTGGTCAGCATTCAGAAAAAGGCGAATGATGGGAAAGAGACGTACTCGATGGTCGTTTGCTGGACACCCTTTTCCTTTGCAATCACCTCACACGTCTTGCCCCCCACAAAGGCATTGAAAGCAGCCATCCTTGCAGGCGTAGGAGGTTTCACACCACCCAACTGCGCCGCCGTAGGAGCCAACCTAGCTCCATTCTTCGGGACAGGTTTCATAGAGATCGTCTTTGGCCCGGGCTGCATAGAGATGGGAGTAGATGTTTGGGAGGTGAAAGCGTTGGCGGGCAGGGATTGGGTGGGGCCGAGGGGCTGGGCAGGAGCTTGGGAGAAGTTGAGGTTGGAGCAGTATAGGTCGTGGTGGAGGGTGATGTTCCTCTCCTGAGCGAGGTTCTTGAGCGCATTGTAGATATGGATAGCAACGACAACATCGTTTGCGGAATCTATCATCCATGTCAGCCCAGGTTTTAATAGTATTATGAGAACGTACAGTCTCGTTGTTTTGCATTCAGCTCCCCAGCCCAGTTACCAGCTCTCACATTAGGGTCCTTATCCAACTCTTTCCCCAGATAGCCCCTGGTAAGCGTCGCCAGCGCAATCAGCCCTCTCCTCTCCCCAATCCGTCCATAGTCGACCGCTTTGGCCATCCAAGAAAGCTCAAAGAGAGAGGTGGGGCCTTGACCGACTGGGAAATGGTGGGGAAAGTCTCGAACGAGTTTCAAGCCGTCGCCTCTGCATTGTACGCCGAGTTTGTACTTGGTGGGATCTCGGACGAGGGCAGCGACTTTTGAGGGGAGGTCTGAAGTTTGGGTCGTCAGCAGTTAATCGCCATGTCGTAAGGTGCGGACTCACCCATGCCGTTTTGAAGGTGGATCAAGATTACAGTCTCTTCATCACAAAGCTGAACCAATGCCGTCTTGCCTTGCTGAGGTCTATAACTCCTCTCAACAGGGTCCCATGTCTTCTTGCCCCATATGGGCCACTCCATGTCAAAGCCGATGATATTGCCCTTGAGCGTATCGACAAGGGCATCGGCTTCCACGGCGGATTTAGTGAATTTGATGGTGAAGGGGGTAGAAGAGTCTTTGTAGGTGAAGAGCGGAAGGGAGGGGTCTGGGTCGACAGGAAGGGAGAAGACGGGGACAAGGGGTTGGATAGGAGGCGGTAAAGCTATCTCAGCTTCCGCAGGCGGCGTTGAACCTTTGCGAGGCATAGTGGACATTGCCCTGCTTTGGTTCGGCATGCTATCCACCTTCTCCGGCGGGTTCCTTGCCCGGCGCGACCTCATCACCCTTGTGGTGGTCTCCGTCTTCGGGGGGGCGTCTACTCTCATCTTGCGCAAGCCAAAAGTCAGATCCTCGAGCTCGGCATCGTTGTAATCGTGAGTGGTACTGCGATGGCTGGAAGCAGTGGAATAGACAGAGCTTTGGCTATCGCTAGCGCTGCTTTCACTCTCGGCTTCGGTACTTGTGTAGTCGGGTACGTAGCGCGGTTTTGTGGGCGTTGGAGCGGCACCTCTTTCTAGGAGAAAGAACGGGTGGATTCGTCTCGCTGGGTTGGAAGCACCACTGGGGACTGGGGATGAATTTAACGGCGGGGGTGTAAAAGCCGAACGGGCAGCAGGCGAGTTGAACCTGGGTATTGCTCTGGGGCGATAGATAGCGGGTGAAGGAGAAGAGGATGATACAGTGATCGGCGAGTCATTGACAGACGACTGGCTGCTGACTGATATAGGTGTCTCAGGCCCACTTCCTGGCCCTCTACTGGTCGCATCATAAGTCCTAGCTCGGGGCCAAAGTGGAGCCGCTTACGATGTAAAAACGGTGGGTCCTTCCCAAACTCCAATACCAAGATCTTTGTGGCCTGGTGGCGACGACAATGTGGCGAGTGTTGTGTGTAGTAGTGCTCTGGAGTGGGTGGCCAGTGGTGTCCTCGATTTGAGCATCCGAGGGGAGAACGGAGAAGAGAGAGTCATCGGCAACGCGACGATGAGGGCGGCGCGTCCAATTTGGTTCCGTACGAGTAATGTTCAGCCTATGTAAAGGGGCTGTCTCCAGTCTTGTGGGAAGGCGAATTACGGCTGCGATGACTCTGTTGAATGGGTGCTGCGAGAAGACATAGATGAAAATGAAGAACTGCCTGCACGGTGCATGGCACCATCAAGGGATCGTCCCTCGGCGCACCCTTAATGCGTGGACCCTTTTCGCCCGGCATGATCCTATGAGGGGGCAGGACGGATACAGGTCCAACAGCGACTAGAGTATCGATGAACTGCACCAGACTGCAAACGATTCGGATAGCACCACAAAACAGTTATACTGATCCATCTCCAGCAGAGCCCCGGCGAAGGACGACCGTGGGAACCCTGTCGCGTCTTTCAGCTTTTGATGTTTCACGCGACGCGTTCATGAATTCTTTCCTCGACCTCAAAGCTGCTGATCCATACCATGATCCCAAGATGACACTCCAACCAGATCTTCCGGCCCCGGCCCTCCCTACCCCGGAAACATTTCCATTCCCCTACCCGACACCTTACGGTATCCAGGTCGATTTCATGAGGACCGTCTTTAGGGCTATTGAAGATGGCAAGATCGCTATAGTGAGCCGACAATGGCGAAGGGTGAATCCATGCTGACCCACTTTGGCAGGTCGAGTCGCCCACAGGGACAGGCAAATCGCTTTCGCTCCTGTCCAGTACCCTCACCTGGCTTACCCAGCACACTCACCGCTTGGATACACATACTGAAACGTCCCTCCGCGCCCGCCTGCAAGCTGAAGATCCCGACGACCCGGCGTGGGTCATTGAGCATACGGTCAAATCGCGCATGGCGGAGCTACGCAGAGAGAGGGAGCTTCGGGAGGAAAGGTTGGGGCAAGTAAGGGAGAGGGAGAGAAAGATGAGGGTGAAAGAAGGAACGGGGGCGTTTAGAGGTGGAGGGAAGAGGGTGAGGGTGGGGTATGATGGGCAAGTGGGAAGCGAGACCAAGGAGCTGGGAGAGGATGATTTCTTGCCTGAAGACCGGGATGAGCCGGAAGATGATGGGATGTACCTCTCGAAAGAAGTACGGGAGCTTATGAGCAAGTGAGTTCTCTTTCCTGCGGTCCTGAGCGATACTGACTATGGCAAGATTCGAGCCTGTTAAGAGCAAACAAGTCGTAGAAGAAGAGGAAGAAGAAGACGTCCCCAAGGTACATGACTTCAATCCTCGCAAAGTGCGTGCTGACGCCTATGTAGATCTACTACACCTCTCGAACCCATACCCAGCTGCGTCAACTCACATCCGAGCTCCTTAAGACCACCTACGGCACCGCCACCTCCTCCCCCGACGAGGGCAATTCTAGCGACTCTATCAATATCAGCCTTGTTCCTTTGGGCAGTCGTAAACAGCTGTGTATCAACGACAAGGTTCGGGCTATGGCGAAGAGCGGTGGGGATGAGAGATTGAATGAGGCTTGTTTGGATATGCAAAAGTCTGGTACGTCTTCTTTTTGGTATCGTCGGGGAAGCCAATGAGGTTGATGGGATTGCAGGGAAGGCGAGATGTGAGTACCTGCCGGCCAAGGCGGATGAAGTGAAGCTCCTCGATGCACGAGACTCCATCTTGGTAAGCAATCAAATTGTGCAGTGGGCCTACGCTTACGTTCTCTTTAGGCGACAGTCAAAGATATCGAAGATATCGTAACTGCTGGCAAGAAAGCCTGTGTCTGTCCTTACTATGCTACACGGCGCGCTGTAAGGTCCAGTCAGGTACGTCTACCGTGATCAGAAGATACTCAACGCTGATTGTATAAAAGATTGTAACGCTCCCTTACAACCTGCTACTACAGAAGAACGCTCGAGAAGCCCTCGGGATCAACTTGAAAGACCAAGTCATCGTCATTGACGAGGCCCACAGTAAGACCTACCAGTATCTTCTGACCAGAGACTGACATAAATTAGATCTCATAGACACCCTGTTGAGTATCTACTCCACGTCCCTCACCTCATCTCATTTGACTACCGCCATCTCTCAACTCGAGCAATACCTCGCCCGCTTCAAATCCCGACTCAAATCCGTCCACGCTCTCTGGATCCAACAAGTCTTGACAGTCCTTCAAGGTCTCGTCAAAGTATGCGACAGATTCATCGCCGACGCAAAGGGTACAGCAAAGGTCGAGGGTGGGAAACCGGCTTTTGGGAAACCAAAGACGGAGGTATTGGGGGCGAACGAGTTGATGGATAGGGTCGGGGGTGGGAGTGATCAGGTGAATCCTTTGGAGCTGGTCAAGTATCTGAAAGAGAGCAAGCTTGCGAGGAAGATCAGTGGGTTCTCGGAGCATGTTGCAGAGAAGGCTGCTTTGAAAGGTGAGATCTCATATCGTATGAGAATCATCGTGCAAAGAAGCTAATCGAAAGCGAATAGAATCGAAAACGTCTCGAAACGCTGCAGCTCGCCATGCCTCGATATCCTCCTTCCACACCGTCGAATCATTCCTTCTCTCCCTCTCTGACGCCAAAGACGATGGACGAGTCATTCTTTCCCTCGAAGACGCCACCAAATCAGCGCCGGTGGTGACCATCAAGTATGTCTTGTTGAACCCATCGGAGCGGTTCAGGGAAGTAGTGGAGGAGGCTAGGAGTGTCGTTCTGGCTGGAGGTACTATGGAACCTGTATGTCCTCTCTTCTCTTGGGTATGAGGGGGCAAGGAAATTGACGGATGAAAAGGTGTCAGATTTCATGAACCAGCTCTTTCCTACCATCCCCAGGGATAGGTTCTCGACACTTTCCTGCGCGCACGTTATCCCAAAACAGAATCTGTTGACTCAGGTCGTCTGTTCTGGCCCCAAGAAGACAGAATTTGAATTCAAATTTGGCAACCGGAACGATGACAATCTGGTATGTATCCTCATTTCACTTCAGGAGTGGATCAGAAGCTTACCTTCAGGGACAGTTTGCGGACTTGGGAGCGTCGATCTTATCGGTGGTTAATATGGTCCCCGACGGAGTTGTCGTCTTTGTCCCTTCTTATGCGTTTTTGGACAAGGTCAAGACGTTATGGACGAAGACTGGATTGTTGGAAAAGCTGGAGGTGAAGAAGCAGGTACGTCTGGCATGTTCGGAAAAAGGACAAGGCTGAACCGATCATCAGCTGTTCTATGAGCCGCAGACGTCTGGCGATGTCGAGACTATCCTACGTGACTACTCGCTTGCTATATCTTCAGTACGTTTTCGATTATCATTCCGATTGTATTTTGCTAATCCACATAAAGGCCCGCGCACCATCTTCCTCCGGTGAAAAGTCACGCAGAACCGGCGCGCTACTCTTTGCCGTCGTCGGCGGCAAACTCTCCGAAGGTATCAACTTTTCCGACGGTCTTGGGCGGTGTGTCATCATGGTCGGATTGCCGTTTGCCAATGTCGGGAGTGTGGAGCTGCAGGAGAGGATGAAGTATGTGGAAAACATACCAGGGGCGGCCAAGGGCGGCGGCGGCGGGAGAGAGTTGTATGAGAATTTGTGTATGAGAGCCGTCAACCAATCGATCGGTGAATCTTTTTATCGTGCTCCCACTCTGCACTACTCGCTGACGTCAACAACGCAGGTCGAGCTATCAGACATGCCAACGACTATGCGACTATTCTCCTCTTCGACAAACGCTACGCCACCCCACGCATCCGGAACAAGTTACCGAAATGGATAGGAGAGGATGTCAAAGTAGAGCAGACTTTTGGAGGGGTTATGAAGGGTGTTGCAGCCTTCTTCCGGGACAAGAGAGAGAGGGGGCTGGCCTGACAGATCTGGATATGATCACATTGTTGTGTGTACTATTGGTTCATTTTGGATGCATTACACTTCTTGCATTGACGAGTTGGGTGCATGCTTGACTCATCATGACGCGCCTATACATCATGTAAACACATCATCGACCCAGCTTCTATACTAGCTCGAGCTTTTTCAGGCCTGAGACCCGCACGTCTCTTCGAATCTTTCTACCAGTGAGTGTACCTCTTCCTCTGACATCCTGCTATTTACTACAAGCTCAGGGTCGCCTAAGAACGAATTGAAGAAGTTGCCGCTATCACTCATCTCGCCCATTTCCACATTCGCGCTCGTCACCCTGCCCAGAGACACCTTCCACTCTTGCCCATAACCCAGCTCTTTCAGCTGCCTGACAGAGGCTCCATTGTTGGTCTGGAATGCGTCGCTGTGCTCCGACAAGCACCAGTTCAAGACACAGCCTGTGAGATCTCTGTCAACCATAACGGTGTGACCACACTCTGGGAAGTTGATCCTAGAGACACAAGCCCAATCTTCTTCCTCATCCTCTTCTCCGTCATTGCTGTCTTCCATCATCATGTGCCATCCGACACCTTCACCCACACGAAGGGAATTGCAAGTGAAAGGGGGACAGGGGCTTGCGGTAAGATTATGAATTAGTGCGTCGAGTGGCACTGCCGTGATGCTGTCATTGTCGGCAGCCTGGTCATTTGATTCTGTGATAAGGACAGCCTGCAAGTTTGTGACCGACATGATGAGTTATCAAGCTTGTAGTAGATCGAAATGTATGGGAAAGGGCCGGATTGGTATTTCTTGCTACTGCAAGTCACTAGTCAGGGGGGTGCTGACGGCGGGCATTCAATCTCAAATCTCACTTTCCTTTGTAAGTCGAACGGAGTATCGTGTCGGTGGTCGCATACACACGCTTTTTTCTCGCACCGGTTCAGACGCGTGGGACAGTGAGACAATGTTCGGGCAGGAGGCGAAAGAGTTGGCGGGGCACTGCGACACGAGACGCTGGGAAACCCTCATCATCTTTTTCCACCATACATTTCCTTAGCTTGGGCATAGAAAGGGTGGACGATACACATGTTGAACGCCACCGGAGTATGGTATTGCATTCCTTCGTTTGCACAAAATAGTCGAAGACACACTACTGCGGTCCGTTTTTGCGGTGATTGGCTTACATTCAGGTCTATGAAAGGTTTTTGACTTTTCCTGGATCGAGTGTACAATAGAATTTCGCACATAAGGCGTATCGCACACCATTCTTGCGTACCACTCTTGCGTTTCTCCAAAGATAATTTCACAGAGGATCGCGAGGACAGGAGACCTTTGCCAGAACGCAAGAACCTGCACATTAACCACAGAATACGATAATGGCGGAACAAACAGTCAGCGCAAGAGAAGGTCTCGATGAACGACTGTCATCTGAAATGATCCCCGGTCTCTTTCACAGATTCGCCATTCAAAGAGTTCTCGGTATCACCGGTGTCAGACATGACTCAGAAGAAGACGAAGGGTCTTCTCCGGGAACTCAAGACCATGTGAGACATCAAGACACCTCGCAGTACCATCCGGGCCGAGCTTGGAGCTTTCAGCCTCGAGTCCCGATCGAAGACAATATAGCGAGCGGTGAAAGAACGCTGTTCAACAAGCTTACCGGAGCTCGTGCCTACCATAACCCCCGTCGGATGACCGTCGCACTGGAAAGCCCGATGGTTTCCTACGCAACCCTCAATGAAGATGTAATGCCAGAGTTGTATGAAGTTCATCCGATAACGATTATCGAGTTCGAGATCCCTGTGAGGCATCCTGCAGCGACATACGACATGCAACGGGGCTCTGATGAGGAGAGAAGTCTCGTGATGACCGGTGTACGCTGCCCCTCCGAAGCAGTACCTATCGAAACCGAAGTGACTTGCTTCCATCCTCTATCGACAGAGTATAAGGTGGATGAGTCACTGATGTATTTGGGGGACGTCTATATCACAAAAGAGCATATGAAGATCGTCGCAGACCTGGCGTCTTTCAAAAGTATGTTTGATCACGTGGCTTACGAGACCTACATGAACGGTAGGTCAGTAAGTGAAGTATTGGTCGAGCCAGACAGTAGAAGCTTTCCTTTCGACGAAGACGTCAAGTCAGCACCGTACATGCCCAGGTTCCGAGGTGATATCACCCTCGTGCGTACTGATAGATCCGGTATCGAGCACCCACCAATCACAACGGTTGCAAGTCACTTCCCCTTTCGAAAGAACGCCACAAGACCTTCAGCGGACGACGAGTTCAGCTTCCTGACATTCGCTCAAGATTCACCAGAGACAATGCGCGGCATTGATGTCATGATTGCGCATTCTCATATGGCAACGTGAGGCACAACATAAGACACATGATGATCCGAAGGGCCGAGGGTTTCTTACAAGTTCAGTGAGGGTCTTATGATTCAGTTTGCCTGTCGATAATTGCATGCATATGGCGTTGAGCTGTATCCACTATTTGGGTAGACCTCGGCCATAATCTGATGGGGATATGGAAGGAAGGATTCCGGATGCGAACACCTTTCGTTACACGGTGGCAAGGCTCAGGACGACGCTGTTGATAGATGAACGTGGCAAAAGCGAGCAGATAGGGCAACATCGTTGACACTGATAACATACAGTATTTCAGCTTGCACTCCTACGCATTTGGCTGTATTTCTTGACTCCAAATAAAGAGCTGTTTTGTGTGTCCGTGCTAGAATGTTTCCATAAAGACATAGGTCTACGCCTCGCTCATCTCCTCATCCTCATCTCCGCTCTCACTTTCACTCCCGCTTCCACTAGAACCCTCCTCTTCTTCTTTGGCCTTCTCCAAAATCCCCACCCAAACACTTTCCAACTGTCCCTCCAACCCCTCCCCAACTTCCCTCCTCGCTGTCTGATACAGTTTGTGCCCTTCCGCCCCTTTACCCGTCTCAACGAGATACGTCAAGTGGGCCGCGGAAACTTCGAAGAGGTCGGTGGGAGAGCGGGTGAGGGCTTTCCAGCTCTGGAAGAACCCCTGCATCTCTTGAGGAGAAGGAGATCTTTCATTCGACTTGAGGGCTTCAAAGACCTGGGCAAAGATCACCGGGGAAGGCCTGTACCTCCCCAAAACGCTCTTGGAGATGACATCGAGCCCCTGGCTAGTGTTTTCGTAAAGCGAGAGGATGTATGCCGGCAACAGCTGGTCATGCAATCCCACGACTGTCGAGCCAATCTTCAAAGACAGCTTCAAGATGTACTCCCACCTCTTTTCGAGCTGTTCGGGAGACGAAACGTCGTTCTCCCAGCTCGCCCACGTTTTCCAGATAGCCAACACACCCTCCTTGTCTTCGCTCAGGATCACAGAACGCGCGACAGTTTCGCACATCTTTCTTGTCTCATCGTTCTTGTCGGCAGAGGCAGAGGAAAGCTCGGAAGAAAGACGGACGGACTGAATGGTGGCGTTCGCGGGATATTGAGCGGAGTGGGCGCGGGCGGTGGGGAGGAGTTCGGGGGAGGAGAGGGAGGAGAGAAGATGGAGATGGGCGATGAGGTATGAAGCTGGGGGGTGGAGAGACGATTTTGTGAGGCTGCCAGCGAGTGAGAGGAGATAGTCTCTCTGTAGCCTTGTCAGTGCTGTTCCACGATGCGAGGCGAAGACGTACAAGTTCAGGGTAATCACCATGCTTCTCAATACGCCCAATCAGCCACTCTCCAGCGACTTCTATCCACTGTTGACTTTGAGCGCCTTTCGCAGATTTGCGAATATTCTTTCCAATCTTGCCAAACTCTTCTACGAGCTCGACGCCGGAGAGGACATACTCGCCTTCCTTGACGGGCTCTTCCCCTTCCGCGTATGGCTTTTCAAAGAGTCCCCTGGAGACAGATAACAAACGAGCTTGAGACGCCGCCTCTGACACGGAAGTAGCAATCTCCTCCAGCTCATTGTATACCACCCCCAGACACTTGGCTCTCAGAGGACTGGGGTATCCTCTGAAGAGATCCAGCAGAGTCTGGCGATACCACATACCCCCGTCCTTCTTTCCTTCAATGACAGCTTCAGGCTTGATCGCTTTCAGTGCCGAGGTAAGAGCGTGGATGACCAATTGTCCCGAAAGGATTTGCTTCCTCGCTTCCTCTCCCTCCTCTCCGAACGCTCCTTCACCACCTCGGAGGGCGTCAATGTCGCCCTCAAACTCTGATTCTTCCACCTGCTTTCCCTTGCTGTTGATATCGTTGATACCGAGCACCTTCCATCTCCTCCTTAAAGCTTCCACCCAACCCAACTCGATCTTAACATACTCGGTCCATATTTCTGGTGACGCCGGGACGAGACGCAGGCCCATGAGGAGCGCTGTTCGCGCGGGGGAGATGCCCTCAATGGCAAAGATGGGGACGTCGTCGGGATCTTGTTCTTCGAGTGAAAGGGGTGATTTGGAGGAAGAGGGGAGGATGGAGTCGGGGAAAGGAGAGGCCGGGTGGAGGTGGTAGTATGCTTGAAGAAGATAGAGAGTTGAAGATGTGGGGTGGAATTGCATTGCCCTACAAGCTATGAGTCTCTGCACAGACATGAAAATAGGAGACTTACTTGACAATGCCTTGTCCAACAACCTTCCTCATACCTTCCCGGCTCGCATATTGGATATATGTCAACCAGACAGACAGGTCTTGGGGGAACTTGCTCGTAGCCCGCTTGAGAATGTAGAGTGTTCTTCTTTGGATAGAGTAGGTGGAAGCGGAGGGAGGAGGGGGGTTGATGTGGTAGCGCAACTTTCGCCATCGGACACGGCGCAACCGTTCAAGATTGATCTCGTACTGGGCATATCTGAAGAAATCTTCCTTTCTCTGAATTCTCCTGATGAGGGCACTTTCAAATGCTGTCCTTCTTCTAGTGATCTCGTTGATCTCGTTCTACAGCAATCGTGAGCTGGGGTCAATCTAGCGAGGGGCTATACAAACCTTGGTGAAGAGACCTTTCTCGTGGAGGTCCTTGAGCTCCGGGAGGGTAGATTCGAGTTGGAATTGAACCTTGTCCATCTTGGCGCGTTGAAAAGACTTGTTGTGGCTGGCCCAGAGCTGAGAATGAGCAAGTTTTGTATAGTCGAAGGATCAAAACAATCACGATGAAAGAGAAGATGAACTTTTGCTGGTGATGTGGCATTTTTCCACGAGTGATACGCCGCGCCCACTCTTCTCTTTCATGATTTGCACAAAAGTTCAGCTACAACCACAATCACCACCATGAGCCGCACAACACTATCAAAAGCGCTCTCCCGCACCCCCAACCTCTCCCGCCCCTCCTCCTCTACCTCCTATGCCCCACCCAAAAAATCCAACGGCCGTGCCCTCTCAGCGTCCACCCTCCGCTCGCTGGTCTCCCTCCACCACTCCTCAGCAGGCTTCCTCCACTCCCCCACAGAACTCCCAGTAGGCTTCGAGAATGCCTTCAGGCATACCAAGCCCCCTGCGTTCGACAACTACGAGGAATTCCGTAGATCCGTCCATGCGAAGCAGGCCCTCCACCCACCGGGAGGGATGGAGAACTTGGTAGAGAAGGGTACTGTGCTGGACTCGTCCAAGGCTGGCGTGTATACTGGCACGCAGAAGGCGTTCAAGAAACTGCCCTCGGCGCAGGGACTGGTGTCAGAGACGGACGGCGTCAAGTCTTTGGACAGAGCGTTATCAGAGAGGCAGATGAGAGTCAAGGAGGCCATTTACGGTACTTGGGAGAGGGGAGGGTCAGGGATGAACAGGGCCGAACCGGGATTAGATGGTGTACTGGAATATATTGAGGCGAAGGGCAAGACGGTGGGCGAGTACGGGCAGGAATGGGAGAAGAGGGACGCCGAGTAATTCGCATATGCATTTTAGGACCCAAAAATGATTACCGTCTCTGTACCTGCTGGACCCTCTTATCTCCCTTCTCCATCCTGGCTCGCAGCTTGGCCTGCTTTCGAGACTCCTTCTCTTCGGGCTCTTGTGCCGCTTCTTGGGCAGCGCGAGGGGATTTGGGGCCGAAGAGGGAGGGGAGGAACATGGCGAGGAAGGGGCGGATGGTGTTAAACAGCTTGTAAGCGCCGAATGCGGGGACCTATCGCTAGGTCAGCTTTTGTACAGGACTCCTCTGTTTAGACTTACAAGAGCCAAAAGCCACCAAACTCGGTCACCAAACAGCGCACTCCCAATAGTACAGATCCAAGTCATATAAACCCTGTTCTTCATCAGCTCAGACCTTAACACAGTCCTCATGATAACGGCTCAATGTTGAGCTACCACAACGTTTGAGGCAGAACTCACCAATCCCAAGCCAACTCTACGACCCCCTTCCCTGCAAGATCATCACCCACCCTAACATCTCCCCTACCATTCGCACCCCTCTTCGGCGAACCGATAGTGACGAACCACCGCCAAATGAAGACTGTAGCCGTCGTAGACAAGATATAGAGGATGAGAGGGAAGATGCGGGGAAACAAGGAGCGGGAGGTGATCAGGGAGAGGAGGAATCGGAGTACCCAGGCGGATCCCTATTGACGTAGAATCAGTAACGAAACTTTTTGTGGACTAGGACGTAGAATAGAAGGTGGAGCTCACGTTCACGAGCAAGAGACCATTTTGGAGGTTTCGGAGCGCGGACTCGTTACCTGACGCGATACGTTTTGAAGAAGCGTTGGCCTGTGAGGTGATATGTCAGTTTTGGCTGAGGAGGAGTATGAATGAAAGAGGAACTTGCCATAGTGAGCTGCGCCTAGAGCTGTAATTGTGACAGTCTAGTGGTTGAATGATAGTTGTCAAACCAGAAACGATAGCGATTGCGACACGACATTTGGTCAACAGACGGGGTCAAGGAACCTTATATTCTTTGGAGGAGGTGGCAAATTAACCTGCAGTGTTGACCGAGGGGTTAAGGTGTCGGCCTTAAGTTGTCTAGCTTTTATCCGATTGGTTTTCACCAGCGAGGGTTCAAATCCCCCACACTGCATTCTTATGTTTTTGTTTTTGTTTTTATTCTTTTGCATGCCATATCTACATATGCTACAGTACATACTAAATATCTACCCCTATTTCATGCGCGTCTATACAAACGGTTGATGTCTTGGACATAGCATGTTGACGATACGAAGAGTATGGGCCGGTTTGACTCAGACCTCTGTCTTTTGTGTGGCTGTTGTTTGGTACCCTTTTTTGACTGGGTGCATGTTCTGTGAAGGCAAGGTTGATCGTGGGCATCTGAAATAGACTCTCTCACTTTTCTTGCATGCGAAAACAGGATTGAATCTTTCAGAAGTGGTTCTCTTCGGCGGCCGGCATTACGACGATTGTGCCTCCACATCTCGTCTCAAGCTGTCCTCCGCTTTATTGTGTGGCTGTCTCTTCAACAAATATCATCAATCAATTCCAGGTGTGTATACTCATAACACCGTTGAACCGTCATTGGATAGTGCGACAGCTATCACACCTGCCCCCTTGGCTCTTCCTCTTCGTTTCATCGACATGGCCTTCCCCTTCTGCCATCTCCGTGGCCTCGCCAGATGCGCTGGAGAGTCATCGCGCCATCCTCTCAGTCGTCGCTCATCTCATGTCACTATCGGGTAAGTCTTGTATTGTCTTTGTATCCAGGGCTGATCCTCCATTAGTTCTCGATACCTCACCACGCCGAGCGACCCTCCACCACCCTCCGAGAAGCCTCTAGCTATCCACATGAAGCGGTCCATGAAAAAGTCTTCCAGTAATGTCTTCCGTCCACCACGAGTCCCTACCTTCGACTACAAACTCAATCCCCAAGGCAGTACCAACACCAAATCGAAGCTCGTCTGCACGTCCGACTCTATTGAGATTGACGATCTTTTGCGGACGTTTGGCGGGAATGTGTTGGCGGTGGATATCAAGTATCCGTCGCAGCTCGTCAAGGAGGGGGAAAGGGGAGCGGTACAAGGGCCAAGTCAGGGCTGGTATAAGCAGGGACGGACGACGATGGTTGCTATTGGCGGCAAGAACTTGATCTTGCTGGTCCCCATAGGGCCTAATGATGGTGAGCGTTAACCGTCCGCCTTGGTATATCCGCTCATAAAGCGCTGTTAGACATTCCCGATGGTATCGTCCGCCTCCTCACCACTCCCAGCATCTTCAAAGTCGGCGGAAACATCCTCAAGACGTGCATGAAGATCCACCGCGACTTTCCTCATCGCTTTACACCCACTAGCCGCCCTCAAAAGCTGCTTGATCTCGCCGCAATGGCGCAAGATATCCATCCGCATAACAAGACGTGGATGGAAGGTATACGGATGACAGTATCGGCGATGTGTCAGGTGTATGTCGGGAAGGCGTTGACGAAGGATCCGTCGACGAGGATGGATGCCTTTTGGGGAGGGCCTGTGACTGAAGAGAAGATCGATTGTGAGTTTCACATCTTGTGGTATTTGAGCGTTGCTGATCAGTACGTATAGATGCGGCTAATCATATTCATGCGACTTACATCATCTTCCGAAAGATCCAGGAAATGGCCTTCCAAAGAGGTCTTGTCCTCGATCCAAACAGGTACCTGAAAGCGGTCGAATTGCGGTTCAAAAGACATAGAGATTCAGACTGAGAGGATAATGGATAGGTGGACAGCCATGGGAGAAGGGTGAGTCTTGCCCATTCCTTGGCTGATAATGTTGCTGATCAGACGTGCCATCCTTGCAAACAGCCAGTGAACATAACACGTACGCCAACAACTACACGCAGACACTCTTCGTTACCACGGCCAGTCACCTCTTTATGCGTGTCAGGCTAAGCCCATGCATCCCTCATGAGTAACACAATATGAATTTCTCGACTGTAGCGGAACGGTACGTCAGGGGGGTCCAGAATCCTCGGACGAGCAATCGTGGCCCCCCGCCAGGTGCCGTGTACCAACGAAACGGCACTTAGTCTGAATAATGCTTGGTTGTCATGCCTCTCATCTTCCCCAATAGATCTGGAACACATCGAGGCTTCAGACACAGCTTCTCTTCTTCCTCTTACCGACACTTGACTGGCCAACAACGTTGTTCGAACTAACAGTAGGTCGAATAAGATATCGTCAAGGTTGCTAGTCTGCTTGAACGTTTCGACTGCATGCCAACGCCCGCAATAGCATCCCATATGATCCATTCAATGCCAAGCCTGTCAGTGCCGCACTAACTCATTTCCAAATCCCATCTGGCCGCACTAACCAAGGCACTATCTTGCGTGAAAGGTACTCGTCGTGATGGCGATAGAAGAGCCCATCGATACGAGATTAGATGCTGTGGGGAATCTCTAGCCAACCGCAATGCGTATCTTTGCGTAACTCGACGATATGCAACAGGTCTTTCAACGTGCTGCGTTTACCGCATGGGCTGCTCAGCTGACTTTCACATGGTATGTGCGACTTGGAAGGCATAAATAGGGGCTCAGAGAGCTGGAAAGAAGAAGCCCATCGACTCTCAGGTCTCCATCTCTTCACTCACCAACCAATACACAACAAAACACCAACATGTCCTCTACTTTGCTTCGAAGCCAGCTCGCTCGGCCCAGCACTTCTTTCTCTTCTGCGCGAAGGGTCTCTGTCTCTCGCATACCCGAGCGAGCTTTCTCTTGCTCTCCTGTCATCCAGTAAGCCCTCTACCAGTACCGCAAGGGTTCACCACTGACAATGACTCCCAGAAACCCCCGTAAGAACCGAGACCCCAGCCTCACCACCCGCCGCTTTGCCCACTCCCACCTCTCGTCCCTCCCGATCACCCCTCCCCCTAAGCCTCACCCCTCCTCCTCTCTCGCCGACTCGTCCTTCCACCACTCTCACTTCCCTTTCCCGCCAAACGTCACCCATACATCCAACCTCACCGAGGCCAACCGGGCTTTGTCTCAGTTGAAGGGCGATACGTTGGGCTTCGATATCCAGGGCCCGACTTTTGCGGTGAGGCATGAGAGTGACTGGGAGTCGGACAGGTATACAAACATGGTTGTGCACGATGGGGTGAGGGACCTTCACAGACCTATCGTTCCGGAGAGCAGCATTCCAAAGACTACTATGGTGCAAGTCTGCGACGAGAACAATGTTGTCCTCATCAACCTCCAAGACTCTGACGGTAAGCCCTTCCTCCTCTTTTATGACTCTCTTACTGACTGACGCTTTTCAGCACTCCCCTCCAAGCTGGTCGACATACTCTGCAACCAATCCATCGTCAAAGTTGGCATCAATGCCCCCGCCAAAGCCTCCAAGCTCTTCTCCGACTTCCTCACTTCTTTCCCCGCTACCTACTCGTCCGGTATGCCTTCGTCGCTGCTCGGCCTCACAAACTTTGTGTATCCATTCGCCGGTGCTAAGAATGAGCAGTGGCTGGTCAAGGAGCTTTGTGGCAAGTGGTTGCACATGGGTTGGGGCGAGGAGGCTGTCAAGGATGAGGCTGGGGAACGTGACCGTGAGTGCTACTTAAGGATTCCTCGACGGCAGAGCTGACGCTCCTTTTGTAGATGCTTCCAATACAGTCTATGCGAGCTTCATCATCTCCAACATGATTGGAAACGCCAAGGTCAGTTCGCCTCCTTCTTTTCTCCATCCACCAAGCTGACAGTCCATCCAGACTATCCTCGACCACCTGTCTATGCCCCAAACCACCGTCCTCCTCAGCCTCGAAGACACCAAACTCAACTCCATCACAGCTTAGCTTTCTTCTCTCCTTTCTTTTGCCTCCTCTTGGGCCCATTGCTTTTGGGATCTGTACTCTACTTTTGACGACATCGTTCTTTTCTCCTGTCACTCTTGTTTGATCCTGGACTTCCCAAACGTGGGACATAGATCGCATCCCACTTGTGTCTTGTACTTGTACTGTCCACTCGCTTCCAACGATAGAGATAGAAATAGATTCTGGCCAGATGACGAAAAAAAAAAAAAAAAAGAACTTGAACATGCAACGAAGCATTGTAACGTAACAACTTCTCTGATCTTCTTTCGATCGGGCTAGAGGTGAGGCATTGAAGTTAAGTGTGTGAAAACATGCCATGACGACTACAAACAAGAGAAGCGCTACACGGTAGCCGGGTATAGATCTACTATAAACAAGATTTCAAAACCAAAGACTACAAACGCTGAATATGATCCTGAACCCAGATCCCTCATTGCAAACATGGTTCAATCCGGAGGCGAAAACGAGAAGAAGACTAATGGAATTTCTCCACCTGGGTCCTCTCAGTCGCGACGCCTTCCAACTTGTATAGCGGCTCCAAGTGCGCCGACTTTTGCCAGAGAACGTAGCGCTTGAAAAACCACGGGAGGAAGGTGGTAGCTTGGTACTTGGCAAATACGGGTACGGGCACGGCGAAGACATAGTCGAGTTCTTCCAGTGTTCGCTGACTACATCCCTCTGTCAGCTTCTTGTCCGAAACGGGGAAAGAGGGGGACTTACGCAGTCTCAGGTGTGAGGAAGAACACCAGCGTCCACGACAACAAATTCGTGCCCGCGTAAAAGTAGAACGCACCCCAAGGCTTGAACTTTGCCAACAGCGTCGGGAACGTCAGCCCCAGAACCGCAGACCACGTGTTACTCTGCTGTACCGCCCAACTCATCCCGGCCTCTCGATGAGTCAAAGGATAAGCTTCAGCGGCGTAGACGTAAGGTACCGGACCCATGCCGGTGGAGTAGAATGCGGTGAAGAGATAGATGGCGAGTGCGAGCACGGGGACACGGGCAGAGTTGGATTCGTCGAGGAAGAACATGGACCCGGCCCAGAAGAGCATGAGGGCCATCAAAGGGAAAGAGGTGAGCATGAGATTACGGCGACCGAATGTGTCAATGGTCCAGACGGCAGGGAGGGCGAAGAGTGTGTTTATCTGGAGGGAAAGTGTCAGTGGGAGCAAGGCGGGGAGGAGGCGACGTACGAGACCGAAGCCGAGACTGGCCAAGAGACATTGCCTGGTATCATACCCTGCCTCCGAAAAGATCGTCGACGAGTAGAACGCTACGCCAAGCATCAGCTACCGTCCCAATCAAGATATGCCCCAAACTCACACATGATGTTGATCCCGCAAGCCTGCTGCGCAAACATGGCCGCCCAACTCGCCAAATTCGCCCTCCTCAACCTCGGTATCACAAAGATATCCCGCAGCCTCGTAAAGTACGTCGTCCCGTGGAACACCTCGCGTTCTTGCTCGATCTGGCAGTGGGCGTAAAACATGTCGCGCGCGGCTTGGATTTCGGATTTACGGAGGCGGCAGAAGGATCTGAAGGCTTTGGCGTAGCGTTGTTTCTTCATGAGCCAGCGAGGGGATTCGGGGGCGAACCAGACTGCTGATAATTAGCATCTAGCAGGAAGGGAAGACGGAAGGGGACTTACTCAGGAAGAGGAGCGGTACAGCAGGGGCAAAAGCAGCAGCCAATTGCACCCTCCAAGCATTCTTACCGATCCTGTAAAAGATCAAGTTGCTACAGAATCCTGCGAGGATACCGAATGCGACAAACATCTGGAATGACATGACCAATGCACCACGGATGGCTGCCGGGGCGCTGTTACCTGATCAGAACCGTTCGAAGGTCAAGGAGGGGAGAGGGAAGAATGGGAACGTACGTTTCGGAAGTCATGATAGGGATAGTAGTGACCTTCATACCCATTCCCACACCAATCAATACCCGGCAGATGAACAGCTCCCACCAGTTCTTGACAAAGGCTTGCCTGCACTCTCTCATCAGCCGATCTTTCTCACGAACGAACGAAGAACTCACCCGAGTACAGGGAAGACACAGAAGAGACCAGTGACAAAGATAGTTCCACGGCGACCAACGTATTTGTTGATAGGGTCGGTGAGCATGGCGCTGAAGGCTGCGATGGTGATCAAGGGGGCGGAGTTGATCATGCCGACGAGCCAGGTGTTCTCGACTATACCGAATTCGGTGGGCTAGTCTCAAGGTCAGCTGGGGAGGAGTTGGGATGTAGAACGGGCTTACGAAACTGAGATTGGCTCCGTTGGCACCCGTGCTAGGACAAGAGTCAGCGCTGGAGACTAGCAAAGTGGAAGGGAGCTCACTTGTCCCAACCTTGGATAGCACTACCGATACTACAGACGATGATGAGAAAGTACAAGGATAGTGCCTGGTCCCACTTGTCTAGACACCGAGTCAGCGCAGCCCCCCCAACAAGCTAGAGTTAGGAACTTACTCGTGATCTCACGACGTAGCCAGTATCGATCGTCGTCCGTAAGCTCCGGAATGAGCTCAAACTCGTTCGGGTTCTGGGATACAAGCGCTGCTCGCCGGAAGAGATCTTGCTTTTCCTCAAAGCCGTGTTCGCGCGTAAACTGGTCGGCCAAGTCGAAAAGCTTGGCCTTGGACAAACCGACTAGCGGGTTCTGAATCCTAGCCATCTGTTAGCTACTGGCCAAGAGGAGATATGTTGAGACTTACTTGGCGCTGACGTTGCGGTTCCTCGAGCGGAGCTCTTGGTCTCTGCTAGCCTCGACATCGACGTCTTCATCGGCGTCTTCGAAGTGGTCGATGTCGTGCTTCTCTGCTGGCTTGAGGGAACTGCCTCCGGGGAGAGAGTGATTGCTCTCGGGGGAGTCTGGTGGGATGATAGACATGGTGGATGGGTAGAAGTGAAGGGGCGTCCCAGTGGCGTCCAGAGGGCATGATTATATAGATTATAGATGACTGTGATCGGCAGTGAACCGAGTCAGACTAGCAGCATATCGGAAGTAGATATCGGAAGTAGATATGCGGTGAAAAGGCGGACAAGTATAAAGGAGATGCCCCGTGATCGGCCCGTGACTGCACTCGGCCGGCTCTGGACAAATAAGAGACAAACAAGCAGGCACGCAAATCTAAATATCTTATTCCTTTTCTATATCTTCTCTTAACCCCAAAATGTCAAGATACTTTGCGCAGAATAATGATTTTATATAGACTTTCATGATGATTTTATATATACTTTCATGATGTAGAGAATCATAATAGAAATAGATAAAAGAAAAATATTAAACATCCCCACCGCCGCCACTAATGTTGCCCCGTTAGCCCCGCAAGCCCCGTATCAGGGCCCCGTAATGTCATGCCGCAGGAACGAAAGGACTCCGGCAATCAGCGTACCGTCATGACGTCACGTGTTTGGTTCGTCCGCCAGAAAGACACCGGCAAAGACCAAGAGTTACCGAGGTTGGCGGGGGTTAAGAGAGATAACACCAAAGAAGACCCGTATCGGACAGCCGGACTCGGCATCTCCCCTCGGCAACCCGGCTTCGGACCGCATAGAGATTGTATGACTCATTTGTTCTATGTACTTAGGCTGTATGTAAGACGATGTCGAAATGAGGGAAAAAGAAATGACGGCCATACTCGTCAAGTCAATAAAAAACCCTCTCTTCTCTAACTACTCCCTTCTCCCTCTCCTCACATCCACAACGTCCTCGCTCTCTCCTTCACTAGTTCCGCTCCCATTCTACTCTGCATTCCATGCCACACTTCCTTCTCCATGCACTTCCTCCAGCTCCTCCATTCCGTCGCCGCCTCCTCGCGCATCAATCCGCCCGCCGAAAGCACAAGGGGGCGGAATGCCCCCCCGTAGATCCTTGGCTGCTTGTCCTCGATGACTTTCACTAGCGAGAACACCTCCTGAAGATGGAAGTGTTGGACGATATTGTCATAGGAAGGGGGAAGAGAGTTGAGGAATAGGTAGGCAGCACTGTTGTTGGGCGGAGCATTGGGTCTGGTGGAGAGGAGACTGGTGTACGCAGATCGCATCATTCATAGAGTGGGAAGCGGGTCTACCCCTTTGGCAATACGAGTGGCGCCGATGGTTCTCCAGAGAGCAGGTACTCGAGTAGAAGTTGTATTCAAATAGGTTCTAGCCAATTCCTCCCAGAGGAGTTTGGGGTCTGGCCGATTGTAAAGGAGCTATGGAGCCACCATTGCATTGTACATAAGCTGCAAATACTGTTCCAGTGGGGCTGTAATGGTGACCTTTTGCAGCGGTTAAGAGGTCCAAGTGATTGAGTGTTCCTTTGCAGTTGCATTCTTTACACCGATCGTAGTCTCGCGCTTCTAGAGGGAGTGCCTCTTCCACCTCGTCTGAGAGGTACGATTGTATGACCCCTAGAGCTGCTGCCTGTGAAGCAAGTTGAGCTTCTTAGCTAGGCGTGAGGGTTTCGGCGCAGGAGAAAAAGACGGGTGTGGCTCTTAGAGTGTGTCGGAGGTTTTCGCGCATAAGCAACCCCTGGACTTGGAAACTCCATTTTTCGAAATCGCCATCACCGGTCAAAAGTTTAATCCTTTTGCCTTGAGACATGTTGGTCTCGCCTTGAACTAAAGGTTATTCAGTCCGACAGGTTATGAGCCTCGTTGCCCTTTACAAGTCAAGATCAACAAAGTGAAAACACAATGGAGTCCACAACAGAGACCAACATGTCTCAAGTCTATCGACAGAGGCACCAGCACTAAGCAGTTAAGAGTACAAAGAAGAAGAGTAGTATGGAATAAGAAATTAGTTGTAATGGTTTTCTATCAGTCCGTGTAACTCTGTGCGTGGCGCACTCCTTCCGACACAATCCGGAGATGACAAAAAAAAAAAAACATGAACATGCAACGAAGCATTGTAACGCAACAACTTCTCTGGTCTTCTTTCGATCGGGTTAGAGATGAGGCATTGAATTTAAGTGTGTGCAAACATGCAATGACGACTACAAACAAGAGAAGCGCTACATGGCGCCCGAGGGGCTATAGATCCACTACAAACAAGACTCCAAAACCAAAGACTACAAACGCTACATATGATCCTGAACGAGAAGAAGACTAATGGAACCTCTCCACCTCGGTCCTCTCAGTCGCGACGCCTTCCAACTTGTATAGCGGCTCCAAGTGCGCCGACTTTTGCCAGAGAACGTAGCGCTTGATGAACCACGGGAGGAAGGTGGTAGCTTGGTACTTGGCAAATACGGGTACAGGCACGGCGAAGACATAGTCGAGTTCTTCCAGTGTTCGCTGACTATATCCCTCTGTCAGCTTCTTGTCCAAAACGGGACGGGGAAAGAGGGGGACTTACGCAGTCTCGGGTGTGAAGAAGAACACCAGCGTCCACGCCAACAAATTCGTGCCTGCGTAAAAGTAGAACGCACCCCAAGGGTTGAACTTTGCCAACAGCGTCGGGAACGTCAGCCCCAGAACCGCAGACCACATGTTATTCTGCTGTACCGCCCAACTCATCCCGGCCTCTCGATGAGTCAAAGGATAAGCTTCAGCGGCGTAGACGAAAGGTACCGGACCCATGCCGGGGGAGTAGAATGCGGTGAAGAGATAGATGGCGAGTGCGATCAGGGGGACACGGGCAGAGTTGGCTGTGTCGAGGAAGAACATGGACCCGGCCCAGAAGAGCATGAGGGCCATCAAAGGGAAAGTGGTGAGCATGAGATTACGGCGACCGAATGTGTCGATGGTCCAGATGGCAGGGAGGGCAAAGAGTGTTTGTACCTGGAGAAGTGTCAGTGGGAGCAAGGCGGGGGAGGAGAGGCGACGTACGAGACCGAAGCCCCAACTGGCCAAGAGACATTGCCTGGTATCATACCCTGCCTCCGAAAAGATCGTCGACGAGTAGAACGCTACGCCAAGCATCAGCTACCGTCCCAATCAAGACATACCCCAAACTCACACATGATGTTGATCCCGCAAAGCTGCTGCGAAAACATGACCACCCAACTCGCCACATTCGCCCTCCTCAACCTCGGCTTCACAAAGATATCCCGCAGCCTCGTAAAGTACGTCGTCCCGTGGAACACCTCGCGTTCTTGCTCGATCTGGCAGTGGGCGTAAAACATGTCGCGCGCGGCTTGGATTTCGGATTTACGGAGGCGGCAGAAGGATCTGAAGGCTTTGGCGTAGCGTTGTTTCTTCATGAGCCAGCGAGGGGATTCGGGGGCGAACCAGACTGCTGATAATTAGCATCTAGCAAGGAAGGGAAGACGGAAGGGGACTTGCTCAGGATGAGGAGCGGTACAGCAGGGGCAAAAGCAGCAGCCAATTGCACCCTCCAAGCATTCTTACCGATCCTGTAAAAGATCAAGTTGCTACTGAATCCTGCGAGGATACCGAATGAGACAAAGATCTGGAATGACATGGCCAATGCACCACGAATGGCTGCCGGGGCGCTGTGACCTGATCAGAACCGTTCGAAGGTCAAGGAGGGGAGAGGGAAGAATGGGAACGTACGTTTCGGAAGTCATGATAGGAATAGTAGTGATCTTCATACCCATTCCCACACCAATCAATACCCGGCAGATGAACAGCTCATACCAGTTCTGGCAAAAGGCTTGTCTGCACTCTCTCATCAGCTCATTTTTCTCATTAACGAACGAAGAACTCACGCGAGTACAGGGAAGACACAGAAGAGACCAGTGACAAAGATAGTTCCACGGCGACCAATGAAGTGGTTGATAGGGTCGGTGAGCATGGCGCTGAAGGCTGCGACGGTGATGGAGGGGGCGGCGTTGATCATGCCGACGAGCCAGGTGTTTTCGACTATACCGAATTCGTTGGGCTAGTCTCAAGGTCAGCTGGGAAGGAGTTGGGATGTAGAACGGGCTTACGAAACTGAGATTGGCTCCGTTGGCACCCGTGCTAGGACAAGAGTCAGCGCTGACGACTAGCAAAGTGGAAGGGAGCTCACTTGTCCCAACCTTGGATAGCACTACCGATACTACAGACGATGACGAGAAAGTACAAGGATCGTGCCTGGTCCCATTTGTCTAGACACCACCATCGAGTCAGCACAAGCCCCCCCAACAAGCTAGAGTTAGGAATTTACTCGTGACTTCACGACGTAGCCAGTATCGATCGTCCTCTGTAAGCTCCGGAATGAGTTCAAACTCGTTCGGGTTCTGGGATACAAGCGCTGCTCGGCGGAAGAGATCTTGCTTCTCCTCAAAGCCGTGTTCGCGCGTAAACTGGTCGGCCAAGTCGAAAAGCCTGTCCTTGGACAAACCCGCTAGCGGGTTCTGAATCCTAAACAACTGTTGGTTACCGGGCAAGAGGAGATATGTAGAGACTTACTTGGCGCTGACATTGCGGTTTCTCGAGCGGAGTTCTTGGTCTCTGCTAGCCTCGACATCGACGTCTTCATCGACGTCTTCGAGGTGGTCGATGTCGTGCTTCTCGACTGGCTTGAGGGAGCTGCCTCCGGGTAAGGCGTGATTGCTCCTGGGTGAGTCTGGTGGGATGATAGACATGGTGGATGGGTAGAAGTGGCGATTACCGTACGTTGAGTGATGGGCGTCCTTGTGGCGTCCAGAGGGAATGACTATATATGACTTGGATCGGCAGGGACCGAGTCATACTAGCTGCATATCGGGATTGGATGTCTCAATTAGATATGCGGTGAAAAGGCGGACAAGTACAATGGAGATCGGCCGGCTCTGGACAAAGTTAAGAGAGAACCAAGCAGGCACGCAGACATGTTGCCCCGCTAGTCCCGCCGGCCCCGCATGAGGCCCCATACGTCATGCCGCAGCCTCAGGAACGAAAGGACTCCGGCAATTAGCGTACCGTCATGCAGTCACGTGTTTGGTTCATCCGTCAGAAAGACACACCGGCAAGGTGGAGGACAAGGGAAGATTAAGGGGTGGTTTAATGAGTACAATGGGGCGCTTAATGAAGAAGCCGCCTGCCGCGTAGGTGGCGCACAGCAATCGATCGAGCCTTTCCTGCAGATCTCCTCCAACATTTCGCCGAGTAAACTCCTCTGTCAACGTCCTCTGCGACGACCACGACTGTCCCGCCATTTCTCCGGATTGAGCGGCATTCAGAGATGCGTCGATCGGATGCGGGCCGAGAGTCGGGCCCGAGTGGCGAAAGTGGCCAAGTGATCCAAGTGACCACGTTTGGTTCCGTTGCTCAGCGTCTCTCGTCAGCTGACATCTCTCTTGACCTTGACCGTATGCCCGTTGTCGATACCGGCAAATGCCGTCTTTACTCCAGGCCCAGCAGACGCACGGCGTGGAGGGGAGGGCTTTCTGGAACTCGGGGGGAGAGGCTGTTAATCTGGTACTCGGAGGACTCTCGCACAATACTTCTCGCACAATACTTGATGCATCGTCGAGGCTACATGCACACCCTCCTGGTCTCTCGGTGCAAGAACGTACCACCTGAGTGCCACCTGAGACATATATAAGAGCCCACCTCTCCAGCTCTAGTCTTCCCATTCCAACTTCAACTCACACCTCACCCACCACACAACAGCAAACATTCACAATGATCTCCCGCCCCGAGCCCACCCTTCTCGAGCAACTCGAAGCCGCCGGTGTCAAGGTCGACACCGACTCCATGGACCCAGCTATCGCCGCGAACCTCCCCTTCAAGGCCCACGACATGACCTCCAACCAGTTGCTCGTCCAGGAGCAGATCATGAACCCCGACAACAAGGACCTTGTCGAAAAGACCATCAGGGAGCTCAAGGGCAAGAGCTGGTTTGACGTTCACACCGTCTTGGTAAGTCTGCCTCGCCTACATATGTGTCAGATGCTGATGGAATTAGACCGCGAGGTTTGCCAAGAGGGTCTTCCCCCACATCCAAGGTCGTGTCCTTGCGCAGACCACTCCCAGCCAGGGCTACGACAAGCAGGCCATCATCGACCACGCTCGCGCCTATGACAAGGCTTACCAGGCCGAAGGTATCTCCCGGTACGCTACCCCTTCACCTATACTCTGTGGGAATGTGCTGACTTGGTGATAGTGACCGATTCTGCATCAAGGTGCCCGCCACTACCGCCGGTGTCCAAGCCGCCAAGGTCCTTAACGCAGAAGGCATCCGTACCCTTGGTACCTCTCTCTTCTCCCTCGCCCAGGCCATTGCCTCCTCTCAGGCTGGCATGCTCTCCATCTCGCCTTACTACAACGGTATGTCCCCTTTCCCCTCCTATCTGCGTAATGATACTGATGATATGTACAGAGGTCCGTGCCCATGTGGTGAACGAGCTCTGGCCCGACGTGGCCGACCCTGCGACCCAGCACCCAATGTCTTTCCGTATGCGCCACATCCGCGACACCTACGACCGCCTCGAGAAGGAGACTGGTAAAGTCCAGCCTCTGATCAAATCCGCTTCGTACGTCGTCCTTTTCTTCCCTGCATCCCCAAAATAAAGCTAACGTGCATTGCAGCTTCATCACGGCAAGGGAAGCCATGGGCATGGTCGAGCTCGGCGCCGACCACGCCACCATCCTCTCGGGCTGCATGGCCGACCTCCTCGCGACCACCCGTCTCCCCGTCTACGCCAAGGGCGCCGAGTGGCAGGTCCGCCTCTCCGCCGACACCCCCAACACCAAGTGGGCTGACTGGACCCCGCCCGAGCCTGCCGCGAGCAAGGCAAGGATGGCCGAGATGGCCAAAGCGGACCCGTTGAGTGGTTTGATGCAGAAGGACTGGAAGATTGCTAGTACCGACGTTGACTATTTGGCCGACGGTGTGCTCGACAGGCTCAATGAGGAGGATGAGGTGACCAGGACCAGGTTGAGGGATGCGCTCGTGCTCTTCCAGGGTGGTGAGAAGGAGAGTAAGGATGAGATTGAGAGGTTGCAGAAGATCTATGTTTAAGCCTGTTTACAGGAATAGTGCTCTCTGTTTCTCTTTCTGATAGCTTTGTATTCAAAAATGCTTGTGTTTGTATATAGAAATCGGAATATGCAAGAAGTAGCCTGGTCCGAAACCGCCTCAACCGCATTGCTTCTTTCGCTCATGCTTGGGACTGGTAATTTATGAGATCAGACCCTTCTCAGCAGCTCCATGATGCGTATACGATCACTTCTTTTCCCGACTCTTCTGTACACCATGCACTTTATGCCCAGAAAGCAACGTGATTGCCCAAAAAGTAACGTGATGGCAAAAAGGCAAAAAGGATAAATGCACACTGCAGGATTCGAACCTGCGCGGTACGGAGACCATGTGAAAACCCTGGAATCAGGGAAGCAAGAAGCTTGAGTCACACACCTTAACCACTCGGTCAAATGTGCTTCGATATTCAGGGTGTTAAAGCCGTACCATCAACGAGTACGGGCCAAGAGGTTTCCCTTGGCCATGTACATCTGGTTTTGTGAGTGATCCTTGTCTTTTGTGGCCCATATGGATGGAGATAGCCCTATGATGTGGTATGATGGCCTGCATTGTATTTTACATATCCTACACTCTGAGGTGATCTACTTTACTTCGACCTTGGCCTCCTTGTTGACTTCTTCAGCAGCCTCCTTCTTTGTCTCCGCCGCCTTCTCATCACCAACCCTCTCGCCAACCTTCTCGCCAGTTTTCTCCGCCGCCTTCTTCTGCTCGCCGAGCCTGTCCCGTGCCATTAAAGCGAGCTTTTCAATCAGCCCCGAGGCTTCCTCGTCGTACTTGTTCCAAGGCTTATGGAGCCAGCCCAAAATCATCTGCCTCTGTCGTCTTTGGACTTCGTGCAGCACTTGATCTTTGCTAGCGGGGCCTTGCTTGGGCAGGGCGGCGAGGGCTTGGTCCTTGGTGAGAGGACCGATGGGTTTGGCGGAGGTGGGAGCGGGAGCGGGAGTAGATGTGGCGGTGCCGGCGACTTGACGAGGAGCCTGAGGGTTAGCTTCGAGGTATGCAGCAACCTTGGCCCTCTCCTTCTCCATCCTCCTTTGCTCGTAGTTCTTCCTTGGCGCAGCCGCCTTCTTCTGGTTATGCTCCAGAGCCTTCCTCTTGTTCTCACTTGGCAAGAGGAACGACATGTTGTCAAAGAAGCCGCCACGCAGCTGTTCGCGGAGGAGCTTGTCGTTGGCGGCTTGCTTCTTGGTCATGGGGCCGATGAAGATCTGCTTAATCCAGGGGAAAGCCTCATGCAATTTGGCGTCGATGATCGCTTCCTTCCTCTCCTCCAGCTTCTTGATCTCTGCATCTTGCTCTTTGGTCTTTGGACCATGCGGTTCCGGGAACCAAACGGGAGCAAAGACCTCCGGCCACTGATCCAGCGTTTCTTGCGCGTCCTCGACGTTCTTCAACTCATCTTCGAGCTCGTGGATCACTTGGTCATGGTTCCAGACACCATCCTGGCCGGGGAGGTACATGTTGTTGGTTTGGTCCCATCGGAGTCGGGCGATCACATACTTGAGGGCATAGGCGTGCATGGAACGGAGGGCGGCGTAGGAAGGGGCGGGGTTGGGGAGGTCTTGGGCGGTCTTGGAGGTGCGGCGGGCGGGGAGGTTGGGAGTGGAGGCGAAAGTGGTAGGGGCGAGGTCAAGAGGGGAGAGGTAGGTGTAGTGAGCAGGATGGGAGTGTTTGGAAGGGGAAGCGACGCAAGCGGCAGCCATGGTGGATGTTGTTGGGGAGATGTGCGGTGGTGAAAGTTTGGATGGGTGAATGAGGGAGGATATGTCGTGATAGTTATGGGAAAGGGGAAGATTGGATGAGTTGGAGAGTGTTGGGATTGAATGTTTGATTGCGCCGGTCGGGGTGGTTTTATGCCTGTCGAGTCAGTCAACTATCCTTTCATGGGTGGCTCGACTTACTCGGCTGTGGTGTATCCTTTGACTTCTGACGCGTACCGTTTGAGCTACATGGTAGTCTCCTATGACGGATGTGAATGTTTCACAGATGACATAGGATGGGGTTGCGACAGTTGCCTCTGGCTAGGCAATTTTCAGGTTGAGACACATCAAGGAGATCATGAAAGGGTGAGCGTTATACGAGTATACATACATGACACGTCGTGGAGACTTCGTAATAGAGAGGACAGTGAATCTATAGCGATACTCGTTTCGACGGAACTGTAAAAGGTCAGCCTAAAGGCGTCAAGGGCAGAGCGAACAGACTCACCCTCATCCTCTTCCTCTTCAGCTTTACGTTTGTGAAATGTATCGGGCTCGTCAACGGTCATGTCGTCCACCTCAGGAGCGGTATCCTAGAAACCACAGTCAGCCTCCAGAATCCCTTGGCGTTAGCGGTACATACAATAAGCAAACTGGCGTCCCTCACATCATCCGCCTCCTCTACCATCGCCTCGAGCCTACTCTCCATATCCGCAAACTTACCCTGCTCTACAGCCATGTCGAACTGGAGCGCTTCAATGGTTTGTTGAGATTGGGAAAAGTGGGAGATGAGATAGGCGACTGTGATGTATGTAAGCACTGGATCGCCGATAGATCAAGCCAACGCACTTTGCTCCGTTTGTTGCGCATTCTGCGCTACTAAAGCATCGATCTGATTTTGCTGCAGAGTTATTTTCTCCCTCATTTCTTGGTCCACATTAGCGATGGCCCAGACGAGACGTGAGCGCGCAATCGCTCACCTTCCAACTCCTCATTCCCACGCTGAACCGCCTCCCCGTCATCCTCTTCCTCTTGCACGTCATCTATGCCAGAGAGTGTGAGATCGCCGCTCATCATACTCCGCTCCCACTCCACATACGCGTCCATCTTCTTCTGCAAAGCCGGTACTGGTGGGCTCTGCATGCCCTCGAGGACGGCCGAAGACCCTGTGCCGGGGTTGGTTTTTGTGGGGGTAGAGAGGGTTGCAGAGTTTGTAGAGCTAGATAGAATGGCTTGGCTGTGAAGCTGGAGATGAATTTGGGTGAGGCGGTCGTCCAGGGAAGTGACTGATAGGTCATCAGTGCCGCACATCGTATTCATATAAACACTCACATCGGTCTCGATTCACCTGGGCATTGCACTCTACTCTCTTCTCCAGTGCCTTCAGCTTCTTGGTCATCAAACTCTCATCCTTCCCAGGTCCACTCTTGACTATGTCGCTCTTTCCCTTGGTTGCCTTTCCCGAGTCATCTTCGTAAACGGCTGCGCCTTTGATACCCGCGATTTGGGCCGACCTGGACCTGGACGAGCGCACGGCGGGGGCAGTGTTGGGGGCGGGGAGGCGGGATGCGAGGGGTGCTCTGTGAGCAGTGGATGCTCCGAGTATGCTGCGGTCCATTATCTGTGAATGGTGAGTAGTTGTCGGGGTGAGAAAGCAAAAACAGTCCCGCGTCCGACTTGTTTGTTGTTGTTGCAGGTGCGGACATGGCCGCTTTTGACCTACACAGCTACACTACTACTAATCAATGCGACCCTAGCGCGGAGGCCGCATACGCAGGCCTACAGCGGGAGAGGCATGTGTCGAGCCATGCGAATGCAACAAACCAGCAACAAATCTGATTGACAGAGAATGGACAGAAACATGGATAAAAAGAAGCAAAAAGGAAAAACAATTGTTTTCCGTGGGGGAGTCGAACCCTCGACCGGTGTGAGAAATGGTATCCGCATAAGCACACAGCTCTAGACCTCTGAGCTAACGGAAATATTTTTTGAAAATTTGCAATTCATATGGCTTATAACCGTGTTGGTATGGGGGTAACGTAAACCGGGTGGCACTTCATTTGTTGGATGCTTCAACGCAGACTGCACGCTGGTTGCGTGCCATATTCCACCAGTTGGAGGCGTATATGGACCGACATCTGATTGCAGCTGCCAATATTCACCCATTGCATATTTGAGTATCTACAAAGACGACGTCGAGGTGCTTGGCATAACATGATGGCGGCTTCAATCATATCACCGATGGGCTTGCCATGCCGCCACGCGCCTCCCAAACCCCCACAACCAAATGGCAGACTAGCTGCTGCCCTAATCTTTGGCTATCTTACCCACGCTGTGTCCATTCACCATGCGCTATGAAGGGAACTGAAGCGGGCAACGACATGATACAGACGTGTAGAAGTGGAAGAATGGTGCCGAGACCGACTTGTCGAAAGGAACTCGCCGACACCCTCCCGTACTTCTCCAACCCCGCATCAGACCAAAATGCAGATATAGCCTCATACTGTAATGGTATATATAGTCCCCTGGTGTATGACTCGCGTCTTCTTCAATCACCCCCGCCGACCAACAACAACAAGATGTCTGACGGTAAAAGAGAAGAAGAAGAAGAAGAGGATTGGCCCATTCCCGGTGGCGTCAGTCTCGGCTATGGTCCTACAACCTTTGGCGCTCCCACTGAAGACGCTACCCCTGCCACGTCAGAAAGTCGTAATGAGCCTGATACCGCGCCCATCGACCCGTCAGCAAATACCGGCGGCGGGGCCGAGAGCCGTGTTGGTAGTACGCAATCGACAATGAGCAACACTCATTGGGAAGAGATGAGGCAGGCTTGCCGTACTTTTATTGAAGAGGTGGAGCAACAGCCAGAGGACGACGTGGCTCCCTTTGACGTGAGTCTTTTCTGCATATCGTCTTTTGATTCCTATCTGACATCCTCATCATGTGATCCCTTATATACTCACAGGAAACGACGAAAGCCCTTGCCGCGCTCAATTACACCACCCCCTCAAACCTGAACGCTACCTTTTCGGAGGAGCAGTTCGCCGTAGCCGACGCACAATACAAGACCTGGAATCCTCCTTTCAGGAGCTTTGAACAAAATGGGAAGCCTGAGTTTGACGTTGTCACGGCAATGGCGCTATTTTCTTGTACGAAAGAGCCGAATGAGGAGGTATGGCGGGCCAAGTATGCGAGATCAGTTGGTCGGTTTGGGAGTAGGCGTGACTGAGCTTGAGACAGACAGGGAGGGTCTGAAGAGGGATCGCAAAGGATAAAAGGCGTTCGTATGTGGTCCCTAGAGAAAAGGCTGTCCCTGTCCGGGATTGTGTTATCGTCCTTTCTGAATAACAAATGTGCTATGAATTGGCTTATCACGTTGGCGTTCTGTCATTGGTACACTGTGACACACCCACGTTCTGGTCTTTTTCAATTACAGCAGATTGCACGACTTTCAGATAACCCCTCAGCGTCCACTTTCATACCAGTTCCAATACTTTGGCTTTGAAAATCAGGCTCTTCATCCATCAGAAGAACCCGCCCTCTGGTTCCGTGGTGGAGCTTGGGGGAAGCTTTGAGATAAGCTCAGTCACGCTGTCAGCCTTCTTGTTCGCCTCACGCCACTTGAGAAAGAATTCTTCCTCGGTAGGCTCTGTCATGCAGTTTGAGCTATAACCGTGTTGGCATGGGGGTAACGTAAACCGGGTGGCACTCCATTTGTTGGATGCCTCAACGCAAATTGCACGCTGGTTGCGTGCCATATTCCACCAGTTGGAGGCGTATATGGACAGACATCTGATTGCAGCTGCCAATATTCACTCATTGCATATTCGAGTACAAAGACGACGTCGACGTGCTTGGCATAACATGATGGCGGCTTCGATATAATTATATCGCCGATGGGCTTGCCATGCCGCCACCCACCTCCTAATAACCCCCCACACCCAAATGGCAGACTAGCTGCTGCCCTACTCTTTGACTATCTCACCCATTCTGTGTGCATTCACCATGCGCTATGAAAGGAATTGAAGCGGGCAACGACATGATAATAGTGCTGAGACTGACTTGTCGAAAGGAACTCGCCAAAACCCTCCCGTACTTTTCCGACCCCGCATCAAACCAAAATGCAGATATGGCCTCATAATGGTATATATAGTCCCCTTGTGTATGACTCGCGTCTTCTTCAATCACTCCCGCCGACTAACAACAACAACAAGATGTCTGACGGTAAAAGAGAAGAACAAGAAGAACAAGATTGGGCCATTTCCGGTGGCGTCAGTCTCGGCTATGGTCCTACAACCTTTGGCGCTCCCACTGAAGACGCTACCCCTGTCCCGTCAGAAAGTCGTAATGAGCCTGATACCGCGCCCCTCGACCCGTCAGCAAATACCGTGGGCGGGGCCGAGAGCCGTGTTGGTAGCACGCAACCGACAATGAGCCCCACTCATTGGACAGAGATGAGGCGGGAGTGTTTCAATATTATTCGAGAGGTGGCTAAAGAGCAAGAGGTGGAGCAACAGCAAGAGTGTGACGTGAGTCTTTGCTGCATATCGTTTTTGATTCCTATCTCACATCCTCATCATGTGATCCCTTATATAGCGGCAGGATGTGACGCAAGCCCTTGCCGCCCTCAATTTTACCACCCCCTCAAACCTGAACCCTACTTCTATGGAGAAGCAGCTCGCCGTAGCCGACGCATACTACAAGACCTGGAAACCTTCTTTCAGGAGCTTTCAACAAAATGGGAAGCCTGCGTTTGACGGTGTCACGGTAAGGACAGTGTTGGTTTGTTTGGAAGAGCCCAATGAGGAGGAATGGCTGGCCATGTATGCGGAGTCAGTTGGTGAGTTCGGGAGTGGGCGTAACTGAGCTTGAGACGGACAGGGGAAGGTTGAAGAGGGATCGCAAAAGATATAAGGCGTTCGTATGTGGTCCCTGGAGAAAAGGCTGTCCCTGTATGGGATTGTGTTATCGTCCTTTCGGGATATCAGATGTGCTATGAATTGGCTTATCACGTTGTCGTTCTGTCTTTGGTACACTGTAACACATCCACGTTCTGGTCTTTTTAAATTACAGCAGATTGCACGACTTTCAGATAACCCCTCAGCGTCCACTTTCATACCAGTTCCAATACTTTGGCTATGAAAATCAGGCTCTTCATCCATCAGAAGAACCCGCCCTCTGGTTCCGTGGTGGAGCGTGGGGGAAGCTTTGAGATAAGCTCAGTCACGCTCTCAGCCTTCTTGTTCGCCTCACGCCACTTGAGAAAGAATTCTTCCTCGGTAGGCTCTGTCATGCAGTTTGAGCTATAACCGTGTTGGCATGGGGGTAACGTAAACCGGGTGGCACTCCATTTGTTGGATGCCTCAACGCAAACTGCACGTTGGTTGCGTGCCAGATTCCACCAGTTGGAGGCGTATATGGACAGACATCTGATTGCTGCTGCCAATATTCACTCATTGCATATTCGAGTATCTACAAAGACGACGTCGACGTGCTTGGCATAACATGATGGCGGCTTCGATATAATTATATCGCCGATGGGCTTGCCATGCCGCCACCCACCTCCTAACCCCCCACACCCAAATGGCAGACTAGCTGCTGCCCTACTCTTTGACTATCTCACCCATTTTGTGTCCATTCACCATGCGCTATGAAAGGAACTGAAGCGGGCAACGACATGATAATGGTGCTGAGACTGACTTGTCGAAAGGAACTCGCCAAAACCCTCCCGTACTTTTCCGACCCCGCATCAAACCAAAATGCAGATATGGCCTCATAATGGTATATATAGTCCCCTTGTGTATGACTCGCGTCTTCTTCAATCACTCCCGCCGACTAACCACAACAACAAGATGTCTGACGGTAAAAGAGAAGAACAAGAAGAACAAGATTGGGCCATTCCCGGTGGCGTCAGTCTCGGCTATGGTCCTACAACCTTTGGCGCTCCCACTGAAGACGCTACCCCTGCCACGTCAGAAAGTTGTAATGAGCCTGATACCGCGCCCCTCGACCCGTCAGCAAATACCGGCGGCGGGGCCGAGAGCCGTGTTGGTAGTACGCAATCGACAATGAGCCCCACTCATTGGAAAGATTTTAGGCGGGCTTGTTTCACTCTTTGTTGTCCAGAGGTGGAGCAACAGCAAGAGTCTGACGTAAGTCTTTTCTGCATATCGATTTTGATTCCTATCTGACATCCTCATCATGTGATCCCTTATATACTCGCAGGGAACGATGAAAGCCCTTGCCGCCCTCAATTACACCACCCCCTCAAACCTGAACCCTACCTTTTCGGAGGAGCAGTTCGATGTAGCCGACAACTACTACGATTCCTGGAATCCTCCTTTCAGGAGCTTTGAAGAAAATGGGAAGCCTGAGTTTGACGTTGTCACGGCAATGGCAGTGTTGGATTGTAAGGAAGAGCCGAATGAGGTGGTATGGGAGGCCATGTATGCGGCGTCAGTTGCTGATTTCGGGAGTATTAGGCGTGACTGAGCTTGAGACGGACAGGGATGGTCTGAAGAGGGATCGCAAAGAATAAAAGGCGTTCGTATGTGGTCCCTAGAGAGAGGCTGTCCCTGTCCGGGATTGTGTTATCGTCCTTTCTGAATATCAGATGTGCTATGAATTGGCTTACCACGTTGTCGTTCTGTCATTGGTACACTGTGACACATCCACGTTCTGGTCGTTTTGAATTACAGCAGATTGCTCGACTTTCAGATAACCCTTCAGCGTCCACTTTCATACCAGTTCCAATACTTTGGCTATGAAAATCAGGCTCTTCATCCATCAGAAGAACCCGCCCTCTGGTTCCGTGGTGGAGCGTGGGGGAAGCTTTGAGATAAGCTCAGTCACGCTGTCAGCCTTCTTGTTTGCCTCACGCCACTGGAGAAAGAATTCTTCCTCGGTAGGCTCTGTCATGCAGTTTGAGCTATAACCGTGTTGGCATGGGGGTAACGTAAACCGGGTGGCACTCCATTTGTTGGATGCTTCAACGTAAACTGCACGCCGGTTGCGTGTCATATTCCACCAGTTGGAGGCGTATATGGACAGACATCTGATTGCAGCTGCCAATATTCACTCATTGCATATTCGAGTATCTACAAAGACGACGTCGACGTGCTTGGCATAACATGATGGCGGCTTCGATATAATCATATCGCCGATGGGCTTTCCATGACCCCCACACCGGTGCCCCACTCTTTGGCTATCTTACCCACTCTGTGTCCATTCACCATGCGCTATGAAAGGAATTGAAGCGGGCAACGACATGGTACAAACGTGCAGAAGTGGAAGAATGGTGGCGAGACTGACTTGTCGAAAGGAACTCGCCAGAACCCTCCCGTGCTTCTCCAACCCCGCATCAAACGAAAATGCAGATATAGCCTGTAATGGTATATATAGTCCCCTTGTGTATGACTCGCATCTTCTTCAATCACTCCCTCCGACCAACAACAACAGGATGTCTGCCGGTAACAGAGAAGAACAACAAGAACAATATTGGGACATTCCCGGTAACGTCAGTCTCGGCTATGGTTCTACAACCTCTGGCGCTCCCACTGAAGACACTACCCCTGCCGCGTCAGACCCGTCAGCAAATACCGGCGGCGGGGCCGAGAGCCGTGTTGGTAGTACGCAATCGACAATGAGCCCCACTCATTGGAAAGATTTCAGGCGGGCTTGTTACACTCTTTTTATTCAAGAGAGGGAGCGACGGCAAGAGGTGCAGCGACAGCAAGGGTCTGACGTGAGTCTTTTTTGCATATCGTCTTTGGATTCCTATCTGACATCCTCGTCATGTGATTCTTTATATACTCGCAGGGAACGACGAGAGCCCTTGCCGCCCTCAATTTCACCACCCCCTCAAACCTGGACCCTACTTTTTCGGAGAAGCAGCTCGACGTAGCCAAATCACACTACAAAAAGTGGGAACCTTCTTTCAGGAGCTTTCAACAAGAAGGGAAGCCTGCGTTTGACAGTGTCACGGCAATGGCAGTGTTGAAGTGTAAGGAAGAGCCGGATGAGGAGGAATGGCTGGCCATGTATGCGGCGTCAGCTAGTGAGTTCGGGAGTAGGCGTAACTGAGCTTGAGACGGACAGGGAAGGTCTGAAGAGGGATCACAAAGGATAAAAAGCGTTCGTATGTGGTCCCTAGAGAAAAGGCTGTCCCTGTCCGGGTTTGTGTTATCGTCCTTTCTGAATATCAGATGTGCTATGAATTGGCTTATCACGTTGGCGTTCTGTCATTGGTACACTGTGACACATCCATGGTCTGGTCTTCTTAGATTACAGCAGATTGCTTGACTTTCAGATAACCCCTCATCGTCCACTTTCATACCAGTTCCAATACTTTGGCTTTGAAAATCAGGCTCTTCATCCATCAGAAGAGCCCGCCCTCTGGTTCCGTGGTGGAGCTTGGGGGAAGCTTTGAGATAAGCTCAGTCACGCTGTCAGCCTTCTTGTTCGCCTCACGCCACTTGCGAAAGAATTCTTCCTCGGTAGGCTCTGTCATGCAGTTTGAGCTACAACCGTGTTGGCATGGGGGTAACGTAAACCGGGTGGCACTTCATTTGTTGGATGCTTCAACGTAAACTGCACGCTGGTTGCGTGTCATATTCCACCAGTTGGAGGCGTATATGGACCGACATCTGATTGCGGCTGCCAATATTCACCCATTGTATATTTGAGTATCTACAAAGACGACGTGGAGGTGCTTGGCATGACATGATGGCGACATCGATATAACTCTATCGCCGATGGGCTTGCCATGACCCCCACACCGGTGCCCCACTCTTTAGCTATCTTACCCACTCTGTGTCCATTCACCATGCACTATGAAAGGAATTGAAGCGGGCAACGACATAATACAAACGTGCAGAAGTGGAAGAATGGTGGCGAGACTGACTTGTCGAAAGGAACTCGCCAAAACCCTCCCGTGCTTCTCCAACCCCGCATCAAACCAAAATGCAGATATAGCCTGTAATGGTATATATAGTCCCCTTGTGTATGATTTGCGTCTTCTTCAATCACTCTCGCCGACCAACAACAACAAGATGTCTGACGGTAACAGAGAAGAACAAGAAGAAGAAGATTGGGCCATTCCCGGTGGCGTCAGTCTTGGCTATGGTCCTACAACCTTTGGCGCTCCCACTGAAGACACTACCCCTGCCGCGTCGGACCCGTCAGCAAATACCGGCGGCGGGGCCGAGAGCCGTGTTGGTAGTACGCAATCGGGTCTGAGCCCCACTCATTGGAAAGATTTTAGGCGGGCTTGTTTCACTCTTTGTTTTCCAGGGGTGGAGCAACAGCAAGAGTCTGACGTAAGTCTTTTCTGCATATCGATTTTGATTCCTATCTGACATCCTCATCATGTGATCCCTTATATACTCGCAGGGAACGACGAAAGCCCTTGCCGCCCTCAATTTCACCACCCCCTCAGACCTGAACCCTACCTTTTCGGACAGCCAGCTCAGGGTAGCCACCACATACTACGATTCCTGGGATCCTCCTTTCAGGAGCTTTCAAGAATTTGGGAAGCCTGCGCTTGACCGTGTCACGGCACTGACAGTGTTGAATTGTGAGGAAGAGCCGAATGAACAGGTATGGCGGGCCAAGTATATGAGATCATTTGCTTGGCTCAGGAGTAGGCCTGAACGAGCTTGAGACGGATAGGGAAGGTCTGAAGAGGGATCGCAAAGGATGAAAGGCGTTCGTATGTGGTCCCTAGAGAAAGGGCTGTCCCTGTCCTGTATTGTGTTATCGTCCTTTCTGAATATCAGATGCGCTATGAATTGGCTTATCACGTTGGCGTTCCGTCATTGGTACACTGTGACACATCCATGTTCTGCACCCCAGCCTCCAACCTCTCACCTATCATGAGACATCAGAAGCCAAACTACAAGTGTGCAATGGCTGTAACAGTGAACTCAGTCCAGATCAACAAGGATTAGAATACCAAGCTCTGCTAGTCTTGACCAAGAACACTATCTACGTACAGCTCACATCACATCAGCCCATCACACACACAAGTCCCACAGAGAAGCCCCCTGAGACTCAATACCTCAGAGGCAAATCTATAGAGCAAGGGCTTAGCCTCAGTGGATCGTAGCAACAAGGTGTCAGGGGGCTACCTTCCTTAGGCTATGCCTTCAGAGGTCGCCGAGGTGTAGAGACGAAATGGTCTGAGAACTCGAAGTGAGTGGCCAGACCAATGCCGAAGGAAGATAGCGGTTGTATGTGTTGAAAGAGAGAGAGAGAGTGTACTGGAGAAAGACAACAATAGTGGATCGACGAGGACTCTACGGGCTATGGAGTCTACTGCTTATATCCCTTGCACCTCAAGCTCTGCGGACGCATCTTCCCATAGATCCCTTACTCGCGAACCTTCTACATCTTTCGACCCGGTGGCATGGAATGTTCTGGACTCTCTTGATCTCTCTTTGTCGGCATCTCTCCGGTTCCGTCCGTTTGTTGCCGTAACTCTAGGTGGTGTTGGTATGCTCGGACGCGGGGCTAGACGGCCGAGGGTGGTGAAGTGTGGATGTATGTGGTCGTGTGGCGATAGCCACGTGACACAAGGCTACTCTACCACTTACAGCACCCTGTTCCCATTCAAGTCGTCTGCAAAGGATTTACCCCCGCCCGTATTCCATTTTGGTCTTCTTAAATTACAGCAGATTGCATGACTCTCAGATAAACATTCAGCGTCCACTTTCATACCAGTTCCAATACTTTGCCTATGAAAATCAGGCTCTTCATCCATGAGAAGAACCCGCCCTCTGGTTCCTGACACATCCATGGTCTGGTCTTCTTAGATTACAGCAGATTGCCCGACTTTCAGATAAACATTCAGCGTCCACTTTCATACCAGTTCCAATACTTTGGCTATGAGAATCAGGCTCTTCATTCATCAGAAGAACCCGCCCTCTGCGTGGTTCCTGACACATCCATGATCTGGTCTTTTTATATTACTGCAGATTGCATGACATTCAGATAACCCTTCAGCGTCCACCTTCATACCAGTTCCAATACTTTGGCCATGAAAATCAGGCTCTTCATCCATCAAAAGAACCCGCCCTCTGGTTCCTGACACATCCATGTTCTAGTCTTTTTAAATAACAGCAGATTGCACGACTTTTCAGATGACCCCTCAGCGTCCACTTTCATACCAGTTCCAATAATACTTTGGCTATGAAAATCAGGCTCTTCATCCATCAGAAGAACCCGCCATCTGCGTGGTTCCTGACACATCCATGTTCTGGTCTTTTTAAATTACAGCAGATTGCACGACTTTCAAATAAACCCTCAGCGTCCACCTTCATACCAGTTTCAATATTTCGGCTATGAAAACCAGGCTCTCCATCCATCCATCAGAAGAACCCGCCCTCTGGTCCCGTGGTGAAGCGCGGGGGAAGTTTTGCGATAAGCTCAGCCGCGCTATCAGCCTTCCTGTTCGCTTCATCCCACTTGAACACGAATTCCTCCTCGGTAGGCTCTGTCATGCAGCTCGAGACAGCGCTGACTGTGACTCGGTCTAGTTGTGGGGGTTTGGACCACGAGGTATGCCATGTAGCGTAGAGCGAGGAGGCTTTGGAGAAGGCTTTGTCGCGCTCTGAAGGTGTGCTTCCAGGAATCTGCATGTTTTGTCAGCTTCATATGACTGGGGAATCAGCAGAGATTAGCATGCTTCTTCAGGCGCGTCCTTATCCCTCGCCATCTCGTCGAAAGCGGCCACTTTAAAACAAGTCCGCCTGAAGTCATTCCAATCCAAGCCCTGCTCTTGTCGACTGTTATTGCGGCTGCGGAACGATCTCGTATTCGACGGCGTCGTCACTCTGGGCGGGGTTGATAGAGGGGAGTACTGCCCGGATGGGCGACGTCGGGAGCGGGAGAGGGCTTGGGAGAAGGCGGCGCCGGTGGGGAAGACTGAGGAGGTGGTGGGGTCGGAGCTGCTGGTTGGGTCGAAAGGCGCAGGGGAGTTTGAGTAGGAAGGGGGGAAGGCGGCAACATCGAATCCCAGATTTACGCCAGCTGGGAGGCGAGAGAGGTAAGAATCTTGTTGTTGGTCATCTTCTCGCGAGGGGTTCTCTTCGGACATGTTGAATGATGTTTGAACTAAGAAGAGAGGGAAGGGTTTTATGGGCAGGGATATATACGTGTACATATCGAAGACAGGTGCTTATGATAGGAGTGCAGTCGTGAGAAACGGCAATGTAAAGCAATGCAGGACTGGATGGCTCAGCGCGGCAAGAGCAAAGGAATGCGGCGGACGCAGAAGCCTTTCACAGCCGGGCAATACCAATTTGATCTGAGTTCAAGTTAGTCATGTGAACCTTCGCACCCGAACAAGGGAGCAAGTCCGAAGTGCAAATTGTTGTGGAAATGCCTGCGCAGCCGACGGGGATGTGGTGGGAGAAGGAAAGAGAGGATGGAGATGGATTGGTATTCGGGATGAGCCGATTTGTGGTTCGGCTTCTCCGGGCTTGTGCCTGATCCCTCCCTGGGGTTACCCCGGGGGATAACTCCGGGGCACTTTTTTGCCCCTCTTTGTTCAGAAACAAGCTTGAACTGCACGTCCACCTCGTTCAGATGCCCTTCCCTTGACCCCTTCGGCACACCGGCACCACCCGATCACCGACCACCCGCCGCACACTTAAATACCACACACCATAGACGCGCCACTCCCCCTCTATACCCTGTAGCATACTATCCACCATATAATCACCATGGCGTGGAAGATCGTCGAAGACCGTCCTACTCCCCCAGAAGTCGTACGTCCACCCTGATACATCCTCTTGCCCTCCCCGCTCATTCAAACAGTACAATTGGCGCCTCTACTCTGCAGCCCTATTCATCGCCTGGGGTGCCATCACTTTCGGCTATGATGGAGCCTTCATGGGCACTACGATCGCTCGATCCTCCTTCAAAGAATACTTTCAGATCGACAGCCTCTCCGCCAGCGACTATGCCGACGTTTCCTCCAATGTCACATCCTGCTTCCAAGCGGCGGCATTTTTTGGTGCAGCCTTCTCCTGGGCGCTGATGGAAACCTGGGGGAGAAAGATCACGCTGCAAGTATCCACAGTGATCTTTATCGTCGGGGCTATCCTGCAGACGGTACCGCCGAAGAATCTCGACTACATTTACGCCGGCCGATCGATCTGTGGGCTCGCAGTTGGAGGCATCACTGCTACTGGTAAGTGGTCATTTTGCTCGAGAGGAGTATACTCACATTCGAGCAGTGCCGGCGTATATCAGTGAACAAAGTGTTCCCAGTATCCGAGGACGCCTCACCGGTCTTTTCGAAATTGCGTACCAAATTGGTTCGCTCGTTGGCTTTGTGCGTTCCCACTTGTTTGTATAGACTATGCGCTGACTTAGTACAGTGGGTAAACTATGGTGTATCCCAGCACATCGACTTGTCTAGCAACGTCTCCTGGCGTCTACCCATGGGTATCCAGCTAATGTACCCCAACCCTTACCTCCCTCATACCGTTGCTGACAGACTCTCAGCCCCGCTGGTATCCTCCTCGCCGGTACCTTCTTCCTCCGCGAATCGCCCCTGTTCTACATGAAGAAAGACCAAGACGAGAAAGCCCTCGAAGTCCTCACCTACCTCCGAAATCTCCCAGCCGACCATCCGTATATCCAAGAAGAAATCTCGCTCTACCGCGAGAGAATCCTGCATGAGCGCGCGGTGGTCAGTGGGAAGCCCGGATTGTGGGGGTACTTGCGAGGCGCGGGGAGGGAAATCGTCTTGAAGGGGATCAGGAATAGGATGGCCCTTGCTTTCATCATGTTGTAAGCCGCCTCCCCCTTTTACTCTTCCACCCCTAACAAACTCTTCAGTATGTGGCAAAACTACTCTGGTGCCAATGCTATCAACTACTACTCCCCAACTCTTTTCGGCTCCCTAGGAATCACCGATGTCAACCTCTACACCGGCATCTATGGTCTCGTCAAAGCCATCGGCTCCATCATCTTTTACGTCTACTTTATCGACATGTGGGGCCGCCGCCAGCCTTGGATGGTATCCAACGTCGCCTGTGCCCTCTGTCTCATCTACGTGGGCGTCTACGTCAAAGTGGGACATCCGTCGGACAGGGATGTCATTGACAAGTCGACAAAGATGGGGGGCACGGCGGCTACGACGATGATCATGTTTTACTCGGTGTTCTGGTCATTCGGCGCGAATGGTCTGCCGTGGATCATCACGTCCGAGATCTACCCTCTTGGTTTGAGGGGTCTGTGTGGAGCGTATGCGGCCATGTGTCAGTGGTTATGGCAGTTTGTCATCACGTGGGTCTCTTGTTCTTACGTCGTTTGATCGGAAGCTGATGGGAAGAGTAGCAAGACGACACCAAAGATCTTCATAGCGATGGGCTGGGGGACTTGGATCTTCTTTGCAGCTTGTCTCATGGCCAGTGCTATCTGGTCCTACTTTTTCCTTCCCGAGACTGTACGTTTTTCCTCTTCACATCCAATCTTCACAGAGCTAACACCCCTCTAGAAAGGTCTCCGTCTCGACGAGATGGACGCTCTCTTTGGTTTCGCAGGGCACCAAGGCTCGGCGTTTGAACACCCCGACGTGTATCAGGCGCACGATTCGAAAGCGCGGAAACTGGAGAGGGTGGAGCACCGGGAAGATGTCACCAAAGCTACCGAGTTGGAAGAGGTATAACGCTCTCGGGGGTTTGTACTTTTTAAATCAGGGGCTTGGTATTAGCAGTAGCAGGAGTCTGTTGTGATCTTTAGGATATGGGGTATCGGGGCTAAATCTTGCTGCGAGTATACGATAAGAATCAAAAACACGTAACAGGGCAAACGTTGTTGGGAATAATAGTGTCAGCATCTGATTCATAATTATGCATATTGAGCATCTTGATCTGTCAACGCAGAGTCTATGGATATAGCGGTTCCTGCTCAGCAATAGATTTCCTGAGGGAGTATATGAATCGGGAGCGGAAACTTGGGAGACGGTCCTACAGTCGTTAGTGATACTAGAGTTGATGAGAGATGGAACTCGATTTTGGATCCTCGCGATGTAGCTTATTGACTGCCCACATAGTCGACAAGTAGAGTACTGTATCCACTGCATGGCATGGAGTTGACCAAGATACCTCAACTTCCGGCCTGAAGGCACTGAACAGTGAACTCGGGGGCAACCATGGGAAGAATAAGATCAATGAACCGATATATATAGGAATGGCCTGCGCCCACTTCCTGGCGTAGTCCGGGAACTGTCGGAAGTACGGGTGGCCGCGAATGTGTTGGTCCAATGCCTTGATCACCTCTTTAGCATCCTCTTTCCCTTCGCCCCGCAGCTGGACGCTCAAGGTTGGGGGCAGGTGAAGCGCGGGGGAAGGGTAGCCGGGGAATTGATGGAGCTGTTGGGGGTGCGGCTGGGGTTAAGCTTGTGGCTGAGGGTGTACCTGTTCGCCGACAAAGGGGTGCTCACGGCGGCTATCAAGCTGGAAAGAGGACGCCTGAGAATGGGGGGGAGAGGGAAGAGAGGATAGTTCTTCTCCGTACATCGTTCTTAGCCCAAATTTGCTCCTTGAAAAAGATGCAATCGCTAGTCCCCCTTGATGTATCTGTCGTTTGCGTCTATACTGTTCAATATCCCCTGCAGCTTCTTGACTACCATCCCCGGACGAACGAAGTAAGTACATTTGATGAGTAGTCATGTCGACCATCCCTCGACGTTCTTCACTTCCGGCACTCTACCTCCTCTGACAATGACCCAGTGTACCTCCTCCTCTCCCACATTGGCCTCCTGGTGCTCCACTCCTGCTGGTATCAAGGCCCAGTCCCCCGGGTTCATCTCTCTCTTGACTTCTATGCCGTCTTCGAGAGTGACCAAAGCCCCGCGACCAGAGATAGAGTAGATGATGGTGTCTTGCGACTGATGATGATGGATAGCGGAGATTGTGTGGGGTTGAGAAATCATCACTTCATCTGACTGTCAGTCATGTGGTCGCCAAAGAGATAGTGGGTACTGACAACTGCCCGAGAGTTGGTCCGAGATACCGACGAGGGCATTACGGCGATCCATGCCTCCCGTCTGGCCGCCGCTGGTTTGTAAGGAGGCAGATGTGACGTGGGTGATGCTCATTATGTGTGCAGCTGTAGATGCAGATGATAGATATACAATGGAGTTGCATGTAGATGGGTATGGAATCACGAGCTCAGCAAGTGGACACCCTCCACCCGGCCCTTCTTTTTCGCGCCCCCCACTTTACCTCGCTCTTTTCCTCATCTCCTCTTTCTCCCTCGGCGCCCTACAACAACATCCATCCACCGCCGTCGCCTCCCATTTCCTTCCCCCCCACCCCCTGTCCCGACCACAGACCCTACGATAAATTAAAATGGCCAACCTCGGTGTTCCCGTCAAGCTTCTCCACGAGTCTTTGGGGCATATCATCACGGTGGAATTGAAGACTGGCGAGGTGCGTTGTTTCAATCCGAGAGTGGACTTGATCGAGGGGAGGCGTGCATCTGAAGTACTATCTGGGACTGTTTGCTGATATTTCGACTGCGTAGATGTACCGCGGAAAGTTGATGGAAGGTGCGTCTCGACATATTGTACGCGAAGCCTCCGCTGACCACTAATCTCTCGTCTGGCTTCTTCATCGTATCCCTTCTCTCCCGTTCCTAACCGCATGCCTAACTCTTGTGAATTCAAAATCATCCCAAACAACAGCCGAAGATACCCTCAACATCGCTCTCCGTGAAATAACCGTTACCGCCCGGGACGGTCGAGTCTCTCAGCTGGAGCAGGTGTACATCAGGGGAAGCATGATCAGATTCATCATTGTGCCGGATCTGCTTGCTCAGGCGCCTATGTGAGTAATTTCGTTCGGAAAAGTGATGAGGGGGCGTGAAATCGGGATAATATGGTGGTGATTGAAAGGGGCAGCGAAGACTGGCGAACGAGAAGTCATGGTCATGGGCTATCCGGGGGAAAAAGGCTGTTTAGATGATAATCGTGACCGACAAATACTGACGCACTTGCAGGTTCAAGCGAGTCGGTCCCAATGCCATGCGAGGAAGGGGTATCGGTGCTGCGCGAGGACGAGCTACCATTCAACGAGGTGAGCTCCTTTCCTTCTGTGGAAGCAGTCTATAGAGCCTTGCTGACGTGTTGCGCGATTGCAGCCAACGCCCGACGAGGAACAACGACAAGGACAAACCAAGGTGTCAGGCGTTAAGAGCGTTCGTTTGGAAGGGTTGTCTCGGGTCTTGAGGGGAGTTTGGCGGTGTTGAGGTGTTGAGAAATAGAGCTCTCGGCCGGCGCATACGGAAAAGAGATGGCGGTGCGAAGTGGGGCGCATTTACTCTGCAGTCTTTCAAGACGCATGTACTATGACATGGAAAATATCTGCTTCTGCTACTGCCAGCTTCTTGCCAAAATGGCAAGACAAGACACTGTATTTCAATACAATCGCGCTGCGACGAGACACGACAAGACAAGAGTTGTTGTGACATGGTGACAAGTGTATAGTCATGCGCTCGCTGCCCAAGACTACTTTGGCTATTCCGTCAGATCCTCCCTAAAGCACCTCCCCATCACTCTTTTCCCTCACTTGCGCCAAAAGCGCCCTCGCACTCTCGCTCTCTCCCCACCTCATCAGCTCTTCTAAATCCCCTTCCGCCTCTCTCCACCTTCCCATCCCCTTCCTGCCCAAAGCCCTCTGGTATAGCGCCTTGGCGTTCTTTGGGTCTTTACCCAGCAAAAAGGTACAGTCCAGCTCGGCGTGTCCGTGAAGACCGAGGTTGTTGTAGGCGATGGCCCGGTTGGAGTAGTAGACTGTCTTTTTGGGGTCGAGGGAGATGGCGCGGGTGTAGTGTTTGATGGCGGAGGAGTGGTCTTTGCCGGACGACGCGTCGTTTCCCTTTTCAGCCCACATCGTCTCGTCAGCTTGAACTCTCTATATCTCCGCATTCCTTTCTAGAGAGAAGAAAGACACACCTTCTTCCTCTCCTTGCCCCCAAACTCTTCTCCCCACTTGTCCATACAAACTCTCCACCCCTTTGCTTCCTCTGCGCCCCATCGCCTTTCCACCGCCGGCTCAGCCAGACGGCGATAGAGCGCGACAGGGTGCATACGCTCGAGCTCTTCAATGTCGGTCGGGTAGTCGGGATGGGAGAAGGGCGAGGCGGCCATTGCTATTTGATGTAGAAGCTGCTCGGTGTCAGTCACGCACACATTCGATAAAGTTGGATTACCTTGACGAAATGCCGGAATGTAAGAACAGTGGCCGTATTTCTCTCCGACGCCACTACATCCGTCCACTCTTTCGGCAGATAGACGATGGCCTTTTTCATCTCCTTGCCGTCTTTATCCTTTTTGATATTGTTTGTCGACACTGGGACGCGTCGAAGCTTGCCCTTTCCCTTGACTTTGGCCATCTTCATATTCTTTGACGGCGTCGTGTTGGGTTTGGGCTCTTCTTCAACCTCCTCTTGAGCATTTGGCAGTCCAACACCCTCCAACGCAATCGGATTGTTCCCCGACGGCCCATACCGATTCTCCACCGCTTTATCCCCCGCTCCCAACTCCTTCAACCTCCATCTCAGATGCTCTTCCACTGCCAACACATCCGTCATCTGTGGATGCGGAAAGATGTGCGGCGGTTTCGGCAGCACCTTGTTCTGATCCGGATTCTGCGTCTTTGTCGCTGTCGGTGGCTGTGGTTTAGGCATCTGCACAAACCCTTTACCTGGTGGAAGCGCCTGCGTAGTCTGCGTTTGACGGCGTAACGACGCCTGCCGCGCGCGGGCATGCGCCTCCGTTTCGACCCCTCCCAGCCACCCCTTCGCTGCAGGCGTATTCAACAGCTCATGCGGTAACAGGCTGATCGGTCCCCGGCGATAGACGGCATAGTGCCCAAAACACGCCATGCACGTGGTGAGCTGGCAGAGACATGCGCCGTGGTTGTCTTCTTCCTCGGGGATCCCGTGGTCGCATGCGAGATTGTGGAAACAGACGCCATCGCGAAAGATGGGCGGCGCGGGGGGAGGGGGGGCGGCAAAGGGGAAGGGGGAGAATTTGGATGCGGGGGCAGAGGGCTTTGAAGGGCCGGGGTCGGCGTGGGGACGGTCGCCGCAGAGACGGTGTTCGAGCTCTTCGAATAGGATGTGGAGCATTTGGGATTGGAAGAGATGGTCGAGGGATTGTCCGCCAAAGACGACGTTGCGGCGGAGAAAGGTTGGGGTTGCGCCAGACATGATGAGGTTGATGATGAGCTCTGGCAGGGTATGGGTGAAGACGTGGTGGAAGGCTTCTTGCCTGCAGCCAACCGTGTTAGTGGACCACTACGACGAATGAGCTGCAACGCACCAGCACTGTTCTACCCAGCAGTCATACTCTTTCCTCAGCACCATCGACAGATCACCAACGAAATGGTCCACCTCCCACTCTTCAAACCTCGCGAGCTTTTCGCCAGCATGGCGCTGCCGCTCCTGCCACGGCCGCTGTTCGGGGCAGCGCACGACGCCGACGACCGCGCCGTTCGGCTGGGATGCGTGCTTGTCTTGTGGATCGTGGGACGGGTCCTGGTGGCGCATGAGGTTTTGGGCTGGGGGCAGGGAGGGGGGCGGGGCGGGCTGGCGGTAGGCATCGGCTGCTTGGGCGAGGAGCTGGGGAGGGAGGGCGAACTTGGGGGGGAGGGGGGGTTTGAGGGCGACATTGGACATGGCGGGGGGAGAAGAGGGGGGAATACAGAGATGGGATGTATAGTATAGTACTAGAGAGCGCGAAAAATGGCAGAGGTAATAGATTGTGGATGTTTACGTAACAGCGCGTATTGTCCAAAACTCACCTCGAATGTCATCTCCCTCTGCATCCATCCATCCACGACATGGTATACAACGGCGGTGAGTGGCGTGCTCGGCGGCGGGGGCAGCACTAACGATGGCACAGACGAAGTATCCGCCCTCGTGCTCGACTTTGGCTCCTACACCACAAGAGCAGGCTATGCGGGCGAAGACTGCCCGCGCGTAGTCTGCCCTTCCTTCTACGGCTATGAGGCGGGGGCGGAGCAGGGAGAGGATGTGACAATGACAGAGCCTGCAGCGGAAGGAGGTGAGAAGGGGAAGGGGAAGGGGGGGAAGAGAAAGTATCATGTAGGCGAGGATGGCGTCGGGGTGTGGAGGAAGGGGATGGAGGTGGGCAACTTTATGCTCGATGGTCTTGGTGCGTATAATGTACATCTCGTTGGTATGATCTGATACTCGCACAGTGAATGATGCCGAGCCTGCTGCTGCTCTCCTTCACCATATCCTCCACGACCGCCTCGGCGTCAACCCCCAAGAACACCCCGCCATGATCACAGAGCCTGCGTGGAACACGCCCAAGGCCAGAGAGCTGTTGACAGAGATGATCTTTGAGGGCGAAGGGATGCCGGCGCTGTACTTTGGGTCCAGTGGTGTTTTATCTGCGTGAGTCGCGTCGATCAACATTGCATGGCATCTGACGACAAGATAGCTTTGCAGCGGGCAAGCCTACAGCTCTCGTCCTCGACGTTGGCTACGCCCAATCCAGCACTATCCCTGTTGTCGAAGGCTACGCCCTTCGAGCTGGTACGATGCACCAGCCCCTCGGCTCTCAACTCGTCGTCTCTCAACTCCACAACCACTTTTCCAACCCTTCCCCTCTGCGAGCCGAGAGGCTCTCGCTCCTGCCCAGGCAGCTCATCCAAAAGCGGGAGCCGACCTCTGCCCCGGGTGTCATCCCCAAACCTCTTTTGCGCGAGGACCGTTTCCCGTCGACGACGGATTCGTGGAAACACTGGGCTGAGCAAAACACTGTTGAAGGGTGGAAGGAGGCGTGTAGTGAGATTGTCAATTATCGAGGGTTTGACTTTAGGACGGCGGCGGAGATGCCGCAGGTGACGTATGAGTTCCCGGATGGTTACCACCAGGCCTTTGGGGAGGAGAGGTATAGGTTTTCAGAGATGCTTTTCGACCCTGATCACTATTTCAACCGAGTTCGTCCCCCTCCTTTTTATGTGCTTGATCAAGCTGACCAGGCGCAGCAAATCACCCCCCCAACCGCCCTCCGCGCCCCCCAAACATCCACCCACACCCGCAGCCTCACAGACATCGTCCCCCTCTCCCAGCTCGTGCACGACAGCATCATGGCATGCGACGTCGACGTCCGGGCGAGTCTGTTGCAAAACATTGTGGTGGTTGGGAATACGAGCTTGACGAGGGGTTTGGTGGAGAGGTTGGATGTGGAGCTGGGAGCGACTTTGCCCAGTGTACGCTTCTCCTTTAATTCTCTCTATAGAAGCAGACGCTAACGGTGATGTAGCAAAAGATCAAGATCCACTCTCCCACGATTCCCTTTGAGCGCAAGTATGCTTCTTGGGTGGGTGGTTCCATCTTGGCCTCTTTGGGTACTTTCCATCAGCTTTGGGTCACGAAGGAGGAGTATGAGGAACATGGAATGAGTGTTGTCAATCAAAGTGAGTCTTTTCACATGTTGAAGTGGTTTTGGCGAGGCTGACATTGGGGTAGGATGCAAGTAGAAGGGTCGGAACATTTGGCACATTCGTCGTTAAAATTGACACTATGAATGGACGTTATACCTTGGTTCTCTCTCGCAGCTATGTAACATTGACTGACAAAATGACAAGGCAAAGGTACAAGACATTAGCAATGCTTGGCTGCTGATGTACTTGTTTGCCGAGTTGTCCCCATATCTATTCGAGTGGATCGTTTGTTATTTATCTCAAGTTGATCGTTGTCGGATTTCCATCGCATCCAAGTATGCAGAAGCGGACGAACCAAACAAGTCCCCTTATGGGCCGCGTATCTATGACCGACGGGCTGTTGTCCATTCCGTGGCTCGACGAGAGAATGGTTGTGCTTCTGCATCAGTACATGTATAGTACTCAGTACTCGCCACGGACACCAGTGCATGGCAATAGGGGGAGGATGTGTTGAGTGATGTGGCCCGTGCACCGCCCCGCGCACGGCCCCTGTGTATAAGATGCTTGATCTGATTCCTTTCTCTTCCACATCATCTCTTTCAAATGGCTGTCAGTCGCATGGCCCTTGCACGGGCACTCATAGGTCAGCCCTTCTACTCCCCCCTGGCATAGCTGACCCCCGCAGAGTACGACAACGACAGCGACGACGACGACACCCACCATGAGCACCGCAAGGACTGGCGCCAGTCTGCCATATTCATCCCCTACCACAAAGCACAGCAGGAGGCGAGGCGCCAGAAGATCCTCTCCCAGCCTGCCCCTGTGCTGCCAAGCCCGCTCGAGGCCACCTTCCCTGGCGACAAGACACCCACCGCCGCCGCCCCTCTGCCTCTCCCAGCCCCTCAACGAGTCGGGGATGAACAAGACATTGCAGACGTCAGAGACTGGGGGATTCCTTCTCATCTCGTATCTGCCAGAGCCGACCTCCCGCCCAGGCAACGCGTCGTCTCCCAGCCAGTCCCCCACCCCGTATCCCCGCACATCCGTGCCCAGTCGCAATACGCCTCCGAGCACTTTCACGACGACCCGCAGCGCACAACACATGACGACAGGCGCGTGTCTCTGGATCAGTACAGCACGGGGCAGGATCTGGAGGGGCGTGGGAGGAGTCGGACCCTCGTGGGGCGTCCGCATAGTGCTATGGGCCTGCAGGATACCATGCGCTCAGAGGTGCGTGACAGAAGGATCTCCAACCCCGTCATGATTCCTCTCCCCAGCTCGCCTTCCCCTACCACCACGCTCCTTCCTATCCCCTCCCTCAGCCTGGGATTTGAGACGGGACTTGGGGATGAAGAGGAGGTTATTGATGATGGGCGGCCGAACCCCTTTGCGGTGGCTGCTCCGCGTCCGGAAAGGGGCTCTCGCTTTGACCCAAAGGTGCTGCAGGAACAAAGAAGGTCTATCGACAGCACTCGCAGTATAGTCGCTCCTCGACCTCTCAGTCTTGCCTTGACACTTGACGGCAACCAGCCTCAGTCTTCCGACTATCCCCGCCAGTCTTCAGATCTGCCCAGTCGTCGATCAACCGACTTGCCCCATCTTTCCCGTCCTTCGCTGGATTCGTATCACTCTTCTCCCATTCTCGATTTCCCTCGCGGGGAAGAGTACGACGAGATCCCTACTCCCCAAGCATTCGGCCGCTCGCTCATGCCTTTGCGGTATGCTCCCAGCGCTGTAACGCGTATGAACCGCAACTCTCTCCGACCAACCATACTCGTCATGCCCTCTCCCCTGGCCGATTCGTCTCCTACAGACTATGAACAAAAGACTCGAGATGGCTTTGTCCTAGGCGAGAAACCTCTACCTGCAGACGCCAAAACCCAAGGCCGTCGGCCTGGTATCCCTCTAAGCCTTAGTCAACGCACGTTCAGAAGCAGCCTGATGATTGACGGGCGGAGGGAAGATCCAGAGTGGATCGGAGGGGCAGAGGAGGATGGGGAGATTGGGGTGGAGAGGCGGGATACGAGTGAGGCGTTTTTGGACAAGAAGGCTGGGAAGCTGTATGGACGGAGTTTGATGGATGAGTTGGAAGCTAGGAAGAATAATATGAAGGGGAGGTCGAGGTGAGTACTTCCCGCAACGATTGTGACAAAGAGCTGACAGGTGGTAGGACATTCATGGGCGACTCTCGACCTGCGATGATGTCTCGCTCGTCCATGCATATTGACTCTGCCTCCCCATCTCCCACGTCCCCCTTGTCTTCGACTAGTAAACGACCCGGATCATTCCACCCCAGCGGCCGTCAACCTCTCTTGCGTATGAACTCGAACGAAGACATCTACGCGCTCGAAGCTCCGGATATGAATTCGAGGGAAAACAAGTCGCAGTCGGTCTTTGGGGTGGACCATATCTGGGAAAGGGAGATGGTCAAGCTGCGGCAGCTGCAGGAGCAAGAGGCAAGGCTACAAAATGCGAATCAAGAGGAGATAAGGAGGAAGATGGAGGAGGAAGAAGGGAAGAAGAAGAAGAGAAAGAGTAGGGCCAAGTCCAAGTTGAGTGAAGAGTGGTCGAGGGAAGATTGGGAAAAGGTGGATGATCCGGCCAAACAAGAGCCAGTTGTTGAGCCTCTGCAGGAGACGGCAAGTTTCAGAGAGTCGATCAAGGAACGGGACGACAATTCTTACATCGCGGAAGGCTCTGTCGCGGGCAGTCCTACCCCTGAAGAGCCCGTGGTGGAACAAGATTCAGACTCTGACGACTCGGAGGCGAATGTCCCTCTTTCGAGACTCGCCAACAAGTCTGCGTCACTACGCTCGCCTTCTGTCCACAATGCGTCTGGGTCGGCTTCAATCATCCAATCGAGCGCTTCAGCTTTGGTGGTAGAGGACGACGACTCGGACGAAGACGTGCCACTTTCCCGCCTGGCTCGCAAGTCACCTTCGGTCTCTTCCTCTTCTCAACCCCGTCCACCCACCACATCTGAACCCTTCCGCCTCTCTCTCGGCTCCCCAGCGCCTTCCAAATCGTATTCAGAAGAGTACGGCGCAGAGGAAGACGACTTGCCTCTTGCTATCCGCCAAGCCCAATCCAAGGGGCTTAAACCGCCCACAAGGGCAGAAGTGGTAGAAGATGATCTACCGTTGGGGTACAAACATGCGGATGTTGTGCAGCGGCAGATGCAAAAGAGGAACGTCAGTGGGGTGAGCGCTATGAGCGGGATGAGTGGGCAGGGGAGTATGTTTGGTGCGCCGCAGATGGGCATGGGTAGCCCGTACAATTCCATGTGGGGTATGCCCCAGATGCCGATGGGTCAGATGCCTATGGGAATGCCCTACGGCCAACCTATGGGCTACGGCATGGGTATGGGAATGCCTCCGATGGGGATGGGGCAAATGTCGATGCCGAATCTTGCGGGGCCGGGGATGATGACAGGTGATGGGCATGAGGGGCCTGGGGCGAATATCGATAGCTGGAGGCATGAGGTGCCGTTGGGCGTTGGGTCTGCGAGGTCGGGAGAGGGGAGTGTCTGATCTTGTCATTGTTGTAGATAATTGCTTGCTATGGACTCATGGACTATCGGTAACAGCTCGGATACGTTGATACTGCCACGGAGATGGACTAGAACGGTAGCCGGGCGACGGGCGGCGTTTTGGCGAAGTAAAAGCGACGCGTCGACGCTACGAGATGGAGATGCAGCCTTCCCTCTTTTTCTCTCTTTCTCCATCTCCCCATGGGCTCATCCTCCACCTACTCCCCCAAGCTCAAGGGCAGAAAGATGCCCTACATTCCCGCCTACGCTGCAGACCCCGAGAAGGGCCTGCCCCCCTCCCCCTCTCACATGGCTCGCCGCATCTTTGTCCCCCGTAAGCCCAAGTGGGTCCTCGGCGCCATCATCATCGCCGGCTTCATCCTCTACTACCTCGCCGGGCCTCCTGCGCCTCCTCCCCGTCCTGCGCGCGGTGACGGCAAAGGCTGGGGGCCAGGGCCGTGGGACGATGGTGCTGAAGAATCGTCGTCGACGACTAGCACAGCCCCGGGCAAGACCTCGAAATGGAAGGACGTGGTGGTGGACGAGCATGGCAACCACTTTGTCCGGGACTGGGTGCAGGATATCGCTCCCATGCACCCGGACGTCTCTCTCCTTCCCAAACCTTCCGACATCTTTTCTGATCTTAATGTGTCGTATTCAGAGCTGCCCTATGGCACCCCCTTCCCCGAGGAGGACTTGCGCAAAATCACGTCCGACCCGCCAGACTTGCCCGCCGAGCCTGCCAATATCATGCCGTTCGATGCCTGGTCTCAGCAGTGGAAGGCGCCCAAAGACTGGGATAACAAGAAGACGGAGGATATCAAGAGGGTGCAGTGGGAAGGGTTCGCCGGAGGCCGGGATAGATGGGAGAGCGCAAAGGAGAGGGAAGGGCGGGTCGAGAGGAAGGAGGCTGTCAAGAGGGGGTTCAGGCATGCTTGGGAAGCTTACAAGGCACATGCTTGGGGTGAGTCCTTGCATCCTTATCAGACACGTGAGCTGACATGACCAGGCCACGATGAGGTCCGACCTGTATCTTGTACCCCCTCCGATCCCTTCAACGGCTGGGGTGCCACCATCATCGACTCTCTCGACACGCTCCTGCTCATGGGCTTTTCTGAAGAGTACAACCTCTGCCGACCTCACATCAACCAGCTCAAGTTCCAATGGGTCAACGGCCGCGACTGGTCGCAAGGCTTTGTCTCTGACGAAATCAACAATGGAGAGGTCTGGGCTGTCCAGCGAGACAAGGTCACGGGTCTGGCCGTTTTCGAGACTGGTATTCGCTACCTCGGTGGCCTTCTTGGCGCTTACGATCTATCTGGTGACCAGCTGCTCCTCGATAGGGGTATTGAACTCGCTGAAATTCTCTCCACCGCCTTCAAGACCGGTTCTGGCCTGCCGACTGGGCGTATGGACCCCGGTACTCCCGACGAGATGATTCGCCTTGGTACCGTCTCTCTCGCCGAGGTCGGCAGTATGTCCCTCGAGCTCATCCGTCTTGCCCAGATCACTCAGGACAGGAAATGGTTTGACCTCGCTCAGCGTGCTATGGACTATATCCACGAGCGTGTCATCCCGCGTACCGTCCACAACCCTCTTATCCCCATGTGGTTCCAGCCAGACGGACCTGTCAACCAGCAGATCCATGGCGGTTTGACCTTTGGCGGTTTGGCAGACTCTTACTACGAGTACTTGATCAAGACCTACAAGCTCCTCTCTGCCAACGAGGTGTCCAAGGTCTGGAAGGATGTCTATGAGAGGTCTATCGACAAGGCCAAGGAGGTGCTCTACGTCGATATCGACATTGTCCCCGACCACGACCTTTTGGCCGTCGGCAAGCTCGAAAGCGGCCGCCTCATTCCCGAGCTTGAACATCTCACTTGCTTTATCGGCGCCATGCTCGGCCTCGGTGCCAAGCTCCTCAACCGTCCGGGCGATATGAAGGACGCCGAGCGCGTGACAGCCTCGTGCTACTGGCTGTCTGCGAGCACTCCCACCGGCCTTCAGCCCGAAGTCATGGAGTGGTTTGAGCCCCACCAGGTGGGCGAGATGTACGAGAATGTGACGCTCAATCTCGAGCGAAACCACCCGCTCTTGTATAGCTCCGATGACAAGAAGGTGCGGGATGGAATGCATAGGGACACAAGCGGGGTGCTGAGGTGGAATGGAGATAATGATCCGGTCTTCTATGCGGATAGACAGGACAGGGAAGGTGGGCCGTTGGAGTACGCTCAGAGGCTCAAGGGTACTCCCGCGGGTGCCAAAAAGGTGTCTACGAGAGGCCTCAACAGGCCCGAGACTATCGAGTCCATCTTTTACATGTCCGTTTCTTTATCTCTCTGGGTGGGATATAGCTGATGGTCTCGCAGGTACCGACTCACCGGTGATAGAAAATGGCAAGACAAGGGCTGGAAGATGTTTACTTCGTGGATGAACGCTTCGACCGTCGACGGCGGCTTTAGCAGTCTTCACGATGTGACTGCCAAGAAGATCAAGTTTAGCGACAATATGGAAAGCTTTGCTTTAGCCGAGACTTTCAAGTATGTCCATTCTCTCTACGTGGAGACCAACGCTGACCTCAGATAGGTACCACTTCTTGCTCCAGTCCGAGCCCGACGTCTTGTCGCTAGACGACTACGTCCTCAACACCGAAGCCCACCCCTTCCTCGTCAACCCCAAACTTGACCCCACGGCGCACACCTCCCACACCCGCATGTGGACGCCTCCCCCCAACCACCAATCCGAAGACTACATTGCGTCTCTCGGTACCCGCGGGTCGGGAACAGATGTGCAAAAGTTTACGAGACTCGAAGTTTTGGAGAGGATGGGGTCGCCTTTCCAGGGACCGCCTAATGCCGCAGGGCAAGGTGGGAGAGGGATGGGGGGTGGGTCAAAGCCAAAGCCAAAGCCGGAACCGCCCAAGCCGCCAGTGATGCGGTTCAAGCCGGGGGAGAAGCCGGGGGGTCAGAAGTCATAGAGAGAGAAAAGAAGGGAGAGGATGAAAAGAATTCTGCGAATTCTCGAAAACGATGTCCTGATGACATAGATGCCTATATATGTATCCATAGCATGTTTTGCGGCAAAGTCAATTCACTATCATTCGGTCTAGGACTACAGTGTTTATATGTCTTTGAGCTGTACGACCTTCAGCTATCGCACGTGATTGCAAATTGCCCACGCTATCCCAAGCATGTTTAGAGATCTAAGGCTGACCATAGGCCATGTAGCTGATTTCCTGGATGAAATGGGAAAATAGCTTTTGACGTTTCCACGATCTGGTGATCGGTGGTGGACCGCTGTAGACAGATTCGGACGTATACCCCTTTCAAAGGGTGAGCTTTGTGATCACGTCGTTTAGGACCGGGGGAGAGCTGCCTGATGTCAACCCTGATTTCGATGACCAACAAGAAGTGAGCGTTCTCCGTTTAGTTCTTCCATGATCGTCGGAACATAGTCATAATTAGCTGTGGCCACGACTTGGAGAGTGCAACTGTCGGTGTGGACTGAGCGGATCGCCCGTTGATAGCCGTGTCAGCCCAGGCACCGTTGTTATCATCTCTGGCCAATTGACCGAGCGGAGTCCAGTCGGTCTTTATCACATGTGATGGGCACTTGACGTCGAGTCCGAAGCAGCCGGCCGAAAGATCAGAGGTGACCGATTCTGATGTTGTCGAGCACGACCTCCTCCCACTTCCCATCTTCTTTTGACCACAGAGTTGCAGAATCGGCCATAGTTTCAGACTTGACACATATCATCATGGCGACATCAACACTCGACAAGGACGCAGAGACCGTCTACCATGTCGGTCATTCACCGCTCGCGTCAAACTATCTAGCAGAGGCAAACACGCTCGACCAGAATGATGCGGAGCTAGCGCAGACCCGTGAGGGAGAATTCGGTATGAAGAGAGATCTTGTGAGTGGTCGGGCTTTGCGAAAGCTGTAATCGATGGCTGAACCATTGGAGGCCACTAGAAACCTCGAGTCGTTTCTATGATCGCTATTGCTGGGACACTAGGGACTGGTAAGATCACACCATCGACCCAGTCATGGCCGTCGTGTGGTGTACTGACTGGATGGGCTACTAGGATTGTTTTTGGGAACTGGGAGCAGTCTCATTGTGAGTCTAACAGAAATGAGCAAAGTTATTGCGATTCAATCATATGCTGATCATCAACACAGAAGGGTGGGCCGGTGGGGCTGTGGCTGGGTTATACTTTCATGGGATTGTTAGTCGGTTCTATGATGATGTGTCTCGTGAGTCAAGCAGTTCCACATATTTGAGCATGTGCTGATTTGGTCGGCTATAGGGTGAGATGTAAGTTCAAAAGGTTGTACATACGCCAAAGAATGGTCACTGATTCTGCTGCAGGATGTGCTTTGCGCCGAACGTTGGAGGGTTTATCGCCATGGGTACCCAATACATCGACCCAGCCGCCGGATTCATGCTTGGTATTTCTTGCGTCATTGGTACTGGTCTCACTGTCGCTTCGGAGCCTACTGCTATCGGAATCTTGGCTACCTTCTGGGATAAGAACACATCACATGTGTATATCTATTTGATTGCCACACTGGCGCTTATGATCATCATGAACATTGTTGGAGTCAAGTAGTAAGTTGACGTCTGATGACTGAAACAGGAATGAGTTTGACTGATGCTTGATGCAGTTTTGGAGAGATTGAATTCGCATTTGCCATCCTCAAGATCGCTCTCATCATCGGCCTCATTATCTTCGGCCTGATCGCCGATCTAGGTGGTATCCCTCCCAAGCACGAGTACATCGGCGGCAGATACTGGCGTGATGAGCCATTCAACGATTCCTTTCTCGACTTGACTCCCGTATCCAAAGCTCGCTTCCTGGGGTTCTGGTCCGTATTCACTGGAGTGAGCGGTTGCCCCTCTTCACATCCTGCATCACTGACCACCGACCAGGCGGCGTTTAGCTACGCCGGTATCGAGACTCTGGCGATTCTAGCCGGAGAGGCTTACAACCCCAGAAAGACTATGCTGGTTGCCGTTCGGACTGGTAAGAGCTGCTGGTGTATTTTGTAGGTTGCGGGATGCTAAAGACTGCAGTCTTCTATCGTATCGTCGGCATCTACGTCCTTAGTACCCTCATCATCGGCCTCGTCATCAGCCAACACTCTGAGGATCTCACAAACGGCGTGGATGAGGGTGACGGGACGGCGGCCGCTTCGCCATTCGTGATAGTCTGCAAACAGATGGGTGTCAAGGCTCTTCCCTCGATCGTCAACGCTGTGGTAGGTCCAATGATGTTATGGTTCTGAAGCACTTGGCTTATCACAGTCCAAGGTCATCACTTCCGCACTCTCGGCAGGCAACGAAAACTTTTATGGATGCTCGAGGGCGCTCATGTCGCTTGCCCGACAAGGTACACAGCTTGGCTCTCACAAACAGTCAGAACAGCAAAGCTGACACTACAGCGAAGGTTCATTGCCAAAATTCTTCCTGCGCACCAACAAAAGTGGTATTCCCTACTTTGGGGTTCTCGTGGCTACAGCTTTCGGCCTTTTATGCTTCTTGAGCGTCTCCAATGGTTCCAATCAGGCATTCACCTGGCTCAGTAACCTCACCGCTCTCAATGGTCTTATCACCTGGATCACGATATGTGCAGCATATGTTCGCTTTTACCATGCTATGAAGGCTCAAGGTGAGTGCTCAGCAGCGCCATTCTCCTCGCATCAGCCGTTGACGCACATGCCAGGGATTGACAGGAAGAAACTACCCTTTGTTGGATGGTTCCAGCCCTACCTCGCCTACGTGTGCATCTTCTTCTTCACCACCATCCTCATCTTCAGCGGTTTCTCAGTCTTCATCGGCGGCTTTGACTCTGTCAACTTTGTCGCGAGCTATATCACGATCCCGTTCATGACCCTGGTGTACATCGGATATAAATTCTGGCGCAGAACCAAATACATCCCACTGGACGAGGTAGATCTGAGTATCGGACCGGCAGAAGCTCTTCGGGGGACTCGATATGATTTGCACAGTTACGGACAGACTTTCGTTTATGCTGAGGAGGAGGAGAAGAATTATTGAAAGCCGGCGTACGTGTTTCGGACGGGGTTCGCCAAAAGTAGGAGGCTTGGGGTTGTGCTGGGCGGTGTACCAGTCATTCGATTCTTCATTCTGCTGAATGTATTCCTACTTCTGCAACCTTGCCCTATCTCAAGCTTTCACATTCTTTGTTTTTGGAAGGAAGGAGCTTGAACGAGAAGAAATCAGTCGCGTCTACGGCGGGCATACCCGGCTATCGATGCAGCCTCCACCCGGCTACTTTGACCCTCGCAACCCTGTGTTTGCCATCAATCCATCTCACTTCTACTTCTATCTCCCGGCCTCTCCCATTACCCACCCCATCCTGTCTCAAAGCCCATCCCCGACCATCCCTCAAACATCAGCACAGCACAAATATGAGCGATTCAGCGATCCACGCCCTTGCGGGCTCTGTGGGTGGATCTGCCGCTATGGTACGTTAACAAGATATGTATCTTTAGCGGGCGTCCGCTGACTACCATGCGACCTGCAGGCACTGACATAGTAAGCTTACGGATCTGGGCTTCAAGATATTGTGGTCGCTAACACCAATAACAGCCCTCTTGTCAATCTGTCCACGAGGGCGGCCGTGCAGACCAAGAAGGAAGAGCTGGTCAGTCGGTTATATCTTCTGGTTCCCGACACTGACCTTGATACTTATCTTGCTAGACCACCAGAGAGGCTGTTGCAAAGGTCATCAAATCCGAAGGTGTCCTCGGCTTGTACTCTGGTCTCACGAGCTCGCTCTTTGGGATTGCTGTCACTAATGGGGTGTACTACGCATTTTGTCAGTAACAGTATACTTTAGCACTGAGTATGGCAATCTAACGATGTCCAAAGACGAGGAGATGCGCTCGCTGCTGATCCGCCGCCGAGGGAACACTCCGACTTCATCTACTAGCGCCCTGACTACTACCGAAGGGATCCTCGCAGGTTTGATCGCCGGTACGCCCTACAATGCCGCGTGGAACCACTTATAGAACTGACTGCCTGCTACATAGGCTCCATCACCACCCTCACCACCAACCCTATCTGGACGGTGCAGACGGCCCAAGCAACCCACGCAACCACCGCTCGGAACGCATCCGGTGCTATCGAAACCGACGTAGAGGGGAACGCAAAGAAGGTCAAGCCAAGTGCTATCACGGTCGTGAAAGAGATTTTGGAGAAGGATGGATTGAAGGGGTTCTGGAGAGGCATAGGACCGGCTTTGATTCTGGTCCTCAACCCCGTTATCCAGGTGCGAAGCTCATCCTCGAAAGACGCGCGTGCTCTAACTCTATGCGCAGTATACGACATTCGAAAGGCTTGTCTCTCTCCTTCTTGGATTCAGACTTGCGAAACAAGGCGCCACCCCCACGGGCAAGACAGCGCTTGGCCGAAGCTCTCTGAGTGATTGGGACCTGTTCTTCCTGGGTGCATTGAGCAAGCTGGTCGCCACTAGTGGTACTTACCCTTATGTGAGCTCCTTACCCGGCTCGATAGTATCCTTACTGACCTCTCATCGTTTCTAGATTGTTGTCAAGTCAAGACTTGTGAGCATAATGGCTTGATAGATCAAGACTTGAGTTGATGGCGTTATAGCAAGCGGCGACCCACAAGTACAAGTCTTCCATCAAAGCTGTTTTGCATATCCTTGAAGCAGAGGGAGTCAATGGTATGTCTGACGAATCATGTGGCTGCCATCCCCCGCTGATCATCGCGGGTCACAGGTCTCTATGCCGGTTTGGGACTGAAACTGCTCCAATCTGTCCTCACCGCCGCTTTTATGTTTGTCGCTCAACGCCGAATCTACGAATTCGTCAAAAAAGTGAGTGTCTTCTCTTCAACCAAAGTGCTGTATCGCTTCCAGGCTTTGTTGCTCATTTGTGCATAGCTTATCGTCCTCTCCGCGGAGAGAAAGAAACTCGTTTCAAAGGTGTGACCGGGGAAGACGCCTTTCCTTGTTGTTGCATGTGTACTACAAGATTGTATTTCCAGTTTGATGACACTTGTGGCTTGCTGAATCCCTGTATGCACCCCCAAATGTATCCGATACATACAGCTTTCATCGCATTGTGCACCGCCAGGTGTCAAAGCGGAGATGGCCGCTTCGGGTAACTAGCGTAGCCGGGTGCTGAAACTTCGTCAGCACCGCACTATATAACGATAACAACAGACCCATCCTGTTCATCTACTAATCCATCCTTATACTCCCAATATGCCTCTCACAACAGAACTCACCCGCCTCCTCCATATCAAGGTCAGTACAGCCCCTTGTCTACCTTGACTGCAGCTCACGCGTCCTGAAAGTATCCTATCGTCCAAGGGGGCATGCAGTGGGTGGGCACACCACCCATGGCAGCAGCTGTAGCCAGAGCTGGAGGGCTTGGCATGCTTACCGCCCTCACGCAACCCAGTCCAGATGCTTTAAGGGATGCTATCAAGGAGACCAGGCGGTTAATCGGTGGAGAGAAGAGCGGGCGCTTTGTGAGTGTCACCGAGCTAAACGTGCACGCGAAGTCTGACCGAGTCTATCATGATAGGGAGTCAACATCACTCTTCTTCCTTCTATCAACCCACCTGATTAGTAATTTCTTCTATATCAACCCGCCAGGTTGTGTGCTGATGTGATATAGTGCTGGGTACGCCAGAGCAGCCATGGAGGAAGGCATAGACATCTTTGAGACTGCTGGCAATAATCGTGAGTGTTCCAGCCTTCAGTCGTCTCCTATTTTCTGCTGATAGTGGCTGGTGAAGCCAAGCCTCTCATCGAGTTCATCAAGACTCATAAATTGGAAGGGAGCTCGTCGGTCCCAAAGCGGTTTGTTATTCATAAATGTGTGACCGTCAAGCACGCGTTGTCTGGACAAAAGATGGGCGTAGATATGTTGAGTATCGACGGGTTCGAGTGTACGTGTCATGTTCTGCTTTTGAGGGCCTTTCAGCTGACTATTTACGCATAGGCGCTGGTCATCCTGGAGAGGAAGATATCGGTGGAGTAGTATTGGTGAGTCTGTGGTGTTTTGCGGGCATGTACAATTACTGACCTCTGTATCAAAGCTTGCTCGAGCCGCCAAAGAACTCTCCATTCCTTATGTCGCTTCTGGCGGCTTTGCTGATGGCCGTGGTCTCGCTGCAGCTCTGGCCCTTGGTGCTTCTGTGAGTCCTCCCGTCTACTAGCATCAAATTACTCATACTATACGATAGGGTATCAACATGGGTACTCGCTTCATGTGTACGGCGGAATCGCCTATCCACCAGAATATCAAGGAGAAGATCGTGGCCTCTACTGAACGAGATACAATCCATATCTTTAGGTGTGTTGCTAAATCTTATGGTATCCGACTTTCACATTAACGAAAACACAGATCCCTCAAGAACACTGCGCGTGTCTTCAAAAACGCCGTCTCCACGGAAGTCGTCCGTCTTGAGCGGAGACCGGAAGGGGCCAAGTTCGAAGACCTCAGGGAGCTTGTCGCCGGCGCCAGAGGCAGACAGGTGTATGAAACGGGTGATCATGACGCTGGTATCTGGTCGTGAGTTTGTTGCCATCGTTTTTCAAATCAAGGATGCTGACACCTCGATGAGCGCTGGTATCGCCGTCGGTCTCATTGATGACATCCCAACTTGTTCTGACCTTGTCAAACGTATCGACAGGGAGGCGACAGAAGTCATTCAAAGATTGCACGGCATGACAGAAGCTAGAGCTAAGCTGTAACGTATTTTCGAATCGATTGTTGTAAAGATCAAACATCATCAGATGCCATGTGTGTTGTAGGCTCATGTTATGCGTCGTGTATCCGATCATATCCAGAATACGAGCTTCATTTCACGAGCGTGCTTCCCTATTATTTCTCGCAAGCAAACTATTAATTCACAACTTGGTCTCGAAAGTTTTTTTTTGGCCTATCCCGCCCCCTGTTAAACGTTCGTCGCACCGCCCATTGACGCCCTTTTAGCCCTTACAGGTATCGTAATCAAGACGGCTATAATCACGATACCAGCCAAGGCAGTTCCTGCTGCCTATTGTCCATCGTCAAGTCAGCTTGAACAAGCAGAGTAGTGTACGAGAGGTCTTACCGGAGGGAACTTTGTAACATGGCCTTCAAATGTCCAAGTGTTGTAGGACAGATTGAGACCCTTCCGAAGCGTTGTTTCATACTTGACGATGGGTTTGATGGCGATCCAGCTCCATACTATCAGCGGAACTAGTCCCGAGGCTGTCACAACATGCAGTGGCCACAAGCATGGCTAGGACCCAGGAGCGTTAGGTGCCGACAAGACAGGCGCTGAGAAACGCAAACACTGAATGACGAACCTGCGTGAAGATAACATGGAGGGCGGCAACAAAACCCGCGTAGGCCAAGAGTAAAGAACTGGAGAGAACGTGCCTTGTCACGGACGTGGGAGGGGAGTCGATAGGCCACGGAAGTTTCCTTTTGAAGCCCAAGAGATAGATATGGTCGCTGATGGTCAAAAACCTCCAGTTGGGCTCAGTCAAGGTCTTTGTGTCACAAAAGCAACTAGTGACATGTACTATATCAGGAGGGTGTCTTTGAAGCCTGACGCGACTATACTCACCTATTGTGGCTGAACTTCGTACACGCATTCTCTTTACCGTATACGATCTGTGCCCACACATTAACAGGAAGGTCTGTGGAATTGTCCGTAGTGGCGATCCAGCCGGAGACTGAATAGAGACCCCTGTCGTAGCTGCAGTCTACCCTTTTATAGTGAGATACTCGGCTTATGACAAAGAATCCAATCACTGGTGGATAACCCCACAGATCAGCATCTGCAAAGAATCACCACTTGGCAAAGCACCCACTCCAGAAGACGATAATGGCCAAGGCATATATGACTATGAGCACGATACGCTCATAATTTCGCACCCTATCAGGCTGGGCATGGATCTTGACACTTTCAAAAGTAGCTCCAGGGTTGAGATGCGTTCGAGAGTTGACGGAAGCCGCACTGGCGGCGAAGTTTGAGTGGTTGGTGGTCGTAGAGTAGGCATCATCGACAGATGGTTGTGGGGCTTTTATGTCGTTCTTGCTGCGGCCGAGAGTGCCAAGGGCATACACATCAGAAAAAGGGTTCTTGTTCGCCATCGTAAAAGTTGGTGACGGAAGGAATACAAAAGGAGAAGCATGTGCGGAAGATAATAAATATCGGGCGGCAGGCGGAAGGGCATATTTAATAATCATCAGATGATGATGACGCCCACTCGCCAAGATAGACATTATAACATCAATTACACGGTTCGCTGAGTATGGTATGAAAGATGTATCTTCTATCGCCACCTGTCCTCCATGGAGGTTCCGCCAGAAAAGATGCGGTTGAAGATGCTTGGCATCATGATGAAGTTGAGTGATCCGGTACTACTCGTCGGTTATAATTCCCTCCATCCCCATCTGCAAACGGATGGTGCTCTACTTTCATACATATCTACTCTTGAGTAGATTTTAGTGGCCAACGGTATCATGCCCCTTGCTTTAGGACATCATTTTGTTGTTACTACTCATGGGTCAGACGTCTGCTGGCCCACTCGTGGCGCACTTTCGTTGCATTGTTCATTTGACATAGCGGTCGCTTTTGATCAGATTTACCAGATATCTGACAGGGAAGCAAATGAGGTCATAAAGAACAACTTAGACACTCCACAGTACTACACAACCAGATACTGCCCCCGCTTCCCTGTCCACTTGCACTGAATAATCCCCTCATGGTGATCTTTGGAAAGATAAGAGCTTAAAGGTTTTTTTTTAGCTGTCCCCAAGGTCCGTCGCTTCACCATATCTGAGTTCGTGCTGTACATTCTAGTATCTGTGAGTGCAAAAGCTGGGGATTCGTCCTGAAGCTCAATAACAAGGCCGTCGGTCACCACCGAAGAAGAGAAGAACGAATTGAAGGCCGTAGAAACAAATGCCTGACTTGACCAGTACATTGGCAGTTCCAAGGCTACCATGCGTTGACATTTATCGAGTGACTGTAGGCAGCACATACAGCCCCTCGTAGCCACTCAAATGCTGCAAAACGACAAGAGATGGCTGAGCACGACGACGTTGGTTGAAGGACGCGTGGGTGCCACAATTTGGGCGGGATCAAATGGGTGCCGGTTTGCTGGAGGGCTTTGTTCGTTTGTCATCTCTTTCTCCTCTTTCCATCGTCCTCCATGAGTACACCCCGCGAGCCTCCCCCAGAGGACAACTTTGACGACGACGACTTCCCCGCTGCCCCCGGGGGCAAGAAGCGCAAGGTCCCCGCGTACGGCCAGCTCAAATCCCCAGACGGCTCAGAGCACCATCACCACCCTCCCGACTCCTCCTCTGCCCTCTCCACCTCTTCCAAGACTGCCGCAGCTCCCGCCTTCCCCCTCAAGCGAAAGTTCGCAAGGACATTCGCTTATGCCCTTTGTGAGTTCCGCAAGGGCCTCTTCTTGAGGAGGAAAGCTGCTTTCATTGCGCTCTACATCGACGCTCAGGCCGCTATCAATGCGACGTCGACTGCTGCTGGGGCAACAGGTCCGGCGGCGGCGGCGGTGGCCAAGTACAAGGCTTCGCTGCCTGATGTAACCAACTTTGAGAAGCTGCTGCCGGCTCTGGAAGACGTAGGCGTCAACTCGTGGACGCCAGACAGACCGGGATGGAGAGAGGACAGGGCAGAGGAGTGGAGAGTGAGGGCAAGGAAAAGGAAGGTGGGCGGAAAACCTGTGGAGCGAAAGGGATGGGCACCCGAGGGTAGTTTCGAATTTGAGAAGGAGTGCAAGGGTAAGTTGCACCCATCTTTGGCAGTGTGCATTACTTATCATGCATACCAGCATCGACGACTTTGCGGTCACGGGTGAAGGAGCAAGGCGCCCTTCTGAAGCTCGCATACGAGCTGAGGGGTATCGTTCTCGCCACTCATAAACCCACATCTGTCGTCAAGTCCACCACTGTTCCTCCTGCCGAGGACAAGCCTCCCAGCAAGAACAAGCGGAAGATTGACAGGAAGCACGAGGCTTCTGCGCCCATTCCTGCATCTGCGCCTGTCCATGCGCCTACCCTCGACGCACCTACCATCTCCACTGATCCTGTCTCCACGCCTGCCCCTCCCCAGCAACCCGCCTCCCCTGCCATATCTCAGACGGTCTCTCGCGATGGAGATGGCAAACCGAAGAAGAAGCCCAAGAAGAAGAAGAGGAGTGTTCTCGCAAACCAAAGCAACCCCCACCATGTAGACAATTGTACGTTCCTGTTGCCTGCCATCGCTATAGCGGCTAATGTCAACGCTTAGACCGCCCCTCCCGAACCGTCTCACCTCAAGGCGACCCTTTCGAGCCCTATGCCTATCATTTTGACCTTATCTCTCCACCTTCCATGCGATTCCTTGCCACCCGGCCGGAACGTGTAACCGCTCCCCTCCCCGGCGCACCGCAGAAACGCACGCTGGTTCGTCCCAGCGAGGATGACTATGTTTGCTGCTTTTGCGAGTACGACCTCTATTATGGTACCGAGCGGGCGCGCAGACGTGCCATTCGGAGCAGGAAGATTGAGCTGAAGCGGAAGGAGGCGATCAAGGCAAAGGCAAAGAATGTCGCTGAAGGAAGGGGAACGTTCAAGGATGAGAGTGAGGAGGAAGACGACGAGGATGAGGATGAGGAAGGTTGTGAAGACGATGGGCATGGGCACTGCACGTGAGTTTACTTTTGGTGGGATTGTCACTTATGATAGAAGGTGTGGACGTGCATTGACGCCTGCGAAACCTGGTGCTCCCGAGGCCGGCTGACATGAAGGGGCTGCATGACGCAGCCCACGTCTGGCATAGGCGTTGAGAAAGGGTCCATCAGTCGGGTGGGGAAGAGTGATCAGATGTAACCTGAGAGGAGTTTCTTGTCGTGTCCATAGCATTAGATAACGCAGCGTTACGAAGTCATGTCAATCACCATTTTCTTGTAATACAATTGGGTCGCATCATTTGAAGGCTATCATCTCTCAGTGGAGATGCATCATATACAGTAACGAAAGCTCGTTCAGAATCCATCTATTGACACTTGCAGCTTCTCACAACCCCAGATACTTCAGACATCATTTCCTATTCTCGACATTGAATTCGTTTAAAGGTTGGCAGAAGTCTGCGGCCATTGGCTGTGGGATTCGGTCAGCAATGTCATGCGTGGAAATAGTCAAGGACGCACTAGTTCTGAGAAGCTCGCTTGAAACCGTATTTAGCAGTGAAGGCGTCGATCTGCTTGGGGCCTCGAGATCCGTAGTCATAAGGCTCGGGCTTGGGGGCGTCTACCGGATCCAGTCAGCACAATTCTACAATGCACAGTATCCAACTTACCACCGTCCTTGCCGTCGATCCAGTGGAGAATGGGGGTAAAGATCTTCCAGGCAACATCCAACTCATCGTCCCTAACAAAGTTCGAGTGGTCACCCTTCAAAGAATCCAAGATAAGGGCCTCGTATGCCTGAGGAATGGGGGCATCGGTGAATCGCTTCTTGTAGGTGAGGTCGAGCTCGACGGGGACGGATCGGGTCTCAAAGCCGGGGAGCTTGTTGTTGACTTTGAGGTAAACGGCCTCGTCGGGCTGGATTCGGAAGACGAGCTCGTCTCGGGGGATGTCGGTGAAGATGCCTTGGGTAGCATCCTTGTATTGGATTCGGATCTCGACCTTGGCCTCGTTCAAAGCTGCGCCGTGTCAGTGACCCGGTTCTTTGTCACGGAAAGAGAAAAAATTGACTCACCCTTACCAGCCTTCATGATGAAGGGAACACCCTCCCATCGGGGGTTGTTGACAAACAGTGTCATGGCAGCGAAAGTGGGGCAAACGGAGCCCTTGGGCACGGTGTCGTCGTCAAGATAGCCGGGCTTGTCGCCGGTAGCAACGTATTGACCAAGGAGGACATCCTTCTTCTCGATAGGGGGGATGCTTCGGAGAGCCTTGACCTGTGAAAGGGTCAGCAATGGCCCACGAGCAGATGCGGAAACGCACCTTTTCGTCACGGATGTCCTCGGCAGAGAATGAAACGGGTCTTTCCATAGTGAGCACAGACATGGCCTGCATGAGGTCTAGATGCGTGTTAGCACGCAAGCCGCAACGCAAGTGGCGCTTGATACGCACGGTTCTGGCAGACATCACGGATGATTCCAAACTCGTCAAAGTATCCACCTCGTCCCTCTGTTCCGAAGGGCTCCTTGAAGGTGATCTGAATGTTGCTGATGTAATTTTTGTTGAAAGAAGCGTCAAAGAAGACATTTCCGAAACGGAGGACGAGCAAGTTCTTGACCATCTCCTTTCCGAGGTAATGGTCGATACGGTAGGTCTCGTTCTCGGCCCACTCGCTCTTGAGCTCGCTCATCATTTCCCGGCAGGAGTCGAGGTCCTTGCCGAACGGCTTCTCGATGATTATTCGGTTGGTACCCTTTTCAGAGTAGACGTTCTTCTTGAGGCCACGGGCGACAGTGGTGAAGACGGAGGGGGGGAGGGCCATGTAGAACACGCGGTTACGGGTGTCGCGGCCGTTTTCAAGCTCCTCGACGTGCTTGAGCAGGTTTTGGTATCCACTGTCCTCGTCGTAGGGGCCGGCGACGTAGGACGACAGCTCCTGGAACTCCTTGATCTTCTTTTCGTCGCCCTTGATGTACTGGACCTCGCGCTTTTGGAACTCGGGCTCGTCCATCTCTGCAGTCGATGATTAGTACGACGTTCGCTTGTGCGGTGGGATTCTTTGTCATGGTGGCCGGGGCGACGTCATCGAATGGGGTGGAAGAAACGTACTGGTACGGGCATAGCCAACGATGTGGGTGTTGGCGGGGAGGAGGCCCTGGGCGAAGAGGGCAAAGAGGGCGGGGAAGGTCTTCTTCTTGGCGAGGTCACCGCTGGCACCGAGCACGATGATGACGGTTTCGTCGTTCAAGGCTTCGCCGGAAGCCTCCATGGAGGGGATGGAGCCTGATTTGGAGTCGGGGGAGGCGGGCATGCTGGGGCGGGTGAGTTGCTGTTCGGGGGGCAAGGGGGGGGGCTTACGCTGAGTATTTTTGGTTGATAAGGAAAATGGATGAGATGGAACATTCGGCCGGTCCGGCTCCTGGGGCGCGGGAGCAAATGCATTCGGAATGTGATGACGAGGCGCATAGCGGGGGCGCAGATAATTCCGCGGGTGGAGGCGCGGTGGAGGTGGTCCGTGCTGTTTAAGTGCACGGAGATGCGATGTTGGCTCACGAGGCCACGAACAATGCCCCCCCCGTACTCCTTCGCGTCCCCCGTCGCATTCCGCATCTCCACCACCGCCGCCCCCCCGCTGCCACACTACGACAACAACTCAAAGCGCAAGCGCTCGGCGGGCCTCGAACTGGTGACTAGCATCCCCCCATAGACCCCAGCTAACCAAGTCTAGCTTCGCTCAAAACCCGCGACGAAAACAACTGCTACTTCTCCGATATCTCCAACCTTCTCAGTGCCCCCGCTCCTTTCCCCGGCCCAGCCTAACGCTTCATTTGCCTCTTTCCCGACACCGCCAGAGCCTCCTCAGGAACAATGCGATCAGTTTGCGACGCAAAGGGCCACTCTGAGACGTGAGTGATGTGCGCCCTGAAATTAAGGCTGACGTGAGCAGATGCCAAATCCATACCGCATCTACTACCCCTCGGCCTGCCCCCACCACCCCAGGAGCCAAGAGAATCGAAAGAGAAGAAGCGAAAATACTCGTCGAAATGGGAGAGGGGTACCCTCGAGGCCCATCTGGAAGGTACAGGGGGCAAGTATGGAGGTGAATTACGCATCTACAATCCCGACTGTACCGTATTCCATCACCCTCTGAACGCCTTGGTCAGACACTCTCCCTCAATAGAGGACGTAACAAAGGTGCATCACTCGGTCTATGGTCATCTCCATACCCTCTCCTTTCGGATCCCGACTGTCAGCACTCCGGAGCTAGCAGATGGCCTACCCAGCTATGCCCTCCAGCGCAATGCTTCAAAAAGTCGGCCGGGGCTCATGTCAAACCTCTTTACCCGCCGCCGAAGAGGCGTGACCATCTCCCTCTCGGATTCTTTCGCAAAGAATGGCAGCTCTAGTGCGCTGGGAGAGTATCCCGACGAGCCCTCTGCAAGTGTACTGTCAGTCGGTTCTACTGTCATGTCGGATCAGAGTGAGCCGGAAACCAACGCAGACACGGTTGTCCTACTCGTCTTTGAGGACGCCGAGTCCCTTGGCGAATGGTACCTCCTCCTCAAGTCATTTACTATGAAGGAGACGCCGCGAACATTACGCCGTCTGCATGTGCGTATCCTCGATCTGCAGGAAACTGCACCTTCTGCCGAGTTTCCCCGCGAGACGGCGTCGTATGGTACCCAGCTGGGATTCGGGTCGTTTGATATTAGGAGTTCGAAATCGAGTGATGTGGTATTGCCAGGTGGCAAGGGTCTGAAGGCGGGATGGGCGGCAAAGGAGCATATATGTGTTGAAATGTAAGTGGCGGGGAAAATTTCGATAGGCATAGAGCTAATCTCAGGGCAGATGGACAGACAAGACGCTCATAGCACGGACAACATGGGCAAAGGCCGAGGAGGATTACGGGATTCCTTTCTGGGCCCAGCCGTTTGTTTTTGAAGACCTCCCCAGCTTTTCCGAGTGTAGCGAGTATACATACTTGAGGCACAAAGCAGCCATGCTGATGCCTCGTAGGAATGTCAATCTGCATACTCCGCTCCAACAAGTCCCACCCGATAGCCACCGTCCCTCTATCCCTCGTCCCCAACTATTCTCCCACCAAAGACGAGCGATACCCCGTCGTGTCGCTCTCCAACGAGGCCGTCGTCGGCGAGCTGAGGATGGCAGTATCATACCAAGAGCTTCCCATCCTTCATCGCTCGACCTATGTCACCGAGGTAAGCGTTCTCGTCATATTGGGGGTGATAATTGACTGTGGGCAGCTGTATAATGAAGGCGATCTGGGCGCTCGAGCCATCTACGCAATGTCTATGAGAGGGTACTTTGAGCAGACACATGATGTCTTGTTCAAAGTGAGCCTAGTAAAAAATCCGACCTTCCCATGGTTGCTCGAGATGGTCAACATTGAGGCGAAATCAGGTACTGCTCTCCCCTATCATATGCAAAGTCGTATAGCTGATAGACGGATAGACGGAGCCACTCTGTTCCGAAACAATACACCTTTGACAAGGAGCTTGGAATCAGCTATGAAGGTGCTGTGCGCCGATTTTTTGAGGCTGTCGATAGGGCCGACTATTTCGACCATCTTGGAGAACGATATAGAGGTCAGGAGCGATAATCTGAATGTGATGGACCGGCTGGTGAAAGGCTGCTGGGGGGATATGTATGGTGAGTTGATCAGTATCGAGAGACTTGATAGATGCTGACGCGAGATACAGCTCAGAGGGGCACATTTCCAAAGTAGGTCTGGTGCTGCCACACAAGTGATGTTCTGACAATAGTAGTCCTTTGCGTAAGGTCTTTGCTCATCTGTACAAGACGGTCAAGCAAAATCATGAAGAGTTGGTACTTTACCGATTCCGGGAAATTCGACTGACTCATTCGACAGGCAAATGCTGCACTACAAATCAGTATCCTCATTCCTCTTTGTAAGCTCAACTCGTTCAACCTGTACATGCCCTGACTTTTATCCCAATTCAGCTTCGATTGATCGGCCCTGCTCTTATGCGCCCGCACCTCTTTGACCTAGCTCGCGGCTTGCCTCGCGCGAGTATACAGCGCACCTTGACAACACTCGCCAAGATCTTGCATGCCATGGCGTTCTTCTCCGATCGGGACATTAGCAGGGATCCGGAGCTGGGCAAGTATGGGCGGTTCATCAAGGTGTGTTTCTCCTCGGGCTGTCAAAGAAGATGACTGACACTGGCCATAGAACACTGCAAACTCTGACATGATGTTTGACTATCTTGCGAGCTTTTCAACCCCCCTCGACGAGTTCCAAGCCGCGCCCCCGCCCCCATCCCCAGCTGCCACCTTCTTCTACGAACGCTATCCCCTCCTGTCCCCAACAGAAGGGACCTACGTTGTATTCCCTTCGAACGCTGGTCCGGTAGACCTATTGGGGGAGGGAGCGGTGTTTCTGGAGACGCTGTATCAGAGACGGAAAGATGTGGCGGGCAAGGAAGTGTATGATGAGGGTGATGTGGAAGAGAGAGTGAGGTCGATGGATGCGTTTCATGAAAAGGTGCATGAAGCGGCTTTTCCGCAACAGAAAGGGTCGGAGAGGAGGAAAATGCGCTTTTAACGGGTCGTTTTGCTGGGACGGTAGACGCAGGTTCTTCGACTTTTTGGAAAGTCAGATGGATCTGATTGTGATGATCCTTATGTGTAATGTGTTGTTATGTTTATAATGACTTGATGTTTTGGATGCTTTATGAGATATTATTTTTGGTCATGCATACGCCGGTTGTATGCGCGCTCTCGTTGTGGCGCTTTCCAATCGTGGGCCGTTGCTGATGGTCACGCTCTGCGGGTTAGCCGGAAACCGACAAGGCGCTTGACAGAATGCAAATGCTGATATACATACACGCTCTACGCCATCGTCTTGTTGACGTTGCTGTACCCTGTACCGATACAGCTGACCATTACTTCTCCTGTGCTCTCTTCCTCGTTCAACTTGTACTTTGTGCCAAAAAAGACAAACATGTCTCGGAAGAATTGAACCCTGTGCTCTAATCAGCTCCCCACCCACTCCGCCGAAGGATACACTCACGTATAAGGCGTCAACCTGCCAAACAGACACTTGCTCACATCCTCCTTGCCCAGTGCCATCAAAAGCGCAACCATCCACTGATGCTTGCTATCCACACATCCACCTTGGCTGATTTCTTCTAATAAAAGGCGGCTGGCGTGGAGGGCGATATCTTCGGGGGTGGTGACGGTACTGGGGAGAGAGAGGCATTCGGCAGAGTGGACGACAGAGGTAGTGGATTGTGTTACGAGGGTGAGGCCGTACCCCGGTGATCTGCCAAACGTCAGCTGCGCACTCCTTCTGGTAGAATGTACTCACTTTCCAGAGTCTTCTCCCTTGTAAACATCCGTGTACAAGTATACATCGGGGATGTATCTATTCAAGGTTGACCTCGCAGACTCGACCATCCTATTCGCAAACTGCGGTGAGACTCGGGTAGAGTAGCTGACGCCGCGGATCTTTTTGATCTTGCCCTTGTCGAGGAATTGGAGGGTGTTGAGTTGGCGGACGATGGGGCACTTGAATATGACTTGACCACCACCAAGGGGGGCGGCACCGCGCTTTTTGATTTGCAGTTCGAGGCCGTCGGTGACGCCAAAGAGGTGGAGATGGGGGAGAGTCACTGTTCGGATCATGTCGACCTGGGCATTGTTAGAACACGAGCTTTTTGGAATCATACTACGTACAGTCATGTCTTTGCCTTCTTCTCCAGTGACACCATAGAGGTTGATGTTGAAGGGCTTCTTACAGAACGGCGCAAGGGGAACGAGTACTTCGAGATAGTAACCTATCGATCTGCCAATATGACAGGTGTGCGTAAAGCTGCCACCAGGTAATAATCCGGGATGGAAGAGGAATGAGGTACCTGACTATCAGCGGACGCTCCTGCAGATAGACACCTACCTGTGAGAGATATCTCGACTGTGCTCCCGTTTGTGACCTTTTCTACGAGGCGGAGGAGGTTGACTTCATAGTCTCTGAGGCCGACATGGACGTCGTCTGAGCGGATGGCATCGATGCGGATGGACTTGCCGGAGAGGACTGCGAGGAGGATGCGCTGGCGGAGGTGTCTGTGACCTGTGAAGCGGAGGATGTCCTTCGAGGGGCCGGCCTGCATTGCGTATACCGCTGACGGACAAGATCCAAAAAATAAACAGATCAGAACAGCGACGGGGTTACGTAAAGTGGTTATCGGTGCCTTGACCGAGGTGGAGGTGGGCGGGGGCCGTGTGATGCCGGATGGGTTATTGGCTCGGTCTGGCTTTGTTGATTGTTGATCGGCCTCTTCTCTACGTCAGCCATGTCCCCCTGCAAGAAGACCCTCTCCCACCTCTTCAGCCCTCAGGCGGCACCCCCCGTCCTGACAGATGCCCCCCGACATGCCGTCGACCGCGGCACCTCCATGCCCTGCTCCGCCCAGCTCTTCGATCTCCTCAAGTTTGTCGCTGGCGGCGGCGGCGCACCCGCTGACCTCACCATGGCCGACCTCAGCGACGAAGACGAGGCCGCAACTCACACCGGCTCCTCGGCCTCACGCGCCGACTCCAGCGGCGTGTCAGATACCTCAGCCTCGGTCACTCCAGACAAGTCATCAACGGAGGCCCACGATGACCTCGGGCAGACGTGGGCTGACGAGACTGTGCGCAACAATCGTGAAAGGGACACTATGAGCTCGCGATTTACTGGTCAGTCTCACTGCTCGGACCGTCCACGGTCTATACTGACAATGCGCCTTTCCCAGCCTTGTCTCTGACCAATCTCTCGGCATCCATGTCCATGGAGCATGTCAACAAGAACCACCCGCCGCTCCCGTTCGCAACCATGGACGACTCGCCCGAGCTGGCAGCTCCGATTGCCCCACCGCCATTATCAAGTTCCCAATCGTCATTCTCCATCTCTTCGGCAAGTTCAGAGGAGGCTCCAGATGTCGACGAGCTCGCCAACGTCGAAACGACATTTGACGGCGACCGAGAGATATCGCCTGAAGAAAAGCTGGCTGCTATTGTGAACGAATTTGGCGATGTGTCAAGCATCTACGAGGGGGATGAGCCCGAACGTATCCTGGCGGAAAGCAAGGGCAGTCTGTTCAAGTAGGCGATGTGTACAGTTACGTTGGCAATGCTCATGCTGCTACAGGAGCGTCATGGTAGTCGGTAATCTCCATCTTACAACCCACCGACTATTGTTTCACGCCTACTTGCCGCCCGATAACGAGACTTGGTCCAACTTGTCGGCTCAGCAAGCAGCCGATGTCACCAATGATGCCGTCTCTCACCAGCCCGATCTCCTGCATTCCGGACCTGTGACTATCCACCGGCCAGGGCCTATCAGGACCAGTCGGCGGGTGTGGATGGAGCTGAGCTCGGAGATGGTAACGACTTTTCCCAGTGCTGACGAAGCGGGACGTGTGCGGCCCCTTCGATGTGTTCTTTGTAAGCATCCGTGCATCTGCACATCAGCCATGTTGCTGACTGGGTGCAGTATCGTCTATCAAGAAATGCGATCCCTTGGACCCTGACCATCCTTGTGACTTTTACGTCACTTATGACACGCCATCCGGTCATCGACAGAGTCACTTTACAGTCGACACCGAGGTGAGCATACCTTTCTTGACTACTATCGATACTGACGAGTGCAGCAATCCGCCATTCAGTGGCGTCGAGCTCTAGACGCGGCCATCTTTCGCCAGATACGCCACAAATGGCGTCAGATTGCCCCCAGCACCAACTTTCCCGACTCTTCCGACTGGTCCGTCATGCGCATCTGCATCCCTCTCGACCGCGTTACCCTCCGCGGTGTCAACAGTTTCCACTCCTTTGCCACCCTCGTCGGGATGGATATTGCGATGGACGGGGTGAGGATAAGCAAGACCATGTTGCCGGTTGTACAGGGGGATTGGTCGAGAGATGATCCCGTTGGGTCGGAAGGACACAAGCCGCTCTTGTCCCCATCTTTGTCAAGGACGCAGAAGACGGGATCCTTTCTCCATCGGCGCAGTCTTTCTCTCAATCGCAGGCCGCAATCTCCGGCCAGAAGCGACATTCCCAAATCCTCTGCTGACGCATCTGCCTACGATTCACTAGAGACTCTCCGCTTGCAGTCCTCTGACCAAAGTATAATCAGTTTCAATATCGGGGTATTAAATGAGCAAGCATGGTTTGCGCAAGCGATCCGCTCGGCGGTTCATGCTTCGCAAGGACGCAAGTGCAAGCCTGCCATGAAGCGTCCCAAGCTCGTCTGGGAAGTTGGAGGACATGATTGTCTGGCGACAGACGAAGAGCTCGATGCGGAGAAGGATCAAAGCGGGTCGATGGACTCGGAGGAGGCCGAAGAGGATGAGGATGATGGGGGTTTGGTGCAAGAAACGAGAAAGAAGGAAAAGGCGTTGATGGCGGCAAAAGTGTTCGGGCTCAAAGAGGAAGAGGGGATTTGGAGTGAGTGCATGTTCATTGTCGTAAGGTGTGATACTAACATACAATAGTCAAACGGTGCTATGTTGCGACAGCTCTCATCCCTGCGCGTGGCCACATCATCGTCACGCCTCGCTATATCTGTTTCTGGCGACGTGTCACGGTTGGATCAGACATAAAGTATCGATTCCCAATCGAGGACGTCAAGGGTGCTGCCACAGCGCCGAGTCTCCGTGCGAGGTTCCATGGCCTTGCCTTGCAGGTAGATGGTCATAAAGATGTGCGCTTCGAGTTTTGGAACAAGGAAGCTAGAGACGAAGTGAGTCTACAAAATGATCTCAATTCCTACGAGGCTGACGATGAGCAGGTCATTCTTCGAGTAAATGCTACTTGCGCTACTCGAGGACGGGGACACAGGGTAGACTACTCACCTTCTCACCAAGATTCTCAGTCCCAGCCCGCTACACCCGTCTCTTTCGAAGGTATGGAGCGCGTCGCATCCCCCGCCGGCGACCCTCTCCTCGAACACCCTGCCGACATTCTCGTTCCTCCAAAGCATCTTCTCGTCAAGCCAGTGCCCATGAACGACGAAGTGCTATCGTACATGCCATTTGTGGCGAACAAACCACCGGGATTGAATCCCATCAAACCTAGGACTTTTACATGCTTGACGATCGGTTCGCGGGGCGACGTGCAGCCGTATATTGCTCTTGGTTTGCGCCTAATGAAGGACGGTCACAAGGTCGTCATCGTTACGCACGGCGAATTCAAGGAATGGGTTGAAGGGTATGGGATCGAGCATCGACAGGCAGGAGGGGATCCAACGGCGTTGATGAAGCTCAGTCAAGAGCACCGAATGTTCTCACCCGGCTTTTTCAAAGAGTCTCTAGGGGCTTTTAGGCAGTGGCTCGACGACTGTAAGTTGGATCAACATATCATTGATCACCGTGCTGATCTATGTGCCAGTGTTGCTTGACTCTTGGAATGCTTGCCACGACGCGGATGTTCTCATTGAAAGCCCATCCGCCATGGCCGGTATACATATCGCTGAGGCCCTCAAGATTCCGTATTTCCGGGCGTTCACCATGCCCTGGACGAGAACCGCGGCCTACCCGCAAGCTTTCCTTGTGCCAGCCTTTGAGATGGGCCCGAGCTTCAATTACTCTACCTACGTCTTGTACGACAATATCATTTGGAAGGCTACAGCGCCGCAGATCAATCGCTGGCGCAAAAAGCACTTGGGCATCAAGGGCACAGATATGGCTGCATTGTCAGTAACCAAGGTGCCGTTCTTGTACAACTTTAGCTCTTCAGTGGTACCGAAGCCGTTGGATTGGCATGACGATATCATGATCACCGGGTATTGGAGCTTGGAGGACAGCGACACGGATTGGTCGCCTCCGGCCAAGCTTGATGAGTTTATCGCAAAGGCCAAGAAAGATGGCAAGCCTTTGGTCTATATTGTAAGTTGTCGCGGCCTGTGGGTCGAAACCGTCTCATCGCCTTCTTAGGGATTTGGGTCGATTGTCGTTCCCCGACCAAACGCAATGACCAAAAGCATTATCAAGGCTGTCGAGAAAGGTGAGTCTTGCCCTGGGTTGAAAAAGATGCACCGAAGTGACATAATGCTCTAGCCGACGTCCGTGCCATCATTGCCAAGGGGTGGTCTTCTCGAGGTGGTGATCCAGCCACGGAAGGCGAGCACATCGAGTTCCCAGCAAGTTGCTATGGTGTCGACAAAATCCCTCATGCCTGGCTCTTCCCCAGAGGTGAGTAATGTTGCTACATGCATGAGAGAAATACTGACAGCATGTAGTGCAAGCGGCTCTGCATCACGGAGGAGCGGGAACAGTGGGGGCAAGTCTACGAGCTGGTATTCCCACTCTCATTAAACCTTGGTTTGGGTAAGAACACGTCTATCCGGAAAAGACATGTCTAACAATGCCACAGTGATCAGTTCTTCTGGTCCATCCGTGTAACAAAGCTGGGCGTTGGACTCAAGGTGGCATCTCTGCATGCTGATGATATCGCTTCGGCTTTGACCAAAGCCACATCAGACAGGGTGATGATCGAAAAGGCGGCGAGGATTGGGGAGAGAATAAGGTCAGAGAACGGAGTAGATACGGCGGTAAAGGCGATTAGCGATAACATCATAAGGGCAGGAGGGGACAGGAGGAAGATGCAGTGGGCCAAATGATGAGCGCCGTGTAGTAGTTATCTTGTTCCAGGTTGTAACATGCCCTATTCATGTATCCGTGTGGACTCTAAGTTGCCATAACAGTGATCTGTGTACGAGGGAATGTTCAACTCGCTTGCCGTGGTCTCAAAGCAGCTAGAGGAACACAGGATTTCATGTAAGCAACTAGAGGTGCCGACATTGTTGCTCAATCACGTTAATCAGTCTTGGATTGTCTATCAAATGTAAGATCTCGGGAACGTCATTGGCGTACTTGGCGTGTCCATTAAGGTCACCGAATGCACCGCTGTCCGTCAGATGGCCCGGGAAGCCGGCAGTCAGTGAGGGTGGAGCTCGATAACTTCTCTATGTGGTTCATCATTTGATGTTGCTAGGTCAAGTCGATCACTCGTCAACTCGGTGCTTATTTTCACCGCACCCCCTCGGCCTGAGAAAAAGATGCATTGGGTGGGCTCACCGGCAAGACTGACCTGCGATGTGCGACGGAACTGTAGCAGAAGAGCGCATGGAGAATTGATTCGCTGGTGGAATGTATGCATCGACATGCATTGTTTCTGCCGATACCATGGATACAAGGGCATGAATCTCGCAGGAGCTGGATCTGGATGAAGACGCAGCGAATCGCCAAAGACAAGAAAAGGCGGGAAAGCGACAGGAAAGCGACAACTTAACGTTGATAAGCCTGGAAGAGGCACAGATCAAGGGCCTGACAACGCTTGTTTGTCACTTTCCCAGGGAATGGCCCATGGCCGGATTCTAGGCTCGGAGAACGTATGGAGTAACTGTGGGTGACGAGGGCCGAGACGGGGTGCAAGCTGGGTGCTCTGGGTGAAAGAGAGACCGCGAAAAAATGGAGATTATTGTATTGGAGGCGGCGTAGGGCAGGGCGGGAACAATAATCGAATGCACCGAGGACAACAAAACGGATGCCGCATGCTAACCGTGTATTGTTCTCAATCATCTCTCCATTTCTCTCTTTTCTCTCTCCCTTTCCCTCCGAACCAGATCCATTTCTGCCCGCTCAAGTCCCCCCGCCACCAGCCTCGCCTCCCCGCTTACACCCACTACTGGCTTTACCGACCAACTCCCATCACCAGGGCGGGTCACCCCCTCATGGTATCCACAAGACCATCCCCCGCACCGCCCAAGGGCCGGGTTGCGTACCCCAATGCGGCCAGCTATACCCCAGGAGACGCCGGCAACTCTCCCGCCTACCTGAAACCGTTCTCCCCTATCAAGCCGGTGACTTCGCGCGACTCGGACAAGGAGCGCGCACAAGGACTCAAGACGTGGTGGAAGGGCTTCAGAGAGAAGGAAGCTGCCGAGGCAGACAAGCTAGCCCATGGTGAGCAGCGGAAAATTGCTTACGGCGGGTGCAACTGATCAAGGACTCAGACGGGCGAGTGGTCTTTGGCGTGCCACTGGAAGTGTCCATGCAATACGCGTCTTCACAGGTCTCGGCAGATGGGGACGACGGTGCTCTTTACGTGTTTGGGTGTGTTATTGTTGAGTTCATGGGATTTTTCCCTGCTGACAGGTCGCAGTGTCATACCCATTGTCATGGCAAAGTGTGGGCTCTATCTCAAAGAGAATGCGACTCTGGTAGAGGGCACCTTTCGGGTTTCGGGCTCGGCCAAGAGGATGAGAGACTTGCAGACATTGTTCGACACTGGACCCAGTGTAGGTGAATTCATTGTGTGGGGGACGTGTCACTGATTGAGTTTGCAGTATGGCCGTAATATTGATTGGAAGAAGCTGCCATATACATCCCATGACGTTGGAACCATCTTTAGAAGGTATGTTGTCTTGCAGGTGGCGAGGACTCTAAACTGACATGGGCAGGTTCCTAACGCAACTGCCGGTATGGATTCATCCTCCCTTGCACCTGTCTATCGCTCATGACTATCCTAGGAACCGGCTATACCTTACCGATTCTACGGCGCCTTCAGACTAGTCATGGAGAGGCATCTTTCCCAGCAAACGACATTTGAAGAAGCGCTCGAAGAGTACAAGAACCTCGTCAAGGCACTTCCAGAGGTCCACCGCAATCTGCTATTATATGTGCTTGACCTCCTGAGCGTCTTTGACAGACGTTCCGACACAAACTTGATGAATGCTGCGAGTGAGTCCAATAGCGGTCGCGCAAGTATGTCGACTGACCCGTTTGGCAGATCTTGCACTCATCTTTCAGCCGGGGCTGTTGTCTCATGAGGATCACGCTCTACAACCTCGCGAGAACGTCTTGTCGCAACAAGTGCTAGAATTCATCATAACTCACTACAAGAGGATCTCCGAGAGCATCGAGATTGTGAGGGGTTCAATATATTCTCGGGACCAGACTGACATGCCTTCAAGGGCAAGCCGAGACAGAAGAGCGCCAAGAAGAAGCCGCGTCGCAAGTCTAAGCCCACCAAGCCGCAACGCCCGCCACTGGTCAAGGCCGATACCGATTTGATGCTTCCTTCCGACTCGGACGACGAGGCTCCTTCGGGTGGCTACTACGTGGTAGAGGCCTCTGTAAAGAAATCGCCGCTACCTTCTCCCGCCCCTCGTCCTCTGCCACCATCGCTCGCGGAGAGGATCAACTCTGAAAGGGTCAACTCGCCACCACCTGCTGCCCCACGCACAGTCCCGCTGATGGATCTCATCGATCCGTCCGACTCTGATGACGATGCTCCGCCTGGAGGGTACGAGGTGCGCACAGGAAATTTCGCTGCCACCAGAGCGGCCCTACGCGCAAAGTCTCAACAGGCGGAGCTGGACAAGGCGGCGAGTAAGGGGAGCACTGGGCTGTCCCGTCGAAAGACTGTGCCTGCCAAGGTTGGTGCTGGACTGAGTAAGAGGCGAGCGTTGGCGGTCAGGGAAGCTCCGTAAAAAGGTTTGATTGAGGCTTGGTATCTTTTTTCCTCTTGTGGTTTGAACGAGTCATGGACTACGGGTGTGAAATGTTGTACGCTCGTACTTCGCTCAGCTCCTTTTTTTGTGTATCGACTAGTAGAGAGAATGTCTGTAGCAGGGCAGTGAAGGTGCGAGTTATGATTTCGTCTACGTATTTCTTTTCTGTATGCATATTCTCGTAACGTAGTTAAGAGTCTTACCAGCAGAATTCTCGAGGGTGGGGATTCGTCCATTAGTTCGAGCACCCATTTTTGCATTACGTAACCCTGAGCTGTCGGCATGCACTGTGCCGGTTTACCCCTGGTTTACCCTGCTGTCTTCCGTCTATTGTTCTCTTTTTCTATTGTTCTTGCCTGAATCCGGCAGCAATACTATGCGCAAATATGTATCATCTCTCTCTACGCTTTTCACTGCCCTGCCCCTTTTCTCGTCAAAGCTCTCACATCGCCGCCAATTCCACTTCTCGAGGACATGAGATCCTAATAAGCGTGTGAGTTCATCCTCTATCCGGTCTGGACTCTCGGCTAGTGTCTTCCCTTGGTCTTGAATGCTTGCTGACCGCTTTTCCCAAATACGTAGCCCCGTCGCCGTGGTACTTTTCTGGTTTGTGTCTTGACACTCTCATTATGATGTGGCTGACCGTTCATCAGGATGATGCTTCCTCTTCTGAAGACGAAGATGGAGACGATGACACTGAAGAGGAAATGGAAGACGATGAAGAAGACCAAAATGACTCTGTACGTCGTGACTATCGTTGCCGTCCGTCCCCTTTCTAACACTTCCTGATCTACAGTGCCGTCACACATTCGACCCAACGCTATTTCCTCACATTCCCTCTGCCGACCATCTTGCCCACCTCCTCTCCGAATACGCCCATGTCACTTCGAATGACGAGATGAAACAGGTCTGCTGCGCCTGCTGTTCCTCACGAACTAGCATCGGGCAAACCAGTCAGCACGCCCTCGCCAATCTCAACTTTGATATCCTCAAGGATAATCTCCAGTGCTCTACTCCCTCTGCACCAGTAGAGATATTCGAATATTCGCGTGAGTGCGACCAAGTCTACAAACCTCTTCCCCGACTGACCACCTCAATGCAGGAAGCACCAGAGGTCCTTCGCGGCCGCCAAAAACACCCTCTCCTTCACCGCCCTACGCCCTTCCGACCTCGACAAGACAACGGCCCACTACCATCGCCAGGTCCAAGAGGCTACCAAGCAACTCAACGACAACGACAGCGGGCAGAGGGTGCAGCCCCTCTTCGGAGAAGTGAGTTGGTCTCACGTGAACATGTAACCTGCTCTAATATACTACAGTCTATAAGGGCATCACTTTTAAAGACATCGACTCCTGGTACATTTCATTCAAAAAGGCGGTGGAAGACAAAAGGCATTGGCATCGGCCGCTCACCCAACCGCGTCGAGTTTCGCTCTAAGGTGTTCTGTTTCAAGAACCTTGTGCAGTCGGTGAGTTGTCTAGAATGGAACGACAATTTGATTATCAGGGATCCCGATACTGATCACTATCAGAAGCGCAAGATGCAACTGGTCAAATGCGTGAGTACTCCTATCATCGTCTCCTATCTTGACGTTGTATAACTACTGACATTTGTTAGGGAGTCAACCTCATCCTCAAGTCTGGTGCAGACCTGATGATTCATCTCTGGCAGTGTGTTTTTCTCCCTATCTTAATTCTGTAAGAGGGGTGCTAACCGTATTCCTACAGTCGCAAGTCGCAGACGAGGCGTCCTTCACACAAGATGCGTGCCCTATCAACCGCCGTCGCGCAAACGGTAACACATGGCAACAGCATACCCAGCATGGCAACTACACTTATACCAACCAAGACGTTGTCACAGATCGCATCGCCGTGAATGTATCGGACAAGAAGGAACCTAGAAATGAAGTGAAAGAATACGAGGATTCTCGATACATCTCCCCTGTTGAAGGTGCGTTCTCTACTCGTCCTATCAATCTTAGCTAACATATCACATCAGCTGCTTGGCGTATTCTATCCTTCCCTATGAGAGGCCGTTTCCCTGCCGTTCAAACTCTAGCGATTCATCTGCCCGATTGCTCTTCGTACTACCCTCACGGAGTTCTTCACGGCCTCTGCTCACTGGCCTGACCTTCTCAAGAACACCACCTATCCTGACGCTCCCCACGTCTGTACCACGAATCAGATCAGAGGTGTTGAGCTCGAAAGCCCTGAGGACGAGGATGCGACAGCTGCCGAGGCCCTTTCCACCGCGCCCGGCATGAAGTTTGGCCGACGACCATGGCCGAGGACTTTTGTCGAAGGGTCTGGTGAGGATGACATGGTCGAAGTGGACTTCCACTCCCTTGTGGCTCTACAAGACGACGTCGCGATGTCGGTTGCCTGCAAGCCCGAAGTGAGTATTCATTCTCCGCAGCACTCATGCAGTCGTTTCAGTCTGACGATGGCAGAACTTCGGCAACCGATCGTCGTTGCAAGTGAGTTTGACTGGCCCCGATTTCTCACGGAATGGTAGATCACTGACTGGCCTCTAGAATGTGACGGTTTGTCCATTCAAATGTCTCCTCATCCTATGAGGGCAATCGCTGAGGACGATGATGTCGTGGTTCTTTTCATTACTCTCTGGGTGGACGATGTCTCTGGTAACATTACCAAACAGTTCAACAAACACATAAATGTGTGTGCGCGCAACTCAAACCCTCCCAGCGAGTTGTCTTCCCAGGAGTTTTTCGTCAAGTTCCCCTCCACGTCTCAAACTGCGACGGCGGCTGATCAGCTTGCTGCGACTCTAAGGAATATAAAGTAAGATATTCCAGCCCCCATACCGCTTCTGATATCTCCAAACTGCCAGCTAATGGGCAATCTTCTAGAGAAACGCAGACACATCCCATCCGCACGTACAACGCTGCAACCAAGCGACCCTGCCGCATAATCTTGCGAGTCGCCGACCTCCCTTGTGACAATCCCCAGGCAGATGAACATGCTAGCCACATCTATAACGGAAACCATCGCTGTCGGCGATGCAATGTTTATGGGACTGTCCTGGAGCGAACTGGGCCGGACGGTTTTGTCAAGCTTCACGAAGTGAGTGTCATTGTTACTATTATGTTCTATCAGCTGACATATGTGCCTCCCCAGATTGGTACTCCTCGAACAAAAGCTAACATACAGGCGGACAACGAGGCCCAAATTCTTATGGCATGTAGAGGGGAGGACTACACCAAGAAGCAGACAGAGACCGGTACCAAGGACCACGTTCTGAACCCCTGGCTCGCCAGAATGAGGATGAAAGCGATCGAGTTCAAAGACACCAAGAAGGGTTTAAGTCAGGGGGAACGAGAGACTGAGGAACAAGGCGTTGACGAAACCAACGTCTTTCAAGAGTGCTCTTCGCCCACGGTCTCACCGAGGATGGGCAAGTCTTCGAAGTGAAGAACCTAACGAAGGCTGGCAAGCACTTCTTGTCGAGTGGCGAAATGATGGCTTGTGCGTTCGCCAGCCTATCAGTCCGTCCGCCGTATTTGCTCTTGGGTATCTTTTTGTAGATCCTCAGTCTCCATTCGCTTGTAGTAAAAGATTGTCTTCGTATCGTTCTCCACTTATATAGATGCAGTGAATCATGTTCTTCTACGCTACTCGAATATTACTGCGCTCCTTTCTGCAAAAGAAACTAACACTGCTGTGCTTACGTAGTGCGTTACGAGTCCCGCCGCGGAGTCGGCCATTCCCCCAGACATCAGGATTAATGGTCACAACTTGAAAGTGCGCGCGGTGCCACTCTGGCGGGGATTCCGGCTTCAGTTACCCTTTTTAAATACGCGCCCCGTTAATGACTGACTCCCTTGTCTTCGCGTCTCTTCGTTGTTTCCTCTGCTCTCTTTCTGCTCTCTTTGCATCCTCCCATCATCCAACATGGCCTCCAAGATGGACATCGACAAGTCTCTCGACGAGGTTCGTCTTCCTCGCCCCGCTCCCCCAGTTGACACACCCAATCTCATCCCCCGTTCGCACACAGATCATCGCCGCCAAACCCAAGCCTCAACGACAGCAAAGACAAGGTGGCGCTAGCCGAGGCCGACGAGGTGGAGCTGGTGGTGGTGCGCCTGCCGCTGCGGGTGCCGGTGGTGCGCGAGCCCGGTACGCATCAACGGTACCCAAGGCGGCAGGTGCTGTCCCGGCTGGCGTCCCCGAAGTGTTCAAGATCATTATCAGCAACCTCCCCGGCGATGTCACTGAAGCTGCCGTGAGAGTGAGTGCTGGAGGCGATATGGATGGAAGGGGAGGCTGACGATGTGACAGGATTTGATCCAATCGACTGTCGGGCCTGTCAAGAGTGTCCAGATGGCCTACACCGCCCACGGCAAGGGTACCGGTATCGCCACCGTCGTCTTCAAGAACAAGGGAGACGCGAGGAAGGCGCATGCTTCATGTAGGTTTTAGGGATGGACGAAATGTGGCTAACGAGAATAGACCACAACAGGATGATCGACAACCGTTAGTATTATTTCGGCCTGGTTCTGTGTTTCCGTCGCCCGCCCCCGTACGACTGTCCTGGCCCGGTATAGATGTGGGAAAACGGGGCCTATAGCGTCTTCAGCGCAGCGATGCTTGTGCGATAGAGGGAGATTGGCGGGCATCTGTCAACAGCACTCGCGGCTCTTATGACAGCGGGCGGCGGAACGGCAATCCATCATATTGGGTTCACAACAAACTGACGACCATTGTTCTCCTCTTTGCTCCACACTGTAACCTCTTTCGACTACTGGCTACCATCCTACCTATATCGTCACAAACCTACATTCACTCCGCCCTTATATCGCATACTCTATCCCCCCACCGATCGTATCACTCGCTATAGAGCGTCCCATGAAGGTTGAGCTCTGTGTCGACCTGAAGGCGGTCCAGGCTCCCCTGGCCAACCGCGTTGCCCCCGCTGCTCAAGGCCAGCAGGGCCAGCAGGGCCAGGGTCAGAAGCGCCGTGCGCCTGGTCCCAGCAAGCCCCGTCCTGCGCGACCCCAGAAGAAGACTGCCGAGGAGTTGGACGCTGAGATGGCTGTGAGTGATCTGTCGTTCAAGGAGCACGCGCTGATACGCTGTAGGACTACAAGCAGACTACTTCTGCTTAGGTTCTTGGTTTGGGTGTTTGCGGGTCGTCGCTAGTGATCCATGTACGGTATATATAAAGGTCCAATGCACTTGATTGTCATTTTAGCCTGAGCGGTGGTATAGACTAGGTGGTGCATCGTACAAACTAGAAATGAAGGGCATCATAGCCAAGTACTCTTTACGCCCGCTTGGTACCAGGCGTTCTGGAAGGATAGTGGGTTGATCCCTGTATGTTTCTTGGCGTCTTGTAAGCGAAAGATAAAGTTGGCAAGGATGGCGATGAAGAGGGCGGCGCAGATGAGTAGGGGACCCCAGAGCAAGTCTGCGGGATGTGAGCGACATGGCGGGTGGCTTTCTCGTGACACTTACCAAAGCTTCCAGCGTCTCGAGCAGAGATCATGGTCAGTCGCTTCTGGAATATAGCCCAGCCATAGATCAGTACGCCGGCAGAGCTACCCGAGGTCAGCAGAAGCCTCGATCATCGTCGTTGGGAACGTACATGGCAGCATAGACGAAGGAAAACCACCTGGATGGAGAGTCGTGGGCACCAAACAAGAGTCCAGAGGCAATGGTGGATAGTAGCAGCCCCATGGACAGGTAGGAGATGAAGGTTCGTTCATTGGCGAACCAGACCTTGGCCTCTACCTTGACGGGCGTAGGAACTTTTTCTGGGGGATGTGAGCGGGGTACAGATGGGGCGAGACGGACGCACTGGGGACACGGATACGGATAGAGGGGTCGTTGATAGAATGGTAGTCTGTGACGAGGGGCCGTTCGGCTCTGGGATATGGTGAGACAAGGGGTTTGGTGTGTACTTGATACTGACTGGTCTGGGATCCTGTCTTTGCGCTTGCTCTTTGACCTGAGGCCGTCGCCGCGCTTGGGGAGGAGGCGGAGGGCCCCCTGGGAGAAGGGCTGCCAGAATGCTTCTGCGAGGTGGCTCATGGTGTATGTGCAGAGGAGATAAAGTGATGACGCACGTGCAAGACATCAACACCGGCGGGGGTCGCCGGGCTGCCACTGGGCGGGGATACGCTATCGCCGTGCGCCACGCCCGCTTCTCTGTGATCGCGTGTCGAGGGTCGCTATAACCACTACGCGCACTTGAACTGTTCAACATGGGTCTCTCCGTCTCAAAGCTTCTCAATGGCCTCTTCGGCAAGAAGGAGATGCGTGCGTCGTGTATCTCTCTCCACCCCCCGCCCCCCTCTGACCCCCCGCAGGAATCCTGATGGTCGGTCTCGATGCCGCCGGTAAGACCACCATCCTCTACAAGCTCAAGCTCGGCGAGATCGTCACCACCATCCCCACCATCGGTACGTCCCGCGACGCGTCATAGCCACCCGCACGCGACTCAACGCTCTTAGGTTTCAACGTCGAGACGGTCGAGTACAAGAACATCTCGTTCACGGTCTGGGATGTCGGAGGTCAGGACAAGATCCGACCTCTGTGGAGGCACTGTGAGTGGATGCGAATCCCACGCGCCGCCTGTAGCTCACTAGCAACACGACAGACTTCCAAAACACCCAGGGTATCATCTTTGTTGTCGACTCTAACGACAGGGAGCGTATCACTGAGGCTCGTGAGGAGTGTAAGTGCCATCCGCCCGTACAAACATCCCTGGTGCTGACTCTTGAAAAGTGCAACGGATGTTGAGCGAGGATGAGTTGAGGGATGCTTTGCTTCTCGTGTTTGCCAACAAGCAGGTTAGTCGCAAAGCCGATATATGCGCGAAAACACGCTCATCCATCCATCCGTAGGATTTGCCCAACGCTATGAACGCTGCCGAGATCACCGACAAGCTCGGTCTCCACTCTCTCCGCCAGCGATCCTGGTATATCCAGGCCGCTTGCGCTACTTCTGGTGACGGTCTCTACGAGGGTCTTGAATGGGTGCGTGCTGCGCTTTGTCATATGGCTGTGCTGACTTTTCTTTTCATCAGCTCTCCGCCAACCTCAAGAAGAAGTCTCCTTAATCCATTCTCCTTGCCGCTCTCCCTTTTTCGTCTGTCCTCCCGGGTGCTCAAATGGCCGTTCAAAGCCCTCTTTCATCGCTGTCTAGCCCAATTATTTCTCGCCTTTGAATGAATCTTTTCCCTTGACTATCAGCAAAAGGTGATATCGAGCATATGATTATGCATTCCGTGGGACCGCGCTCACTTGTTTCGATGGCCGTTTTGTCTTGGGCGCACGGTCACGAGGGTTGCAGAGACTATCTACAACAATATTGCAGTCTGCCTGGGTGTATCTGGAGAGCAGCATCTTTTGGACACCAGCAGACTTGTGTATATCCAACTTGACATGCTAGGCCTACAAAGCATTGAATAGAGTATAGATGTATGCAGTGCATCACCCTCTTGACGGACGTTCTTGCTTCCTTGATTTGAATGTTCGAGTTGTACAGGGGGGACTGCTGCAGGCCTGCAGCTGCTATGTGGTATATACATAGTCAGGCTTCTGATGATCGTGTTGATATTAAAGCGCTGCCTCTCTTTCTAGTCTGGTCATGGGAGCTCAAGGAGGAATACTAGGAGGTTTTCTTTGAGCTCGAGAAGATAGCGACATCGGGCCGGCGGGGAAACAGATACGCGCCGCATCACTACTTTCCTGCTTGCTTGCTCTGCGCCTGAAATGCTCCCAGACACATCACCATCCAATGCTCAATATCATGTTCTGCTAGATGTACAATGCATTGTGACTATGTGAGTCTAGAAGCACCCCCCATTACTGTCATGGGTCAGATAATGATGATACTGCAATCTGCAAATGTCTTCCCAGTGTGTGCACTGTTTCAGACGCATATGATTAGTGCCTTCTTTTCTGCTTCTGTAGCTCAGTGTTCAACCAATTCCATGGAGCAAAATCAATCTGCAAGCGGCACTCAAACCTATAAAGATACGGTAAAATGTTGCCCAAGATTTAAGAATACAGAGACACATACATGATGGAGATGTTTCAAATGTTCCTTCCCTTTTATTGTCTCTGTGTCTTGGACATTCCTTCTTCAGCATACTGTAACTGCTCGGACATACACCCCATTCCTACAGGGGAAAGCTCCTGCAAATGTCATACTTGTGTGCACTTATCTGAGAGGGAGTGTGGGTATGGGTGCTGGATGGGGCAAACAGCAGTCATGGCTGTGCTCCTGGTGGAAAAATATTTTGAAGAGTTGCCATCTCTCAAGCTGAGTGGTGTGATGGAGGAGGTATAGAGGTGGCTAATCCAGGATCGAAGATGATGTGATGCAAAGCAAGTTATTTCTGCTGATTGGCAATGTGGTGGAGAAGACAGAGGAGTTGTGTTCCGTTTGGGTAGAGCTTGGGGAGTAGCCTCAGGTAGGCTGTGTAGCTGTGTAGGGCAGCAAAAAGTATGTGAGGTAGAAAGACGTAGAAAGGAGATGCAGGAAGGGGCGGACTAGGAGCAATGAGAGTCAACATGAACTTGTGGGAGAACTGTGCAAGAATTATCCTTCTGTGATCACTGCTGGCAATCCTCCCAGTCATAACTCATATCTTGCCCTCTTCCTTTTCAGAACCCATGCACTCTACCAACTCACTTGAGCAATTGATATGTGGACATCTTCAGCAATGTCATATTGCTATTTCAATCTATCTTTGGGCTATGCATGGTGTGACTACTGCCAGGGACAAGACAGCCAAGCGAGTCATTGATGGCCAAGGACCACCTGCAAATATATCTATGACTGGTGGGGATGGAAATTATGCTAAAGTACGGCTAGGTTGCAAATACCAACACTGTCTTCAACAACAGCAAAGAGGACAACAATATTCTGGCCTAGCAGCAGGTATGTCTTGACTGGATCTTGTACAGGGGATGATGTTGACCTCAGTATGGACACTCAGTGTACCATTCTGGCTGCCTACTTGCTCCATGAACTATCTCTATCACTCTCATTTCTAATATCATTCTCTTGAACAGTTGTGCAACATACTTATTCCTCTCCATTTTGATCAGATCGCTTCCTTCCAATATTCCAACATGTTGCCATAGCCAACCTGCTTCTGTATTGTTATTTGACATGTGTTTTTCATGTCAGCCAATAGTCACTTAAGGTAGCCAACCCATCTCTTGCCCTGTCTCTTATCCAATCACCATTTTATTTATTGAAGATTAGAAGCTGGGCGCTGAGAATAAAGACCTCAACAACTCCCTCAAATCTTTCTTTCCTTGACCCACTCTTCTTCTTTAGCCTTCACAGCTCTTCTGTCAGATCTATACCCACTAGCGTACTGAGCCAGCAGTAAGATAGTGTTCTATTGACGGGGTCCAATGAGCTTGGTATGCTAGAGCGACTTTAGCAGACTCAACCGGCGGAGTGTATCGGGATACTAATCTAAGACTTGGCCAACTGTTCGGTTGCTCTTGAGGAGAGTTTGGTTGGCTATAGATCTGTTCACTAAGCCTTTTTCATAGGCAAGTCAGACGTATTCAAGGTCGCTGAGGAGCCTCAAATCTACGGAATACTACGGACTTATATAGACGTCTTGAGCCTCTAGCTTACTCATATTTCCCATAGATCTGGCTCATCTTTCTCATGAGGCTTACCAATTTTCCCCATGAGACTTACCATCCTACCTCGGGAGTATACCTCGTATCTATGCGCTATGTACAAGATAGCAATTGATGGGACGATCTACAAGAATACCTCTATGTAACTAAGTTACCAAAGTTGTGTCTCTATGTTTCGAGAATAATTGTTTTCTCCTGACAATGAAGAAGGTCATGGAAGCGCCAAGCTTCTTTAGAAGAGAGGTCCTTGTTGAGTGATGATGAGTGTGTCTCGACGTGTCCAGCTTTACTTCTTTACATAATATTTGGACTTGACTGTTGAAAGCTGTGAAAGCTGGAGCGTGGTTGTGACATCTTCTTGACCTCGTCCACTTCACATCTCATCCACTTCACATCTCATCCACTTCACATCTCATCCACTTCACATCTCATCCACTTCACATCTCATCCACTTCACATCTCATCCACTTCACATATGTGTCCTCCTACACAAGCACTAGGACCAGGCCCCTGTCACACTTGTTATTCACTACAAAATGCTTCCCAGAGCAGGTCTGATCACCACACTGAGGGACACCAACCACTATTGATATCATCAGCTGATATGGGGCACTGGGGGAACGGTGGGTGTGCTGGGACTTCTTTCTCTTCATTGAACTTCAAAACACATTCCAGCCCTACTCCAAACTGTTGTAGTCGAGTGTGTTTGTGCGTACTGATTTGCATTCAAGGAAACAGAAGACTATGAACCAGCCATGAAATGTCGTCGTTGCAGAAAATCTATGAATATTCGGCGTTATCTATGTGGCACTCTGAGGAGGCAACGTAACTACTTCAACACAAACACAACAAAGTACTCCTAAAGTATATGGACTCAACCTGCAACAGCACTAGGTGATTACTACAGCTGTCACCCCTGAGCATGCCTGATCACCACACTCCTTTGTGTAGCGTGCCGGACACCTGTCGTTCCCTGTCTCAACTCCATGGACTATCTTTCTACTTTTGAACTTCTTTTGTGCTAGTCTTAGTTCCCAACTCCAAGTCAGCCTGGCCTTCCTAAACATATACTTTTCATGTACCATCTGCTATTATCCTTAGATCCTTCTCAACCATTCACTGCTATCTTTGGATCCTTCTCAACCATTTACTGATATCCCTAGACTCTTCTCAACTGGTTCTAGATGAGGCTACCGTTTATGTCCCGGATCAGAACCAAGTCTGATAGCTAGCTACTCAATGACAGACAGTCATTTCTTTCATGTATATAAGGAAGCCTGGGTGCTGGGATTCAGACTTCTTCTCATGAACAAATCTCCACCCTCTCTTCTTCCCTTGTCAACCTACTACTCTTGACTCTTCATTCCAAACACAAGTCTTGTTGCTGCTAGCCTAGACACCTGTACTAAGACCCCATCACACTTGGTGTTACTACAGCTGTCTCTCTTGAGCAGGCCTGATCACTACACTTTGTATGTGTAGTGGTTAGGCAGGAGTGTGGTGATTGGGCCTGTTTTGGGGGTGACAGCTGTAGTCATGACCTAGTGTTGTTGTGGGCTGAGTCCAGGTACTTGAAGAGGAGTACACTGTTGTGTTTGAGGGAGGTCTGGAAGGAGTAGTAAGTGTAAAGGTCAAACTCTATGCAGTGGCGAGAGATTCTATAAGGCGTAAAGGTCCCTAGCGGATGGACAATTTGAATATGTCTTGTTATCAGTGTTGACATGTTAAGAGACTATATGAGTCATGCTAGACCACTGTACCAAACACGGCTTAGGACTTGTGAGGTTCTATGCTGGGGTTCTACAAAATAACATCAATGAGGTTATAGCTGTCTGTGAAATCTCCCTTTTATAACTCTCCAACCTCATCCATGATTTCCAACACTTTTGTCTTTTGCCACCCGCTTTTCCAATCTCCCACTTGACTATTCAGCACACATGCTGTGGCTGAATAATGCTATGCTCTTCATTCCAATTCCGGCGTCTGCAAAGCATGCTAGAGGCGAATGTGGCTTTCACAGTGCGAGTGGGATGGGAGTGAGGTGGTAGCGCACGTGAGTTGGTAGCGCAAAGCGAGTGGACTTGTAAAGTGGAGGTGCAGTGGAGCTCTCCGGCGCCCGCGAGTTATGTAAGATGAATTGTAATGGGCTCGCCATGCAAGACCATTACAGTAAGGTGAAGGAAGAAGAGGGGGCAAAGAGATGTTCATGAGAAGAGGTCTCAATCCCAGCACCCAGCCTTTCTTATATGCATGAAACAGTGACAAGACGATAGAGGTAATTATTAGACTGTTCAACACTCCACTAAGGGCCCCGTACCCGGTTATTTTGGACACAGTATAAATGACTGGACACAGCGGAAATGAGGAGAGGTATCAGCTCAACTAGAGGAGTTGGAAGCACAGATAGCCTGGGCCACTGTATTTGTTGTGGGTGTGTCTGTTGCCTGTAGATTTGCCTTTATGAAATGTCTCTACTGTCCAGCAGCTCTCTATATATACCCTTGGGTTCCTGACACTCCTCCAACCATCAAGTACATCAACAACAGACATCAACCTATTGATTACAACTAGTCCTCAAATACCCCAATAGCCACTTCCCTTATACACAGTCCTTACCCATCCCTACCCCATCACAGGAAATAACTGGATGATGGAAAAACCCAGGTGTTGTTCTTTAACCCAGGGGGTTTGCTGTTATTCCAACTGGGTTGGTGGCTGTTTTGCCCGCACTCTACAATTCTTCTTGCGGTCAATGTAAAGAATGCAACTGCAAACACTCAATCACTCGGACCTCTTACCATTCCAGTGGGGCTGGAACAGTATTTGCAGCTTATGTACAATGCAACGGTGGCTCCATAGCTCCTTTACATCTTCCCCCTCCAAAACAAAGCTGCGTCCCGGAGCATACATAACACCTTCCAAGCTGAGCTTGTGTACCTGATGTGGCTAGAGCCTCCAATTCACTCAGGGTTTTTGCGTAATTGTCAAATTGTGTGTCTGTCCTGGCGCTTTGTGTGGGTGGCCCTGACCCTGGGTGCTTTGATGTGGGTGACCCGTGACCCATGGACAGACAAAGACAAAATGAGGACACACCCAAAGCGAATTGAACCACGGTAACATTTGGGGCTGGAATGCTGTAAAGAATGCAACTGCAAAGGAACACTCAATCACTCGGACCTCTTAACCGCTGCAAAAGGTCACCATTCCAGCCCCACTGGAACAGTATTTGCAGCTTATGTACAATGCAACGGTGGCTCCATAGCTCCTTTACAGTCAATTTGATAGCACCCAGTCAATTTAGTGACATAGCCACACAGTCAATCTCACTGCACCCAGTTATCCAATGACAGTCAAAGCAGGCTTGCTCAGGTTTTTTACCGTTCTCACTATGAATAGTTGATTGATGGTTTTTACTTCAGTGTTTATGCTCTTGATTTGTGGATTTCCCACTAGTCTTTAATGGGTTTTCCACACTCTTTCCACTGTTCATCAATCCTAAGGTTGTGATTTGCATGTTAAAAAAACTATGAGTTATGACCACTTTCCATAGTTAAGTAACATATTTCCACACATTGAACTGGGGGAATCTCAAAATTTGCCAATGGCTTTTCAAGGGACTTTCCACCCAAAAAAAAAGATATATGGTGTCATGTATTGTTGCATTTTCAATTGTTTTCTAGTGGATTGAATATAGATCTTTCCTTCCCTCCAGCTTGTCGGAGTCAAGCCGACAAGTAAGAACAAACGTAGGAATCGGCGTTAAGGGACTCAGAGATATTTAGAGTTAACGGGACTATCTATATTACCGGTGACGCTCTATGCTCTGCCATGCCGTACAGTTACGTAGCCGCCCTGCCTGGAGTCTCCTCATCGTCTCAAGCTGCTGTACAAGCACTGACAAGGAGTCCTCCAGGTATGTTCATGATCATTGTCTCAAGCTGCTGTACAAGCACTGACAAGGAGTCGTCCAGATTTGACACAGCTGACAAATCCCTCATTGACACATACATAGCACAGATAAACAAGCATAGGCTTGACTCACTTATTTTGTTTGCTTCTTCTTATTGATTCCAGAAGCTTTCTAGCATCTCCCCAGTGTGCCTTTCGTGCTCCAAAGATGTACCAGTGCCAAAGTTCATGTATGAGTGGGGGCAATTGTGGTGGTGGCAGCCAGAGCTGCATCAAGACATGAGCATTGGAACACTTGCTCTGGATGATTTGAGAATGGTACAAGGCTTACCAATCTTGTTTTGCTGCAATGCTAGTATGATCCCTGTCAGCTGTAGTAGCAAATTCGAAGAGCCACATAGGTGATGATAATAAACAAGCTGTTATTGAGGAGAGAAGTTTTGTCACCATCTGCTCTTCTGGGTTACAATCAGTAGGGGATTGTATGTACAGCTAAACAACACCGCCCGTCTTGTCTTGTTGGCAACCATGGTGGAGCTGAAGAAAGGAAACATGTGATTGTGATTGTTGTTGGTGGGCTAGAAATTCAACTAAAGACAACCTGCAAAAGCAAGATGAAAAGATAAATTCTCTAAGTATAAGTAGAATTTTGGCTCTCCCCTTGTATGCAACCAGTAACCTGATGTTTTCAATCAACTACAGGGTTTCTTTTAGATAGCTACAGTGTTCTTGGACATTCCAACTTGTGAATCTAGGACAGTTAGCATTGTGTCAAGATGCCAGTTAGAAAGGGTGTCATGCGCTGACCCTACTGAAGGTCCAGAAGCTGTAGTGATGACTCACGTGCTCGGCAACATCGCTGACAGCCACGGACTGTAGACATTTATTGACAACTGTTGACAACTGTCAACAACTGTATAGTCAATCATCAACAACTGTCAACAACTGTCACTGACTGAGAAACTCAAAGCACACTGGACCCTGAAGCTCATACATATATAAGAAGGGGAATTCACCCTCAATCTTGGTCTTTTCTTCAAAGATCAATATTTCATAAGTTATCTTGCACAGACTCAATCATATTCTCCTTCATCCTCTACAGTCTTCAGTCCTTGACATACTAAGCTTGCCTGATCTTTCCAAGCTCACATATACTTACCATCAACAAGTGTAGGGTCAGTCTTCTACTGATCCATTTCAATGTTACAATCTAGCCCACCTTCTGCCCGTCAGGCAGTCTGTTACATAACAGCAAGTCAAGTGTAGATGGCCGCCCCGCGGCTTGACGCTTGCGGCACAACTTTGGCATCATTCAACATGCCATTTGGCATGCTTCATGACACCTTATTGCACCACTGTGCCCCATTATCACACACTAGACATACTAGGACATCTATTGGGTACTCTTCTTTTATCATATACATTTTTTATCAATTAGAAAACTTTAAAAAAAAAAATTATTACCTAGCAAGCGCAACCACAGTACAATCAGAATGAATCCCTCCTAGCTGCTTTGATCATATCATAGAGCAAATGCCGGAACTTGTAATCACAGAACAAGACCCTTATTAATTTTACAGTGCAAATACCGCTTTATTTGAGATAGTTATTTGGAATCAGCTCCACTCTGCCAAATAGGTAGGGTTGGTGCCAAAATTTGCTGGCCATTAATATGCGCATTTATAATTATTACAAGTGTTTACAAACAATTTATACATGATGTACATAATGGGGGGTGAGTGACATCACCATATTTCTCCCACCCAGAGTATGCAGTGGGTGTCTCAAACCCTCCAAGGCCCCCAGGCACCAGGCACTACATATGCACCTCAGGCATTTTAAGCGCTGGGAAAATCTGGCCTTGTGATTATAAACTGTTGATAAATATTTTTAAACAGTGTTCAAAATACATTGCGCTTGTAATTAGCTATTATGGCACCAACCCTTCAAATAGGCCAGTGGAGGCTGATTTTTCAAGCAGAATAAATCCAGGGAAGGATTGGAAAACATTGATGGACGTAAAAGATATAAAAGGACCACTTTGGAGCCCTCTTGTAGTTTCCCATTGATGTTAATTTCATTACAACACTCTACAAGCATTACTCTACTCTCAGCTCCTCTAGTAGAAGCTCCAAGTAGCCACACCCGTTTGATACACACCAATACTCCAATGACCACAGTACTCACAGGTATTACTGTCAAGGAGTCCATCCTTATTGTCTGTCTCTGTCTGGCCTCTTGCCTGACCTCATCCCTTTGTCCCTGTGTCCCATGTCAGCTACTTGCGGGATTCAGTTGTAACACTCAAGTAATTGATCATTATCCATCCCGCCCTAGTAGTAAAGTCTTGCTAGGACCAGTTGTAACAGTTCACCTTTCTCAAGATTTGCCTGGGAATGTTTGTCAATGGTTGACACTGAAATGCCTGAACAAGTTCCATCATGAGCCAAGATATGCCAATTGCCAGCAACCTCATCTTGCATGGGGGACTGGAGGTAAAGTGGTGTACATCAAGGTCAGTTTACGTGGACAAGTTGGTAGTTGAAGAGTTGACATACACTGTAAATATGATTCTTTGTCTTTTGGGGGTTGGGGTGCATAGCATGACAACAATGAGAGGCATTTGCACACAGCAGAAGTCAAGGACACTGATTGCTGGGTAGGATTAGCATAAACCCAGTGGAGGTAGCTGAGAGCATACTCACTGGGTTGAAGAGGTGTGTGTTGGATGTTGAAAGGTATGTGTAAAGGACCTAAATACCAAGTAAGATCAATTAACCGGATGAGCAGCAAAAGCCATTGCATCACAATTCCAACCCTGGAATCATAATGCATACATTGGTATTTGGACTTGTTAACTCACGCCCCGGGACCTGACCACTGGATCCTTACAGTATGAGGATACTGAAGAATGTGAGGGTGTGGTGATCAGACCTGTTCTGGGGTGACAGCTGAAGTTATCACCTAGTGTAGTTGTAGGTTGAGTCTAAGTAGGTGAAGAGGAGTACGCAGGTGTGCTTGGATGAGGCCTTTAAAGGAGTAGTAGAGGTCAAAAAAGTAGAGGAGGGGAGAGAAGAAAGTCAAAGTGTTTGTGAAATCTCTATCCCAGCACCCAGCCTTTCTTATATACATGAATGAGTGACATGACCATAGACGGAGCGACTATGTGATACAACTATGGCACAAAGCAAATAAGGGTACAAGTTGGCCAGCGAAGCATACAAAAAGGCTAAAGACAATGAGGAAGAGGAGACGGGTGAAAGAAGGTAAGGGCAGCAGATATCAGCATGTTGATATATGCTGGACAGCCTAACTAGAAGAGAGGAAGAGAACAAGAATGAGTAACAATAACAAAGACACAGGCAAAGACGGAGACAAGGAAAGCTAAAATAGTCCATGGGGTGTCCAGGCGGCTAGCACGCTACAGAGGGGATGCAACAGCATAGGGGATGGAAGAGCGCAGAGCGGTGGGTGTGCACAATGGTGGTAAGTGATTTGACAACAGTGTTGTGGAGGTCTCGGGCGTAGCAGGAATCAAGTGGCATTATTATGTGAGATGAACAGCACCATGGGAGATATAGGCCTAATGGTATGTTTGTTGAGACACTCACCTTAAGGACTTTAGGTTACTCACCATTGATGATGGAGCTCCCCCTCATGCAAGAGAGCATCAGCACCCGCTGTCAGATCAAACTACTCTTCACTCCAGAAATGAACACCTCAGATTCAATGTAATATTATCTATCCTTTTGAGTGATGTGCTCCTAAATAGAGGGACATTAGCAACAACAGCTCTTCACAGAAAAAGACGTGACTGACCTTGACTATTGCCGGTCAACATCTCTTTATTGACTCCTCCTTCTCATGATTCTCTTGAGCCTAATGTAAAATATTGCCATGTGGACAGACGACATTCACCCTGCTGTACTCTTGCATGGGGCTCAACGGTCTACAGGACAGGCAGTGGATGGCGTGCGTTGTAAATGGGTCGGCTCAAAAGAGCTGCAATGGTAAGAGATGCAATGGTAAGAGATGAAATGGTAAGAGATGAAATGGTAAGAGATGCAATGGTAAGAGATGCAATGGTAAGAGATGCATTGTGAGCAAGTTTGTTGCAAGTGGGCAAGAAAAGTGGATGGTGTTGTCAGAGACAAAAAGGTGTGAGGGGTGGGGAGAAATGAGGGTTGGTGGGTGTGGTTCTCAACAAATTTCATGATGGGGGTAATATGGGCCAGTTTCGGTTATGCAATGTAGCATCTGGTCCAAATTAATGCATATGCTTTGATAACCCCGATTGGATGCTCTGGTAGCTCAACGCCTATGCTTTACTAGTGCAACGCCTATGCTCTATCATCTTAACACATGTGCTCTGAAGCTCAACGCCTATGCTGTACAGTTTAACACCTATGCTCTATTTTCCGAACGCATGTGTCACACTCAGCGGAGATAGCCGCCGCCCAGATCGTTGCCTAGTAGATTTCCATAGAAGTCCATACATTTCTCCATATGCGACAATACCGTTAAGGTCTTCACCCCTCATAAAAACCGCCCCCCGTACAGCTCTCTCCACCGCTCCAGGGTCCCGTCCCCCTCAGGGCCTGACAAGTTGTCGCATACAAAAAACATGCCTCTCTTTGCCCCCGCCCACTACACCACGGCACCCCCTGCCGACCCTCCTCCCGCCCCCTCCAAACCTCCTCACCTTCTTGGTCGCGACTCCTCCATGGACCCAACCACCCTCTCCAACCCCTTCCAGTATCTTAGCGACATGCCCAATGCTGCCCATACACCCACCCCCCAGGGGCAGCCTTCGCTTGTCCCGTACCAGCCTACTCCCCCTGCTCCTCCTTTCTCCGCCTCGGGTCTCGCTTCAAACAACCTGTTCTTCCCGCAGAACGTCCAGTGTTTCCTACCTCCCCAACCGTCCCCTCCACCGCTTCAATTGGTTCCTGCCCACCTCCTCACCTCCCCACCGTCTATACCCCTACCCACCTCGCCTCTTACCACGCTACGGTGGCCCTCCCTCTTCCCTTGCCCCTTGACCCACCATCCCCCCTACTCTCCCTGATGTCCGTTTTTCGGGCGCGCGTGCCAAAGACGGGGCGGTGTTCCTCGACCTGCTCGACTCGGTGATTGAAGTCACCCCCTTCTTCTTTGCCCACGGGACGGGACAGACCAGAACGGGGCAGATTGGGATGGGACGGAACGGACGAGGAAAGCGGTGATGTGGAGGTGGGGAACGGAACCAAAAGGAAGCAGAACCGGGAAACAGATAGCCGAAACACGGCTGGAAATGGTTAAGTCGCGAGAGGCGGCGATCGCCGAAACGCAACTCAAAATGGCCAAGTCGTGAGAAGCAGCCCACTGCTTACACCCTCCCCCACCTGGTACAAGACCTGGGGGTAGTAGTAGCAGACGAAAGAGGAAACAGACGGGAACAGGGAAACAGGGAGAAGGGAAAGGAGAAAAACGGACCTGAATTCAAACAAAGAGAGAAAAAAATCAAAATGAAAAAAAGGAAGAAGACAAAAAGAAAACCACGGCAAAGCGCTATCCAACTGGGGTACCTATGTAGAGTGGTAGCTGGCAATGGCCTAAGTTCATTTGTGACGGAGAATCCATCCACCCCGCTGGTTCACCTGTCGGACCGGGGGGTGAGGGGGACAAGGTGAAAGCAGGGGCCAGTCTTGGCATGCTACACTAGGCGGTGGATCGGAGTTTGGGCGCGAGGGCGACGAGAAGCGAACAAAACCCCAATGTGCATGTAAACTGGATAGAGTCCGTCAATATCTATGCTCAAAGAACCAAAGAAGACAAAGAGGACGAGGGACAGAGAAGAAGGCAAAGATGGGAGAAGAAGAATGAATGAAGACGAAATAAGGGCAAGGCTCACCTGGACAGAGTCCGTCAATATCTATGCTCAAAGAACCAAAGAAGACGAAGAGGACGCTGGCCAGGAATCAGTCATGAAGGACACAGAACGAGAGAACGATACGCACAGGGACAGAGAAGAAGGCAAAGATGGGAGAAGAAGAATGGATGAAGATCCATCATCTTTCCACACGCCTGCTTTCTCTGCCCTGGACAGCCGCACAACGAAACACACAAGTCAAACACCGAAAGGCCGAAGGTGGCATGACGCGGGGACGGGACGGATCGGGACAGGAGAGATCGGGACAGGAAAGATCGGGACAGAACGAAACGCGGATGAAAATGGTTAAGTCGCGAGAGGCGGCGATCGCCGAAACGCGACTCGAAACGACCAAGTCGTGGAAAGCAGTCCACTGCTTACACCCTCCCCCATCTGGTACAAGACCTGGGGGTAGTAATAGCAGGACACGAAACAGAAGGGAACAGAGAAACAGGAAAAACGGAAAGAAGAGAAAAAAAACAAACCTGACTTCGAACAAAAAGAGAGAAAAAAATCGAAATGAAGAAGGAAAGAGACGAAATGAAACCACGGCAAAGCGCTATCCGACTGGGGTACTTATGTAGAGCGGTAGCTGGCAATGGCCTAAGTTCATTTTGTCGGACTGAGTAACCTTTAGTTCAAGTCTATAGACGAAGACACCGGCACGAAGCAGTTAAGAGTAGCATACCTGAGTAACCTTTAGTTCAAGTCTATAGACGAAGACACCGGCACGAAGCAGTTAAGAGTACAAAGAAGAAGAGTAATATGGAATAAGAAATTCGTTGTAATGGTTTTCTATAAGTCCGCGTAACTCCGTGCGTGGCGCACTCCTTCTGACACTCCCCTACAACTAATACCGCGAATTCTCTACCAATAGACACTGCTCGATTCCAGTCACTCAGACGTAGCTTCGTATTCTCCTACACGTCTTTCACGTCTCGCTCCTAGCTCCCCTCGCTTGCATCTCCCTCAGACACCTTTCGCTTCTCCAGCCCCATAGCTTTCACCGCCTTGCTGAAGAACTCAGTTGGAATGACCTTCGTGAGAGAATCTGCCAAGTTCTGAGCTGATGGAACATGGGCAAGTTCGATGCTGCCATCGGATATCTTCTCGCGCAGGAAGCCCAACCGAATACCCCAGTGTTTGGTTTTCTCGTGATGACTTGGGTTCTTGGCGACCGCGATGGCGCCCATGTTGTCATTGAGGATGGTGAGAGGAGTATTGGGGATACTGGGGACCAACTCTTTGAGTAAGGACTGGAGCCAGATTGCCTGCCGGCCTGCATCCGTTGACGCCATGAACTCAGCCTCCACTGTCGACAACGCCACCGTAGTCTGCCTCTTGCTCCTCCAAGCTACTACCCCCCCAAACGCCCTAAAGACATATCCCGTAGTCGATCTTCTGGTGTCTAGATCCCCCCCCCAATCGGCATCGGCAAATCCAAGAGCTAAACGAGCTCCTGACTCCTTGTCATAACGCAAACAGAGGTCCAATGTACCTTTGATATAACGCATGACATGTTTGGCAGCTTGCCAATGAGCTAAGCTCCATTTGCTGAGATACCGAGAGAGGACACCCGCAGCATAGGACAGATCAGGACGGGAGATGGTAGAGGCGTACAGGATAGCACCGACAATGCTTGGGAAAGGGTGGTCTTTGGCGAGGGCAAACTCCTCATCAGTCGCAGGGACCGGACGGAAGGAGCTGGGAAGTGGAGACTTGACAGGGTTGCAGTCTTTGAGACCGTGTTGATCGAGGAGATTGGTAAGGTAGTGTTCTTGGGAGATGAATAGTTTTCGAGCTTCGCGCTCGCGGAAAATGTTGAATCCCAAGAAGTAGTTCACCGGACCGGAGTCTGAGCACGCAAAGGCCGCATGAAGGTTCTGTTTGAACTCCGCGAGACCAGCTTTGCTATTGCAGGCAATGAGCTGGTCGTCGACATGAATAGATAGCATGAGGAATTCATCCCCACGCCGGCGATAGTAAAGACAAGAGTCCCCCGTGGTGGGGATAAGCCCTTGAGTTTTGAGCCATTTGTCGAAAGCTTTGTTGAAGCATCTCGGGGCTTGACGAAGCCCATAGAGAGATTTGCGAAGGCGGAGGACTTGACCGTTGGGGATGGGGCTGTGTTCAGGGGGTTCGAGATAGATTTCCTCGTCGAGATCGCCATTGAGGAAGGCTGACTTGATGTCAACCTGGTCGCATTCGAGGTCGTAGTGATTGACAAGACCCAGAAAGACCCGAATTGAGTCCTTGTGAGCCACTGCGGAGAACAGTTCCCCATAATCCACTCCCTCTCGCTGATTGTATCCCTTCGCTACCCATCGCGCCTTATAGCCCGCCGGTTTCCCTGTCTCTCCATCCAACTTTCTCGCATACACCCATCTCGCCCCCATCACCCGCATCTTCTTTTCCCTTGGCACAACCTCCCACACCTTGTATTCTTCCAGCTTCTTCAGTTCCGCCTCCATCGCCTTGACCCAAGCATCCTTCTCCCCTGACCGCAACGCCTCTCTGTATGACTGTGGTTCGCCGAGCACGTTGGCAGCTAAGGCCAGTATATCGCGCTCGTCTTCCAATTTCAAGTCCTCCATCTCAGCCATCAACCCTACCACATGGCCAAAGCTATGCCCGGAGCGCGTTGAGCGACCCGGAAGAGCATCGGCGAGTTCGTTGATAGTTGGAGGAGGTGGGTTACGGACCATTTCCCAGGTTTTGCCGGAGGGTAAGGGTGATGAGGCAGGTGACGGAGAGGCAGGTGGGGACGAGGGAGGAGACTGTTTTGGTGACAGAGGAGGAGAGGGGGTAGGGGAAGCTGGAGGTGGATGGGCAACCGGGAGGGGAAGAGGTACATCCAAGTCATCCAAGGAGAACTCCTCCATATGTGGATCCAGTGCCGGTGCCGCAGGTAGAGGTACCATAGCAGCAGTGGAAAAACGTACGTGTTTGGTTAATACGATCCGATGGAGTTTGGGATCCCAGATCCTGTACTTCTCTGTCCCTTCCGTGTAGCCGACCATCCGCCCTGGGTGGTAGCGCTCAGCCAGTTTACTAGCTGGGTTCTCCTCGCGGTAAAAGACATGAGACCCAAAAGGTTGTAGATGCTGGTAGGTGACAGGTTTCTGGTACCAGAGAGCGTCGGGAATGGTGCCGGATTTGTTGGGGACCTTGTTGCGGACGTATGCTGAATGCGCCGCGGCCTCTGCCCAGAAACCTGGTGAAAGACCGGACGTGATCAACTGGGTGCGGACCATGTTGAGGATAGTGAGGTGGACGCGTTCAACCCTGCCATTCTGGGCATGGTCGCCGGGAGGTACCCGAATGTGTTCGATACCCAAGTTTGCCATGTATTCCTCCCACTCCCTTGACACAAATTCTCCACCGTTATCCGACCTTATCTTTTTCACCTTCACGCCCAACTGTCTCTCCACGCGTGCAATATACTTCTTCATCTTGTCGAAAGCCTCTGACTTGTGGCGAAGAAAGGAGAGGTGTATCTTTCTTGTGTGATCGTCGAAGCATGTAAGGAAGTAGCGATTGCCGTTGATGGAAGCAGAAGACGCCGGTCCCCAGAGGTCAATGTGTACTAGACCCAAGGGAATCGTTTCTCGGATTGCGCTAGGCGGCGATGGTAGACGAACACCTTTACCCTGTATACATGCCGCACACTCAAACTTTCGTATCTCTTCCTCGGAAACCCTATCTAGACCTTTCAGGCCACCCCGCTTAGCTAGCTTAGCAAGGGTGCGGACGTTGACGTGTCCTAGTCGTGAATGCCAGACTGCAACAGAGTCAGTATAACTCTGTGCAACCAAAGCAGTGTCACTTGCCTGGATGGTGTAAAGGCCAGAAGAGGAGAGGGACGAGCAAAGGAGAGGAGTGCGGGAGGCGTCGACCAAGAGGGCACCCTGACTCGAGATAACCCATTCGCCACCTTCGGGTTGACGACGGCAGGAGAGAAGGTTTTTATCGAGACCGGGAACCACGTAGACATCCTTGAAAGTAACCCCGTTGAGGAGGAGGGTCCCTTTCTCGGAGACGGCCAGGCGTTGTCCATTGCCAACACGAACAGTTCGAGGAGTAGAGAGGGGACAGAGGTCGTGAAGAAGGGCGGGGGAAGACACCATGTGTTCGGTGGCGCCTGAGTCAACCACGAAGGTGCGGTCGAGACCAGTAGAGTTGACCTGGTCATTGTTGATGACAACGTAGGCGGAGTCATCGTCGCTGTTCTCTTCGAGGATGGCGGAGGCAGCCCAGCAGTCAGGAAGTTGACCTGACTGCTTCAGTTTGTGGAACTGGTCCTTGGCCCAGCAATTCTCGTTCGTGTGGTTGGCGGATGCGCCATGAAAGACACAAGCCTGGCCAGGGGGAAGAGGAGAAGACTGCTTCTTCTTCTTTCCCTTCTTTGACGTTTTCCCGGCAGACAGAGGGTTTGCCTCCCCACCACCCTCACCCATCCTGGCGACTAGAGCACTCGGACCCTCTACACTCTCCTTCGCTCGATCCTGACGACGCCTCCACTCGTTGTTGACGGTCTCAATGACTTTCGCCAGTGAAAACACCTCCTGGAGATGGAAGTGTTGGATAAGGTTGTCGTAGGAAGGGGGGAGAGCATTAAGGAAGAGGTAGGCGGCGCTCTCGTCGGGCAGAGCATTGGGTCGGGTTGAGAGGAGAGTGGTGTAGGCAGCTCGCATCGTTCGTAGAATAGGAAGAGGGTCTACCCCTTCGGCAATTCTGGTAGCGCCGATGGTTCGCCACAGAGCAGGTACTCGAGTTGAAGTCGTGTTTGAATATGATCGAGTCAATTCCTCCCAGAGGAGTTTGGGGTCTGGACGGTCATAATCTCGCGCTTCGGGAGAGAGTGCCTCTTCCACCTCGTCGGAGAGGAACGCGTAGATGACCCCCAAAGCCGCTTCCTGAGAAGCAAGTTGAGCTTCTTGGCTGGGAGTAAGGGTTTCGGCAAAGGAGAAGAAGACGGGTGTGGCTCGAAGAGTCTGTCGGAGGTTTTTGCGCATAAGCAACCCCTGGACTTGGAAGCTCCATTTCTCGAAATCGCCATCTCCGGTCAAAAGCTTGATCTTCTTCCCTTGAGACATGTTGGCCTCGCCTTGAGACATGTTGGTCTCGGTTGTGGACTCCATGGTATTTTCTCTCTGTTGATCTTGACTTTAAAGGGCAACGAGGCTCATAACCTGTCGGACTGAGTAACCTTTAGTTCAAGTCTATAGACGAAGACACCGGCACGAAGCAGTTAAGAGTAGCATACCTGAGTAACCTTTAGTTCAAGTCTATAGACGAAGACACCGGCACGAAGCAGTTAAGAGTACAAAGAAGAAGAGTAATATGGAATAAGAAATTCGTTGTAATGGTTTTCTATAAGTCCGCGTAACTCCGTGCGTGGCGCACTCCTTCTGACACATTTGTGCCGGTGAATCCATCCACCCCGCTGGTGTGAACAGAAATGACCGAGATAATTCGCACATGCCTATGTCGAAAATAGAACAAGTAGCAGGGAAAACCCAGTGGGAAAACCTTATGCCGTTGGCAAGTGCTTGATGAGAAAGAGAGTCGATATCCTGTGAGGTGTGATCAGTCAAATATACAGGGATCGAGAAAAAAATTCGAAGTAGGGAGATGGGATGTTGAGATAATACAGCTCACTCGGCGACGTCGTCCGATAACTCAACCCATTGGGCATCATCATCTTCCAGAACCACCAAGTCATCCCACATTTCCACCATCAACATGTCCAACAACAGTTCATTGTCTCCCATAAACTCCTCCCATGCTGCCCGCCATCCTGTATAATTTTCAGCTTCGTCTTTGCTAACCCACTTTCCTTTAACCCCTTCCCCGGCAAGTCGTACTCGAACCTTCTCGACGGGGGGATGCGGTGGGCGGGGCTTGAGGGTCTTTTCTTCAAGGACTTGAATTATATGAGGTGGGGCCGGGGCAGGAGGGCGATCCATGACGCGCGGCAGGATGTCTGGATGATAAATATCGGATTCGTGATACGGCTTGAGTTTGGAGGCATGTCAGCGGGTGGTTTGCTGAGAAGACGTCAGCGGGATACTTATATCATAAAGAGATTGCTCCGGGAAGGCTGCCACAATAGTGAACGGGCCCACCCATCGCGGATAGAGCTTAGCGGATTTATGAGTCTTCGTCTTGAATTCGTGTCGAAAATCTGCAGTGTTCAGCGAGACCTTATCTCCAACCTTGTATACCGGCTCTAATCGGCGATGTTTGTTTGCTTGAACCATCTGCTGATGCTTGGAGATAAACAAGTTGTCCCGGGCTTCACCTTCTCGTAACTCCATAACGCGAGCGGCGAGAGCCCATTCTTCTTTTGTCGGGTGGAAGTTGGGATAATCCGAGTTTGGCGCCGCGAGCGTAGGGGGCGTGAGGGCAAGACGCTTGCCAAATACTACTTCCGAGGGTGAGTACTGTAAGGATCAAGACCCGCGAGTAGCGACGCGTGACTTGAGGACGAAGAGATAGCGCCAGGCGATAAGCCAAAGAGAGACGGACGATAGATGAAGAGGACTCCTCGAGGGTATTGCCTGTGAGTACCGCTGTCGTTGGAGTATTGGTTGTCGAAGGGGGGGTTGGCTACTTTGGCAGAGTTCTACTAGAGTAGGCGAGAGTAGAAGTCTGGTAAAGAGATTTAGAGGTTTAAGAAAATTAACATCGATGGGAGACTTCGAGAGAGCTACAAAGGGGTCCTTTTATATCTTTTCCGTCCATCGATGTTTTCCAATCCTTCCCTGGATTATTTCTGCTTGCTGAATCAGCCTCCACTCGCATATTTGGGATAGTGGAGCTGATTCCGAATAAAGATTCCGAATAAGGAAGAATAATACGGTATTCTAGCTACGATGTGACGAGATGTCTATAAATGTGAATAAAGCGCGTCGGCGTTTGATCTATTGTATGATAAAAGCGGCTAGGCATGTGATAAAAGCGGCTATGTATCCGAATAATGTCCTAGCATGTGATAAGGGGGCAGGATCGTGTGACAAGGCATCATGAGATGTGCAAAGCGGCACGTTGAGTGATGCCGTTGGCGCGCAGCGAGCGTTGAGTCGCGGGGCGGGCACCTCCGCTTGGCTAGTTGTTACGTAAACAGACTGCCTGACGGGCGGAAGGTGGTCTGGATCGTGACATACGCCCCTCCGTAAGGCGTGAAGCTCCTGCGAGCGCTATGCTGCGAGGCCTAGGGGCGGAGGGCTGGGTGATTGCGCGTAATGCCGCGGAGATAGATGGTGTTGGTCGTGGGGGCCGTGGAGGCCGCGGAGATAAAGGCAAGGGAATGGGAGGGGATGGTGCGGCGATGGCCGGGCGGAGAACAGACCGGGCGCCGGGGGCCGGGTGCTGGCCAACGAGTAGGATCTCGGAGGGAATTATGGGGGGGGAAGGTTAAACAGGAGAGGTATCCTGAGAAGGGCCCGGTATTTGCGGGGCGCCAGCATTGCTGGATGGGGCAAAAAGAATGGACATCGGGAGTCGGGCTCGGAGAAAAAGACGTTCGCGAGCCGTTTCGGGTCCCGGAAAAATGGTGATGTGGAGGTGGCGGCGCGGTGCGCTCGCTTGGATGGGCAAGTCCCGTGTGCTGTTGCAGGGTCATGTCTTGCCTGTTTCTTTGCTTCGCTATTGTTCTCCGCCAGGTATGTGGCTGAGAGGAGAAGGGGAACCGCGTGGGCTCGCTACTTTGTGGCGTTTGTGCTTATGCCGCAGGTTCGTGCAAAACCCGTCGGAAAAGGGGTCGTAAAAAGGTATAAAACCCGCAAGTTTTTTTTTTTTTTTTTTTTGGTGGGGATGAGATGCAGTAGACAGCAAGCACCGAGCAATAGCCCAGCACAGGATGACGACGCAGATCTCCCAAGAGTATTTCGCCTATCCGCCACGTACCCCATCGCCTTTCGCGGGCGGTGACGCCAAGCTCGGGGCGATCGACGAGTGGGAGCAGGGGATGTTGCGGGAGGTGTTGAGGGCAACGAGGGCTCATCAAAAGGTTCGAGTGGTAGGTACCTGGCTTGTGTCGCAAGGGGTAGTGTTGATGAGGGGAAAATAGGTGACTTGGACACCCCTTGGCAGCCCCGGAAACCCTATTGTGGTGGGGGACAGCGAGGAAGAGGACGACGAGATGGTATGTCCGTTTTGATTTTTGTGCAGCATTATGCTGACTTGGAGATAGGTGGGTGCCAACGAGGCCTCGTTGGGGCCCGATGACCATGTCAAGGGCGAGAGGGAGGGGACCGGCGAGGAAGACGAGGTGGTGCCGGGGACGGAGGCGCGCGTCGACGAGGAGGAAGAGGAGGAGGAGAGAGAGGCGCTCGAGAGGTGGCACAACGTAGGTGGTACTTCGGCTGGGGTGAAGCGACAATACTGAACTTGTCTCATAGGCCCGGGAGAAGATGCTTCGCAGCTTGGTTTCTCGAAATGGTGCCCTTCGAGAGGGTGACCGGGCTTGCTGCGAGTGCGCCTTGGAGGTGAGTCCCCGTAGTGGAAAGGGACACGTGCTCACACCCAGGGTAGGGTGCACAGTGTGTGTGGATTCCGGGGACAGAGGCGTGCTGGGAGTGTATGAGGATGGGGGAGGGCTGCTCGTTGGAGTCCGCCGTTGAGGAGCGTCGCGAGGTTTTCCACGCGATTAATCTCCTGATGAAGATGACGGGAGTCGAGCAGGACACTCGTGATTGGATCTATTTGGCGCTTGAAGCGACGATCCCGTAGGGTTTGTCCACTTTGGGATCTTTTAGGTCGAGATGAATAATTGTGTGTTCGCAAAGGCGAAGGCTGAACAAAGGAACTGTGAAAAGTCCTCGAGAAATGAGGGGGGTCTAAGGACAAGAAGTAGGTCGTTCAATTCTTAAAAAGGGTAGTTTAACGTCATTCCGGACTATAATATACTAAATGGGTAACTAATTCTTTCTCTGAGAAGTACGCTTTGGTACTGATAATGTAGGACGTTGTGTCCGCTTTGATTTCACGGCCTCTTTGGGCGGCGTGGGTTTGTTTGGGAATCGATTATGGAATTCTTTCACCAGGTTGGGTGAGTGTTTCGCATGCTCGAGGGGTTCCCAGGAGTTGTGGTCAGGCCCATAGCCTTTCCATCTAAACAGGTATTGGAACTTCCCGCGATATACGCGAGAGTCGAGGACTTCTTCGACTTCGTACTCCTCGTAATCGTCGATGATTTCGGTAGGAGGTGGTGGTTGAGTACGGCCGGGAATGGTGTTGGGCTTGTGTGGTTCTAACAAGCTGACATGGAATACAGGGTGAATGTTCATATCCTGCCGAAGCTTAAGCTCGTACGCCAATGGCGAGAGCTTCTTGATGATCTCGAACGGACCCTTGTAATGGTCGTCGAATTTGGCAGTAGGTCTCATACTGCGTATGTTCTTTGCGTTAAGCCAGACTTTCTGACCAACGGTATAGCTAGGCGGTTCTTGCCTTCGTTGATTTGCATATCGCTCAGACGTCTCTTGAGCGAGTTTGATGTTGTCTCGTAAGAACTGGAACAGTTCAGACAACTCGGCAACGAAGCGGGAAGACGCCGGATTCTCGTCTTCGAGTTCTTTCGAAAGGACGAAGTCGCTGTTGGGGTGGTATCCCTTATTCGCAAAGAAAGGGGAGACACCAGTGGTTGCGGAGGACGCGTTGTTGTATGCGAACTCGGCCATAGGGAGCCATTCGCTCCAGTCAGACTGCTGATGGTCTGTAAATAGTCGTAGGTGCTGTTCAACGATTTGGTTGATACGCTCAGTCTGACCATCGGATTCAGGATGGTATGCAGTACTGAAATTGAGTTGGATATGGAGGTTCTTCGCGAGAGCCTTCCAAAACTTGGAGGTGAACTCAGAGCCACGATCACTGATGATACTTGTGGGGAGTCCATGATAACGCCAGACGTTCGACACGTAGTGGCGAGCGACATCCTCGGCGGTAGCTTTCGTCGACGAGGGGATAAAGATAGCTTGTTTGGTGAGTCGATCGACTACAACCAGGACAGCGTCGTGCCCATTGGAGGGTGGAAGTTGATCGATGAAGTCCATGGAGATGGAAGTCCATGGGTGTGGAGGAATAGGAAGGGATTGTAGGTAGCCATAAGGCTTGTGTCTTTTCGTCTTCGTTCGTTGACACATATCACAGGTATCAACGAACTCGTTGACGTAGACCTTCATCTTGGGCCACCAAAAATCCTTTGCAAGCAACTGTAACGTCTTGCGACGTCCAAGATGACCGGCAGAAGGGAGATCATGGCGAAGTTGAGTGACCTGTAGTCGTAACGGGCCTGGAGGTACGTATGTGCGATGCCCATGATAAAGAATGCCTTCTGACGTTCTTTCGAGTGGTTCTTTGACTTCGACAGTCTTGGCGAAGTCGTCATTGCGTTGTGCTTCGTGTATATGATCTAATAGATCGACACGGATAGAGGACTTGTATGTCCCAAGAGCGGCGAAGTGATGCTCTTTGAGTAGTTGCTGAAAATTGTGGGGGTTGGAGTCGGTTTGTAGACTCGAACCGCTGATGGTAGGATGATAATCCGACCGCCTCGTTAAGGAATCAGGCTTGCCGCCTTGTTTTCCTGGGCGATACTGGATTTTGAAGTCGAAATCCGACAAGAAGACAAGCCAGCGTGCTTGTCGTCTGTTAAGTTGCTTGTGAGTCATAAAGTACTCGAGGCTTTGATGATCGGTAAAGATGCTGAGGGTGCTGGGTAGTCCTTCGAGGTAGTGTCTCCACTCTCGCATGGACTCGATGATTGCCAGCATTTCTTTGTCATGGATCTCATAATTGAGCTCGGCAGGTGACATCTTCCTTGAGAAGAAAGCCACTGGGAAGAGAGTCCCGTCGTGGTCCTGCGATAGGATACCGGCGATGGCATAATCAGACGCATCTGTTTCTAAGATGGTCGGCTTGGAGTGATCGAAATGGCGAAGCATGATGGGGGAGTTGAATGAGGCCTTCAGTGCTTCGAAGGCTGTTTGTGCTTTCTCCGTCCATTCAAACTTCTGGCCAATCTTGGTCAACGCTGTCAAAGGTGAGTACAAGCGTGAATAGGCTTTGATAAATCGGCGATAGAAATTCGAGAAGCCGATAAATACTCGTACATCGTGTACGTTCTTTGGGACAGGCCAGTTCAACACTGACTCTATCTTCTTTTCGTCCATGGAGATACCGTCAGGGCTGACGACAAAGCCTAGGAACTCTACACTTTTGGTGTGGAATTCGCACTTCTCAGCTTTGGCATATAATCCGACTTCTCGTAATCTCTGCAAGACTCGTCGAACATGATCGCGGTGTTCCTCCTCGCTTTCGGAGTAGATGAGGATATCGTCGAGATAGATGACAATGAAGCGATCTAACATATCCTTGAAGTTGTCGTGCATCAAGAATTGGAAAGATGCGGGGGCATTGGTGAGTCCGAAAGGCATCACCCAATATTCGTAGTGCCCATAGCGTGTTCGGAAGGCTGTCTTCCATTCGTTGCCTTCGGCAATGCGAAGGAGATTGTACGCCCCTCGTAGATCGACCTTGGTGAACACCTTGGCTTGTTTGAGACGATCTAAGAGTTCGTTGATAAGGGGTAGGGGATAACGATTCTTTATCGTTATGGCGTTCAACTTTTGGTAGTCAACGCAGAGACGGAGGGAGCCGTCTTTCTTCTTCACAAAAAGGATGGGGGAGGCGGCTGGCGACTCCGAAGGTCGGATGAAACCTTTCTCCAGGTTCTCATCCAGGTATTCTCGAAGAGCCTTGAGCTCAACTTCCGAGAGCTGATAAATTGGCCCATAGGAGGGAGTCGTATTCTCCTCGAGTGGGATGTGGTGATCATAGACTCGGTGAGGAGGGAGTTTGTCGGCGTTCTTCTTGCTGAAAACGTCAAGGAAATCATGGTATTCTTTGGGTACCATTGTTTTGTTGGTAGGTTCCTCTGATGACGAGAGAGTAACTCCTGCTAACTTGTGTGTAGCAGAGTTGGATGAAGTCAAGGCTCCGGCAAAGGCAATGCTGTCTTCTTTGCTCAGGAGACGATCGAAGTTTTGAGCCCCAAGAATGTCGATGTGAGGCTTCTTCCCTACTTCTTCCTCTTCTTCCATTTCTCCTTCTATGTTTCCTTCTTCTTCTTCTTCTTCTTCTTCTTCTTCTTCTTCTTCTTTGGTATCCATGTTTGCGCTAACGTTCATTGCAGCCCAATCGATAGATGGGTTTTGCGACCGTAGCCATGGTAGGCCAAGGATGATAGGGTCAAGGGCAAGGGTGGTAACATAGAGGGTTACGTTGGAGGATATCGGGATAGTGGGAAGTTCAAGATGGAGTGAGACCGTGTGAGTCACTTGGCCTCCTTGGGAGTATTGCCCGTCTAAAAGCTCGAGGCTAATGGGCTTTTGGAGTGGTGTGGTTGGTAGTTGGTGTTTTACAACAAATTTCGAATCGATAAGATCAAGAGTCGCGCCGCAATCTATTATGGCGCTAGTATTGGAAGATGGTGCTTCTGGGCGTTTAATCACAGCTTTCACTGTGAGTAACTGGATTTGGTTGTTTTGGGTATGTTTTTGGTTTTTCTTGGAATTCGAAGCACAGAAATGCCCATATAGGAGATCGCTCAGCCCTGGGACTTTGAGAGGTTGAGCGTCTAGCAGTTTTTCGAGTTGGGCTCGGCAAAGCGGACCATGTTTCCGCGAGCCTTGCCCTTCGACTGGGGACAGTCGGCAATCTGGTGATTTTTGTCGCCGCAGTAGAGGCAGAGCTTCTCGTCTTGCCTTCTCTTGTACTCGTCGGGGGGAATGCGCCCGGATCGAGTCAAGTTAACTTGTTTGGGTGCATCTGACTCAAACCTGGTCTTGCTTCTTCCCTCCCCATTGTTGTTGTTGGATGAGGAAGAGCGGTTGTTGTTGCGAGATGTGTTGGAGCTGAAGCGAGAGGTATTAGAACGCTCATTATGATTGTTGTTATCATAAGAGTCGGTGCGTTCGTTTCTCTCGATGCGCTGCTCATACAGCATGTCGTCAACACGAACTGTGGCTGTGATAAGCCCTTCGAGATCCTCGGGTCTTCCCGTGCGGATAATCTCTTCCTTGATCTCGGATTTCAAGCCCCGGAAAAAGGTGGCAACAGCTGCGCTGTTGTCCCACTCAAGAATGGCTTGGTACTTGCGGAAATCGGCAATGTATCGAGCCGCAGAGGTACGTTGCTTCAGATTATTCATCTTCAGCTCCGCCATCTTCTTGTCGTTGGGGTCCCCATAGACTTGTTTGAGGGCTTCGACAAATTTGTCAAAGTCAGAGCACCATTCGGGTTTCTTGTCGACCGCCAATCGGGCGTAGGGCTGATACCATGCGAAAGCATCGTCCCGGAGGTAGGTGCAAGCGTACCCGACCTTGGTGACCTCGTCTGGGAAACGTGATGGTTGGAGGGTGAACACCATGGACAACTGGGTGATGAAGGTGTTGAGTTGGTAACGCTTGCCGGTGAAGAATTCGGGCGAAGCGACTTTGGGTTCATGGACCCGGAAACTGTGGTTGGAGGTAGAAGACTCCACACCGGGGGTGGCTGATTGCCTTTGTTGACGGAGCTCGTCGTTCTGACGTTGGAGCCCATCAACGATTTCTCTCAGCCTAACGCTAGTCCCAGTAAGGGCGCTCTTTAGGTCATCATTCTCCCTCCTCAACACCTCGATGGACGCTTCTTGTTCCGTGTTTTGGTTGGTAATGGAGGTGATAGTTTCGGTGAGAGAGGTGTTGCCAGTCTCGAGTGACTCTACCGCAGTGGAAAGGGTCTCGTTGGCCGTGACCAGTTGGTCAACACGGGTAACAAGGGCATCCCTTTCAACTAGGAAAGCGTTGAATCGTTCTTCGAGTTGGGAGGCGGAAACCATATTGGGATATGGGTAGGTCTCTGGTTGGCGTGGTTGATCGATGTTAATTTTATGTAAGGATCAAGACCCGCAAGTAGCGACGCGTGACTTGAGGACGAAGAGATAGCGCCAGGCGATAAGCCAAAGAGAGACGGACGATAGATGAAGAGGACTCCTCGAGGGTATTGCCTGTGAGTACCGCTGTCGTTGGAGTATTGGTTGTCGAAGGGGGGGTTGGCTACTTTGGCAGAGTTCTACTAGAGTAGGCGAGAGTAGAAGTCTGGTAAAGAGATTTAGAGGTTTAAGAAAATTAACATCGATGGGAGACTTCGAGAGAGCTACAAAGGGGTCCTTTTATATCTTTTCCGTCCATCGATGTTTTCCAATCCTTCCCTGGATTATTTCTGCTTGCTGAATCAGCCTCCGCTCGCATATTTGGGATAGTGGAGCTGATTCCGAATAAAGATTCCGAATAAGGAAGAATAATACGGTATTCTAGCTACGATGTGACGAGATGTCTATAAATGTGAATAAAGCGCGTCGGCGTTTGATCTATTGTATGATAAAAGCGGCTAGGCATGTGATAAAAGCGGCTATGTATCCGAATAATGTCCTAGCATGTGATAAGGGGGCAGGATCGTGTGACAAGGCATCATGAGATGTGCAAAGCGGCACGTTGAGTGATGCCGTTGGCGCGCCGCGAGCGTTGAGTCGCGGGGCGGGCACCTCCGCTTGGCTAGTTGTTACGTAAACAGACTGCCTGACGGGCGGAAGGTGGTCTGGATCGTGACAAGTACTTTGTAGAGCGACGTACCGCATTGTTCATCGCATACGCGACACGTTGAAGTCGGTCGCTCCAATTTCGCCCTTGATCGTCCGTCCACGCCCTCAGCATCTGGGTCACCGTCTTATTGGAGCGTTCTGAGATGCCGTCGGTCTGTGGATGGTACGCTGTGGACATGGTCAGCTTAGTTCCCATCAACTCACTAAGTCGGCGCCAATAGGCAGCCGTGAACAGCTTGTCGCGATCTGATACGATAGTCGTCGGGGCCCCAAACTTGGAAACCCAGTTGTCAAAAAATAATTGGGCAAAGGCGGTCGAAGTGAGAGTCGTGACGGATGGAATCAACACAACCCATCCGGTGAGTCGGTCGGTAATGACGATAAGGAAATCGAGGCCGTGGGATTCTGGCATGGGGCCGACAAAGTCGATGCCGATGTCGGAGAACTTGTTGGGTGGGACAGGGAGGGGGTGTAGCAACCCAGGCGTTTTTGTAAGGACCGAGCGTCGGTCCTTCACTGTATCGGTCGAATCGGTCGATGTGTTCGCGTCGAGGAGAAGTAAACAAGACCCCTTTGCATAAACTGGACAATGTCCGTCAATATCTAGACTCAAGAGACCAATGAAGACGAAGCGGACAAGGGACAGAGAAGAAGCCAAAGGTGGAGAAGAAGAATGGAATGAAGAAAGACGAAGGAAGGGCAAGGCTCACCTGGACAATGTCCGTCAATATCTAGACTCAAGAGACCAATGAAGACGAAGCGGACACTGGCCAGGAATCAGTCATGGAAAGACACAGAAAGAGAGAGCGATACGCACAGGGACAGAGAAGAAGGCAAAGGTGGAGAAGAAGAATGGATGAAGATCCAGCATCTTTCCACGCGCCTGTTTTCTCTGCCCTGCAGCCGCACAACGAAACACACAAGTCAAACACCGAAAGGCCGAAGGTGGCATGACGCGGGGACGGAACGGATCGGGACAGGAGAGATCGGGACAGGAGAGATCGGGACACCGAAACGCGGATGGAAATGGTTAAGTCGCGAGAGGCGGCGATCGCCGAAACGCGACTCGAAATGGCTAAGTCGTGAGAAGCAGCCCACTGCTTACACCCTCCCCCACCTGGTGCAAGACCCGGGGGGAGTAGTAGCAGCGAAAAGGGGAAACAGACGGGAACAGGGAACCAGGGAGAAAGGAAAAGGAGAGAAAAAAAAAAACAAACCTGAACTCGAACAAAAGGAGAAAAAAATCGAAATGAAAAAGGAGAGAGACGAAAAGAAAAACCACGGCAAAGCGCTATCCGACTGGGGTACCTATGTAGAGCGGTAGCTGGCAATGGCCTAAGTTCATTTGTGACGGTGAATCCATCCACCCCGCTGGTGTGAACAGAAATGACCGAGATAATTCGCACATGCCTATGTCGAGAATAGAACAAGTAACAGGGAAAACCCAGTGGGAAAACCTTATGCCGTTGGCGAGTACTTGATGAGAAAGAGAGTCGATATCCTGTGAGGTGTGATCAGTCAAATATACAGTGGTCCAGAAAAAAAATTCGAAGTAGGGAGATGGGATGTTGAAATAATACAGCTCACTCGGCGACGTCGTCCAATAACTCAAATCCGTCTGCTATAGTCACCATTAGCGCATCCAGATGTAACTCATCTTCTCCCATAAATTCCTCCCAAGCCTCCCTACAACCCGTGTACGTTTCGGCCTCGTCGAAACTAATCCATTTTGCCTTCACCCCCGCTCCTGCAAGGCGAATCTTCACCTGTCGAACCGGAGGATGAGGGGGACGAGGCCGATGGGTTTTCTCATCAAGTATCTGGATGACACGAGGAGGTTCTGAGGCTGGAGGGCGTTCCAATATGCGAGGAGCCGAATCTTGGTGATATGCGTCGGATTCTTTGTAAGGCTTGAGTTTTGACGCATGTCGTCGAGCAGTTTCCTGAGGTGTAGTCAGCGGTATATCTAGTTCGTAGAGAGACTGCTCAGGGAAGGCCTTGACTACTGTGAAGGGTCCCTCCCATCTTGGCATCAACTTAGCGGATCTGTGGGTCGACGTCTTATATTGATGGCGAAAATCGGCTGTGTCAATGGAGACTTTATCGCCCACAGCATAGACGGGCTCTGGTCGTCGATGTCGATTGGCCTGAACAGCCTGCTGATATTTGGATATGAGCAGCTTGTCTTTTGCCTCACCTTCTTCCAAATCCATCCGGCGCGCGGCCATTTCCCATTCTTCTTTCGTTGGCTGGAACGCGTCGGCAGCAGGGAGGTTGTCGTGGGCCAGTATAGGCGGGGCAAGGGTGGGACATTTGCCAAAGACTAATTCTGAGGGGGCAAAATTAGTGGAGCGACGTACAGCATTGTTCATCGCGAAAGCGACTCGTTGGAGATGATTGCTCCAATTCCTGCCTTGATCGTCCGTCCATGCCCGTAGCGCCTGCGTAACCGTCTTGTTGGAACGCTCTGAAATGCCGTCGGTTTGGGGGTGATATGCTGTAGACATCTTCAGCTTTGTTCCCAACAACTCGTTCAAACGCTTCCACACCCCAGCCGTGAATAACTTGTCACGGTCTGAGATGATGGATGTGGGAAGTCCAAACTTAGACACCCAGTTGTCGTAGTATAGTTGAGCAAAGGCCGACGAGGTGATGGTGGTGACAGACGGGATCAAGGCGACCCAGCCGGTTAGTCGATCGGTGATAACAATCAAATAGTTGAAGCCGCGCGATTCAGGTAGAGGGCCAACAAAGTCGATGCCAATGGCGGAGAACTTGGTGGCTGGTATTGACAGAGGGTGTAAGAGGCCTGGTGTTTTCTGGGTAGTCGATTTGGAAATTTGACAGGCAGGACAAGTGCCGACAAATTCCCTAACATCAGCGTCCATTCCTTTCCAAAAGTACTTACGCCGTAATAGTTCTAGAGTCTTGTCGACTCCGAAATGTCCCATCGCTGAATGGCATTCTTCCAAACAGGTCTCCTTCAACGTCTCGGCCTCTGGAACACACAGACGATCCCCTAACATCCAAACGTCCACCTTCTCTCCTTGTCCCTGCACTTCCACGCGCTTGACCCCCGGGGGGCAAACACCTTCTTCTGACCACGTCCCCATGATGTCGTCCCCTGCATAACCCTCGCTAACCTTGTCTAGAAACGCCTCGTTGGTACCAATAGTCAAGACTGACTTGATGTCGAGAAGCGAGATGGAGGCAAGGGGTGGGTGGGGGAGTTGTAGTCGTTGAGAACCTCGGACCATCGCTTCTGGCGATCAGACAGCGAGGGCTGTGTAAAAAAATGTCGGAGGGTGGCGTGGTCGGTCATGATGTTGACGGGGATGCCCAAAAGGAGTGGGCGCCATTCTTTGAGGGCTTCGACGATGGCGAGCATCTCCTTGTCGTGTACTGGGTAGCGTGTCTCGGCGGGGATGAGAGAGCGAGAGAAGTAGGCGATGGGAGCGACGGCGTCGGGAAGATTTCCCGCACCAAGCCATGCGCCAATGCCTGTGTTGCTAGCGTCTGTATAAAGATAAACCTGTTGCTCACCACGCTTCACGGCATCATAGTCGAGGGGGACGAGCCCCGTGATCTGGGCAAGAAGGCTCTTGCACTCCTCAAACGCCTGGTCCGCCGCCGTCGACCAATCCCAGCTCCAACACAATCCCTCCGCGTCGACCTTTTCTCCCTTTTCTTTCTTCTTCATGTAGGCGGTATACGCCTTCTCGGCAGTCTTGTTGGGTGGGATGAGGGCGGTGAGGACAGATAGAGGGGCGGCGAGATGTGGGATGAATTTTCTGACGTAGTTGAGAAGGCCGATGAAAGAGCGAAGCTGTTTGACGGTGGTGGGGGCAGGCCACTGCATGAGGGTTTCAATCTTCTTGGGGTCGGGGCCGATGTGGTTCTCTGAGATAACGTGGCCAAGGAAAGGGGCTTCATCGAGGAAAAATTTGGACTTGGACGGGGAACAGACGAAACCAGCTTTCTGCAACGCGGAAAGCACTTGGCGGACGCGAGTTTCAAGTGACGTGTCATTATCCGCCCAGATGATGATGTCGTCGACGTATGCTTCGCAGCACTCGCTGAGTAGACCACGCAGAGCCTCGTTCAGCCGTCGTTGTTGAGTAGCAGGCGAATTGCATGCACCCTGTGGCATGACGACCCATTCGTACAGGCCCCACGGGGTGGCGATCGCCGTCTTTTCGATATCGGGCTCGTTCATCAGAGTCTGGAAAAACGCGTCCGTCAAATCCAGTTTGGCGAATACCTTTCCACGCGCTGCTCTCTGCAAGATGTCCTCCACCGACGGCACTGGCGTGCTATCCTTCACCGTGACTGCATTCAGCCCCCGGTAATCGCACAAAAATCGAAACTTCCCATTTTCTTTCTGGATCAAAAACGCCGGGGCAGCCCACGGCGAGCTGGAGGTACGCAGACGTCCGGCATCCACATGCTTATCTATCTCAGCCTTGAAGGCACCGCGAAACGCAAGAGGGAGACGATAATAAGGGCGAGCCACCGGTTTGGTTTCGGGGAGGACATTGATGTGGTGACGTACTTGGGAAACAGACGCGGCGGGTTGGGGATAATGGGCAACGTCCGTCAGCTGGGGAGGGAGGATGTCGGCAAAGTCGTGGAGCAGCTTGGCGGTGAGTTCTTTTCGCTTGGTGACCATCTCTGACGCCAGCTCCAGTGACACTCCGCTGATACGCGTCGTGCCAGATCCCATCACTACATCTCCATCTTTCTCTCCTCGCCTCGTCGCCACACCTTCTCGCAGCATCACTTCCAGCCCAGACGCCCCAGCTGGTGTAAGCAGTGGACTGCTTTCCACGACTTGGTCGTTTCGAGTCGCGTTTCGGCGATCGCCGCCTCTCGCGACTTAACCATTCTCATCCGCGTTTCGTTCTGTCCCGATCTTTCCTGTCCCGATCTCTCCTGTCCCAATCTCTCCTGTCCCGATCTCTCCTGTCCCGATCCGTCCCGTTCCCGCGTCATGCCACCTTCGGCCTTTCGGTGTTTGACTTGTGTGTTTCGTTGTGCGGCTGTCCAGGGCAGAGAAAGCAGGCGCGTGGAAAGATGATGGATCTTCATCCATTCTTCTTCTCCATCTTTGCCTTCTTCTCTGTCCCTGTGCGTATCGTTCTCTTGTTCTGTGTCCTTCATGACTGATTCCTGGCCAGCGTCCTCTTCGTCTTCTTTGGTTCTTTGAGCATAGATATTGACGGACTCTGTCCAGGTGAGCCTTGCCCTTATTTCGTCTTCTTTCCATTCTTCTTCTCCATCTTTGCCTTCTTCTCTGTCCCTCGTCCTCTTCGTCTTCTTTGGTTCTTTGAGCATAGATATTGACGGACTCTGTCCAGTTACATGCACATTGGGGTTTTGTTCGCTTCTCGTTGCCCTCGCGCCCAAACTCCAAGCCACCGCCTAGTGTAGCACGCCAAGACTGGCCCCTGCTTTCACTTTTTTTCGAACCTCTACCAACCCCCAGACACCCAGACACCCCAGACACCCCGACACCCCAGACACCCCGACACCCAGACACCCAGACACAACATGTCGTCTCCTACGCACGACGCTCATGGTCGACGCATTCGTGACTATATGGGCAGGGCATTGCCTCAACTCGAACCCCCGAAGTTAGCCGATCTGGCCGACCTCCCCGACAACGGGAAGCCCGTAACGGGGGACCCTACAGACGACACGACCGGGAAGCCCGCTGAGGGGGACCCAACCAACGACAAGAATACCACCGACGGTCCCACGCTGGAGGCTGCTTCGGTAGAGAAAGGAAGTATGGAGACGCTTGAGGTGGCGAAGAAAGAGGAGAACGAGAAGGGAGAGACGGAGAGCAGTAAGGGGAGTTCTGAAGGATTTTCTGAGTGCATCTCGGACAAGGTCACCCCTCTCGGCGGCAACAGTCGCGCCCGCGGCCGTGAAGACACCCCTGCGCCACCTGGTTTTACTACTGCCGCACACCTACCTCGCGACGACTACCTCCGCGATTTATTGACCCAGCTCGTTGCAGGACAGCGGGCTGTCAACGACCGCCTCGACCGCGTCGAGGTTTCGCCCCGCGAGCATACGTCGCCTCCCCCCGCCTCCCACTATCGACCGGACAAACTGTCTTGCCCGACCCTCTCCACCCACTCTACCGACCCCTTCGTTATCCAGCGCCACTTGACAGCTCTACGTCTCCACCTCGACGACAGCTTTATGTTCTGGAAGCCTACCGATGCAGACCGATGGGCCGTCAGCCAGTGCAACACGTCCATTCGGGGCGTGGGGAAGTGGTCCCTGTGGGTGGATACGGACGGCGTGAACGCGTCGACGTTTGAGGGATGGGCGAAAGCCTTCAAGGCCCATGTCCTTGATCGTGGATGGGAGTCAAACCTCCGCATTCGTTTCCGTGGCTTAAAATGCCTTTACTCCTCCCCGAGCGGAGTACAGACCTACGCGAAGCTACTCCTGGACTACCAAACGATCCTCCGTGACACTCGCGACCCCCTGACCGACTCGGAGGTCAAGCACCAGTTTCTCCATGGCCTCCAAGGCGACGACGCCCCCGTGGGAAACAAGGTCAGAAGGTACCTGGATAAAGCGGAGCTCGGTGTCGAGGATGTTACGTTGGCTAAGCTGGTCTCACAAGCGTCGGACGAGATGGCATCATGGGTCGAAGATCGTGCGGCCATGCAGAGTTACATGCGGGCAAGTCAACCCGCTGTCTCGGTGCGAACCTTTACCCCCAGCCCCATGCGCCCTTCCGCCCCTATCGCCAACGGTAGTCCCAGCAGTGCCCCTCTCACCGCCGAACAAGCTGCTTGGCTCAATCCCGACATCAGCCTGCCCCCTGGTGAAGGTGGTGTGCGAGCTCGAACCTTTCTCCAGCGCCGAGCGGCGTGTTTCGGCTGTCGCCAATACGGACACGTCCGAGCTGCCTGCCCGACCCATCCTTCCCGACCCCGCATCGCCGCCATCGGTCCTCCTTCCCCTGCTCCTGATTTGGTTTCGTTGGCGGGCCCTGCTCTGCAGGCTCCTGCTCGCGGACAAGAAGACGCCGACCCTGGTGTCAAGTCTTCTGGGTCAGTACCTCTCCTCATTGTCAATGCGCGTGTCCAGGCTGATGGGCTTTCCTATCAGGCTTTAATGGACACGGGCGCGGCGGTGAACGTCATCGACAAGGAGCTGGTTAGAGAATTGGGAATAGAGACTACGAGGATGTTGCCGGTAGTGACAAAAATGGCCGATGAATCGTTTGGACCCCGAATTTCAGAGAAAGTCTTCATAGACATCCACGTTGGTGCTACCGTCTACCCCGCTTCCCCATTTGTCGTCATGCCCTTGGGTCCATCTAACCGCTTGATCCTCGGTCTACCCTTCCACATTCAACATGCCTTGTTCGTTGGAGCTCGTGGCTTCGACCAAATATTGAGAGAAGGCGATGGGGAAAGATTTCTGCCAGGAAAAGACTATACGCGTATTAGTGAAGTGTCCTTGGAATTGGCTTCAGAGCTTGTTGCCAAACGCACAGCACTCACTGCTCAGATCCTCGCCGATTTTGCCGACATCCTCCCTCCTCAGTTGTCCGAGGTGTCGCAGTACCCGAAGCCAACCTCGCAGAATTCCCAAGTCCGACACCACATCAACGTGCTCCCGGACACAAAGCCAGTGGCTCGGCCGTATTTCCGAGTTCCCCTGGCATGGAGGGATGCGTTCAAAGAAGAGATCAGCAAACATGTCGACGCTGGTCGTTTGCGTACCTCGAGTTCCCCGTGGGCTGCCCCGGCATTCTTGATCCAGAAGGACAATGGCAAGTTCCGTTTCCTATGCGACTACCGTGGGTTGAACGCCGTCACCATCAAGGACAGCACCCCTGTGCCCTCGGTGGAGGACATCTTGCAGCGGGCGGCGCGTGGGAAAATTTTTGCGAAGTTGGATTTGACGGATGCGTTTTTTCAAACGTTGATGAATGAGCCAGATATCGAGAAGACGGCCATCGCGACGCCGTGGGGGCTGTATGAGTGGGTAGTGATGCCGCAGGGAGCTTGCAATTCGCCAGCGACGCAGCAGAGGAGATTGAATGAAGCGTTGCGTGGATTGCTGGGAGAATGCTGTGAGGCGTATGTCGATGACATCATAATTTGGGGAGACGACGAAACTGCGCTAGACGCGCGGATACGAGAGGTCCTCAATGCGCTGAAACGCGCTGGGTTTGTTTGCTCTCCATCCAAATCACAGTTCTTCATCGGCGAAGCTTCCTTCCTAGGGCATACGATCTCCGCCAACCACATAGGCCCCGACCCGAAAAAGATTGAGACCCTCATGAACTGGCCCGCGCCTACTACTGTCAAACAGCTCCGCTCGTTCCTTGGGCTTCTCAACTACGTCCGAAAATTTACTCCACACATCGCCGCCCCTCTCTCCGTCCTCACCCAAAACATCCCTCCCAACAAGGCAGCCGAGAAAGCATATGAAGCGTATAAGAAGCAGTTGGAGGCAGGAAAGGCAGTGGATGGGGTGGAGTTGCGCTGGAAATGGGATTGGACTGAGGCGGCGGAGAAAGCGTTTGCCGAGTGTAAGAGTCTCCTTGCTCAGATCACAGGACTGATCCCTCTCGACCACGACGCTGTCAAGCGCGGTGAACAAGAGATTTACCTTTACACCGACGCCAGCAACACTGGCATCGGGGCGTGGTTAGGCGCTGGGAAGCTCCCCGACGCTGTCGCCCCCGTCGCCTACTTCTCCCGATCCCTCAACGACGCCGAACGAAACTACCCTGTACACGACAAAGAAATGCTAGCCATCATCGAGGCGCTCGAAGAGTGGCGACCCCTCCTGCTCGGCGTCCCAGTCCACGTTATGACCGACCACGCCACCCTTCGCCATTTCTTCACCCAACCCAAACTCTCTGAACGACAGAAACGGTGGCTCCTTGTCCTCGCCGATTTCGACCTCGAAATCTTCTACATCCCTGGTGTTACAAATGACATTGCCGACGCCCTTTCCCGCATACCCCACCCCAAACTCTCGTCCCTCCGCCTCTCCTCTATTGGCTCTATCTTGGTGTTGGGTCCGAATGAAGAGTTGATGGATCGTATCAGTGAGGGGTACGCGGAGGATACGGTTATGCAGACTTGGCCTTTGGAAGGGTCTTGCCCGCCGGGTATCCGTCAGGTGGAAGTACAAGGGCGGTCTGGGAAGGTGGACGTATGGATGGAAGGGGATCGCTTGTGCATCCCCGATCTTCATGAGGTCAAGGAAGTTTGTTTGAAAGAGTGTCACGAGGCCATGGGGCATTTTGGTGTTGACAAGACGCTTGAATATCTTTGACGTAAGTACTTTTGGAAAGGAATGGCCGCTGACGTCGGAGAGTTTGTCCGCACCTGCCCTGCGTGTCAAACCTCCAAAGCTTCTACACAGAAAACGCCTGGGTTGCTCCACCCCCTCCCTGTCCCAGCCAACAAGTTCTCCGACATCGGCATCGACTTTGTCGGCCCCATGCCAGAATCCCACGGTCTCGATTTTCTTATCGTCATTACCGACCGACTCACCGGATGGGTTGTGTTGATTCCATCCGTCACGACTCTCACTTCGACCGCCTTTGCCCAATTATTTTTTGACAACTGGGTTTCCAAGTTTGGAGCCCCGACGACTATCGTATCAGATCGCGACAAGCTGTTCACGGCTGCCTATTGGCGCCGACTTAGTGAGTTGATGGGAACTAAGCTGACCATGTCCACAGCGTACCATCCACAGACCGACGGCATCTCAGAACGCTCCAACAAGACGGTGACCCAGATGCTGAGGGCGTGGACGGACGATCAAGGGCGAAATTGGAGCGACCGACTTCAACGTGTCGCGTATGCGATGAACAATGCGGTACGTCGCTCTACAAAGTACTCACCCTCGGAAGTAGTATTCGGCAAGCGTCTTACCCTCACGCCCCCTACGCTCGCGGCGCCAAACTCGGATTATCCCAACTTCCACCCGACAAAAGAAGAATGGGCTCTCGCCGCGCGCGTTATGGAGCTACGAGAAGGTGAGGCCCGGGACAACTTGTTTATCTCCAAGCATCAGCAGATGGTTCAAGCAAACAAACATCGCCGATTAGAGCCGGTATACAAGGTTGGAGATAAGGTCTCGCTGAACACTGCAGATTTTCGACACGAATTCAAGACGAAGACTCATAAATCCGCTAAGCTCTATCCGCGATGGGTGGGCCCGTTCACTATTGTGGCAGCCTTCCCGGAGCAATCTCTTTATGATATAAGTATCCCGCTGACGTCTTCTCAGCAAACCACCCGCCGACATGCCTCCAAACTCAAGCCGTATCACGAATCCGATATTTATCATCAAGACATCCTGCCGCGCGTCATGGATCGCCCTCCTGCCCCGGCCCCACCTCATATAATTCAAGTCCTTGAAGAAAAGACCCTCAAGCCCCGCCCACCGCATCCCCCCGTTGAGAAGGTTCGAGTACGACTTGCCGGGGAAGGGGTTAAAGGAAAGTGGGTTAGCAAAGACGAAGCTGAAAATTACTTCTAGGCCTTGATGCTATGCAGCACAGCGTTACTAGCTTCAATCTATTCGTTAGTCTAGTCACGGATGTTCACAGCTCTCTTGATAAGGCTTGATGCGATAGGTTGACTGATCAAGAGTCTTGCTGCGACGCGAGTAGCTAGTTTAGGTTATGCTGTGGGCTCGAGGTGATTGCTGTGGTGAATGAGCCCTTGCATCTAGTTTGATGCTACCGTTGCTAGTGCCGAGTATGTAGTGTGAGGGTAGGGGAAGCACGAGGCCAATCAGATGATATCCTGAGTGCTTAACAGTGTCGGCGCGAGTACGGTAAGTCGCGGTGGAGGCATGCGGTGGAGGCATCGCGGTGGAGGCATCGCGGCGGCGATGGCCGGTGCTTTGACGTAACTCTGCGGTCATGTCCGGTCATGTCCGTGACAGATATCCTGTGAGTGTGATCAGTCAAATATACAAGTCGAAGTAGGGAGATGGGATGTTGAGATAATACAGCTCACTCGGCGACGTCGTCCGATAAATCAACCCATTGGGCATCATCATTGTAAGCAGTGGGCTGCTTCTCACGACTTAGCCATTTCGAGTCGCGTTTCGGCGATCGCCGCCTCTCGCGACTTAACCATTTCCATCCGCGTTTCGGTGTCCCGATCTCTCTCCTGTCCCGATCTCTCCTGTCCCGATCTCTCCTGTCCCGATCCGTTCCGTCCCCGCGTCATGCCACCTTCGGCCTTTCGGTGTTTGACTTGTGTGTTTCGTTGTGCGGCTGCAGGGCAGAGAAAACAGGCGCGTGGAAAGATGCTGGATCTTCATCCATTCTTCTTCTCCACCTTTGCCTTCTTCTCTGTCCCTGTGCGTATCGCTCTCTCCTTCTGTGTCTTTCCATGACTGATTCCTGGCCAGTGTCCGCTTCGTCTTCATTGGTCTCTTGAGTCTAGATATTGACGGACATTGTCCAGGTGAGCCTTGCCCTTCTTTCGTCTTTCTTCATTCCATTCTTCTTCTCCACCTTTGCCTTCTTCTCTGTCCCTTGTCCGCTTCGTCTTCATTGGTCTCTTGAGTCTAGATATTGACGGACATTGTCCAGAGTTTATGCACAAGGGGTCTCGTTTGCTTCTCGACGCGAATACATCGACCGACTCGACCGATACAGTGAAGGACCGACGCCCGGTCCTTACAATCATCTTCCAGAACCACCAAGTCATCCCACATTTCCACCATCAACATGTCCAACAACAGTTCATCGTCACCCATAAACTCCTCCCATGCTGCCCGCCATCCTGTATAATTTTCAGCTTCGTCTTTGCTAACCCACTTTCCTTTAACCCCTTCCCCGGCAAGTCGTACTCGAACCTGCTCGACGGGGGGATGCGGTGGGCGGGGCTTGAGGGTCTTTTCTTCAAGGACTTGAATTATATGAGGTGGGGCCGGGGCAGGAGGGCGATCCATAACGCGCGGCAGGATGTCTTGATGATAAATATCGGATTCGTGATACGGCTTGAGTTTGGAGGCATGTCGGCGGGTGGTTTGCTGAGAAGACGTCAGCGGGATACTTATATCATAAAGAGATTGCTCCGGGAAGGCTGCCACAATAGTGAACGGGCCCACCCATCGCGGATAGAGCTTAGCGGATTTATGAGTCTTCGTCTTGAATTCGTGTTGAAAATCTGCAGTGTTCAGCGAGACCTTATCTCCAACCTTGTATACCGGCTCTAATCGGCGATGTTTGTTTGCTTGAACCATCTGCTGATGCTTGGAGATAAACAAGTTGTCCCGGGCCTCACCTTCTCGTAACTCCATAACGCGAGCGGCGAGAGCCCATTCTTCTTTTGTCGGGTGGAAGTTGGGATAATTCGACTTTGGCGCCGCGAGCGTAGGGGGCGTGAGGGTGAGACGCTTGCCAAATACTACTTCCGAGGGTGAGTACTTTGTAGAGCGACGTACCGCATTGTTCATCGCATACGCGACGCGTTGGAGTCGGTCGCTCCAATTTCGCCCTTGATCGTCCGTCCACGCCCTCAGCATCTGGGTCACCGTCTTGTTGGAGCGTTCTGAGATGCCGTCGGTCTGTGGATGGTACGCTGTGGACATGGTCAGCTTAGTTCCCATCAACTCACTAAGTCGGCGCCAATAGGCAGCCGTGAACAGCTTGTCGCGATCTGATACGATAGTCGTCGGGGCTCCAAACTTGGAAACCCAGTTGTCAAAAAATAATTGGGCAAAGGCGGTCGAAGTGAGAGTCGTGACGGATGGAATCAACACAACCCATCCGGTGAGTCGGTCGGTAATGACGATAAGGAAATCGAGACCGTGGGATTCTGGCATGGGGCCGACAAAGTCGATGCCGATGTCGGAGAACTTGTTGGGTGGGACTGGGAGGGGGTGTAGCAACCCAGGCGTTTTCTGTGTAGAAGCTTTGGAGGTTTGACACGCAGGGCAAGTGCGGACAAACTCTCCAACATCAGCGGCCATTCCTTTCCAAAAGTACTTACGTCGAAGATATTCAAGCGTCTTGTCAACACCAAAATGCCCCATGGCTGTAAGCAGTGGACTGCTTTCCACGACTTGGTCGTTTCGAGTCGCGTTTCGGCGATCGCCGCCTCTCGCGACTTAACCATTTTCATCCGCGTTTCGTTCTGTCCCGATCTTTCCTGTCCCGATCTCTCCTGTCCCGATCTCTCCTGTCCCGATCTCTCCTGTCCCGATCTCTCCTGTCCCGATCTCTCCTGTCCCGATCTCTCCCGTCCCCGCGTCATGCCACCTTCGGCCTTTCGGTGTTTGACTTGTGTGTTTCGTTGTGCGGCTGTCCAGGGCAGAGAAAGCAGGCGCGTGGAAAGATGATGGATCTTCATCCATTCTTCTTCTCCCATCTTTGCCTTCTTCTCTGTCCCTGTGCGTATCTGTAAGCAGTGGACTGCTTTCCACGACTTGGTCGTTTCGAGTCGCGTTTCGGCGATCGCCGCCTCTCGCGACTTAACCATTTCCATCCGCGTTTCGGTGTCCCGATCTCTCCTGTCCCGATCTCTCCTGTCCCGATCTCTCCTGTCCCGATCTCTCCTGTCCCGATCTCTCCTGTCCCGATCCGTCCCGTCCCCGCGTCATGCCACCTTCGGCCTTTCGGTGTTTGACTTGTGTGTTTCGTTGTGCGGCTGTCCAGGGCAGAGAAAGCAGGCGCGTGGAAAGATGCTGGATCTTCATCCATTCTTCTTTTCCACCTTTGCCTTCTTCTCTGTCCCTGTGCGTATCGTTCTCTCGTTCTGTGTCCTTCATGACTGATTCCTGGCCAGCGTCCCCTTCGTCTTCTTTGGTTCTTTGAGCATAGATATTGACGGACTCTGTCCAGGTGAGCTTTGCCCTTATCTCGTCTTTTCCATTCTTCTTTTCCACCTTTGCCTTCTTCTCTGTCCCTCGTCCCCTTCGTCTTCTTTGGTTCTTTGAGCATAGATATTGACGGACTCTGTCCAGTTACATGCACATTGGGGTTTTGTTCGCTTCTCGTCGCCCTCGCGCCCAACCTCCAAGCCACCGCCTAGTGTAGCACGCCAAGACTGGCCCCTGCTTTCACTTTTTTTCGAACCTCTACCAACCCCCAGACACCCAGACACCCCAGACACCCCGACACCCCAGACACCCCGACACCCAGACACCCAGACACAACATGTCGTCTCCTACGTACGACGCTCATGGTCGACGCATTCGTGACTATATGGGCAGGGCATTGCCTGAACTCGAAACCCCGAAGTTAGCCGATCTGGCCGACCTCCCCGACAACGGGAAGCCCGTAACGGGGGACCCTACAGACGACACGACCGGGAAGCCCGCTGAGGGGGACCCAACCAACGACAAGAATTCCACCGACGGTCCCACGCTGGAGACTGCTTCGGTAGAGAAAGGAAGTATGGAGACGCTTGAGGTGGCGAAGAAAGAGGAGAACGAGAAGGGAGAGACGGAGAGCAGTAAGGGGAGTTCTGAAGGATTTTCTGAGTGCATCTCGGACAAGGTCACCCCTCTCGGCGGCCACAGTCGCGCCCGCGGCCGCGAAGACACCCCTGCGCCACCTGGTTTTACTACTGCCGCACACCTACCTCGCGACGACTACCTCCGCGATTTATTGACCCAGCTCGTTGCAGGACAGCGGGCTGTCAACGACCGCCTCGACCGCGTCGAGGTTTCGCCCCGCGAGCATACGCCGCCTCCCCCCGCCTCCCACTATCGACCGGACAAACTGTCTTGCCCGACCCTCTCCACCCACTCTACCGACCCCTTCGTCATCCAGCGCCACTTGACAGCTCTACGTCTTCACCTCGACGACAGCTTTATGTTCTGGAAGCCTACCGATGCAGACCGATGGGCCGTTAGCCAATGCAACACGTCCATTCGGGGCGTGGGGAAGTGGTCCTTGTGGGTGGATACGGACGGCGTGAACGCGTCGACGTTCGAGGGATGGGCGAAAGCCTTCAAGGCCCATGTCCTTGATCGTGGATGGGAGTCAAACCTCCGCATTCGTTTCCGTGGCTTAAAATGCCTTTACTCCTCCCCGAGCGGAGTACAGACCTACGCGAAGCTACTCCTGGACTACCAAACGATCCTCCGTGACACTCGCGACCCCCTGACCGACTCGGAGGTCAAGCACCAGTTTCTCCATGGCCTCCAAGGCGACGACGCCCCCGTGGGAAACAAGGTCAGAAGGTACCTCGACAAGGCGGAGCTTGGTGTTGAGGATGTAACGTTGGCCAAGTTGGTCTCACAAGCGTCGGACGAGATGGCATCATGGGTCGAAGATCGTGCGGCCATGCAGAGTTACATGCGGGCAAGTCAACCCGCTGTCTCGGTGCGAACCTTTACCCCCAGCCCCATGCGCCCTTCCGCCCCTATCGCCAACGGTAGTCCCAGCAGTGCCCCTCTCACCGCCGAACAAGCTGCTTGGCTCAATCCCGACATCAGCCTGCCCCCTGGTGAAGGTGGTGTGCGAGCTCGAACCTTTCTCCAGCGCCGAGCGGCGTGTTTCGGCTGTCGCCAATACGGACACGTCCGAGCTGCCTGCCCGACCCATCCTTCCCGACCCCGCATCGCCGCCATCGGTCCTCCTTTCCCTGCTCCTGATTTGGTTTCGTTGGCGGGCCCTGCTCTGCAGGCTCCTGCTCGCGGACAAGAAGACGCCGACCCTGGTGTCAAGTCTTCTGGGTCAGTACCTCTCCTCATTGTCAATGCGCGTGTCCAGGCTGATGGGCTTTCCTATCAGGCTTTAATGGACACGGGCGCGGCGGTGAACGTCATCGACAAGGAGCTGGTTAGAGAATTGGGAATAGAGACTACGAGGATGTTGCCGGTAGTGACAAAAATGGCCGATGAATCGTTTGGACCCCGAATTTCAGAGAAAGTCTTCATAGACATCCACGTTGGTGCTACCGTCTACCCCGCTTCCCCATTTGTCGTCATGCCCTTGGGTCCATCTAACCGCTTGATCCTCGGTCTACCCTTCCACATTCAACATGCCTTGTTCGTTGGAGCTCGTGGCTTCGATCAAATATTGAGAGAAGGCGATGGGGAAAGATTTCTGCCAGGAAAAGACTATACGCGTATTAGTGAAGTGTCCTTGGAATTGGCTTCAGAGCTTGTTGCCAAACGCACAGCACTCACTGCTCAGATCCTCGCCGACTTTGCCGACATCCTCCCTCCTCAGTTGTCCGAGGTGTCGCAGTACCCAAAGCCAACCTCGCAGAATTCCCAAGTCCGACACCACATCAACGTGCTTCCGGACACAAAGCCAGTGGCTCGGCCGTATTTCCGAGTTCCCCTGGCATGGAGGGATGCGTTCAAAGAAGAGATCAGCAAACACGTCGACGCTGGTCGTTTGCGTACCTCGAGTTCCCCGTGGGCTGCCCCGGCATTCTTGATCCAGAAGGACAATGGCAAGTTCCGTTTCCTATGCGACTACCGTGGGTTGAACGCCGTCACCATCAAGGACAGCACCCCTGTGCCCTCGGTGGAGGACATCTTGCAGCGGGCGGCGCGTGGGAAAATTTTTGCGAAGTTGGATTTGACGGATGCGTTTTTTCAAACGTTGATGAATGAGCCAGATATCGAGAAGACGGCCATCGCGACGCCGTGGGGGCTGTATGAGTGGGTAGTGATGCCGCAGGGAGCTTGCAATTCGCCAGCGACGCAGCAGAGGAGATTGAATGAAGCGTTGCGCGGATTGCTGGGAGAATGCTGTGAGGCGTATGTCGATGACATCATAATTTGGGGAGACGACGAAACTGCGCTAGACGCGCGGATACGAGAAGTGCTCAGTGCGCTGAAACGCGCTGGGTTTGTTTGCTCTCCATCCAAATCACAGTTCTTCATCGGCGAAGCCTCCTTCCTAGGGCATACGATCTCCGCCAACCACATAGGCCCCGACCCGAAAAAGATTGAGACCCTCATGAACTGGCCCGCGCCTACTACTGTCAAACAGCTCCGCTCGTTCCTTGGGCTTCTCAACTACGTCCGAAAATTTACTCCACACATCGCCGCCCCTCTCTCCGTCCTCACCCAAAACATCCCTCCCAACAAAGCAGCCGAGAAAGCATATGACGCGTATAAGAAGCAGCTGGAGGCAGGAAAGGCAGTGGATGGGGTGGAGTTGCGATGGAAGTGGGATTGGACCGAGGCGGCGGAGAAAGCGTTTGCCGAGTGTAAGAGTCTCCTTGCTCAGATCACAGGACTGATCCCTCTCGACCACGACGCTGTCAAGCGTGGTGAACAAGAGATTTACCTTTACACCGACGCCAGCAACACTGGCATCGGGGCGTGGTTAGGCGCTGGGAAGCTCCCCGACGCTGTCGCTCCCGTTGCCTACTTCTCCCGTTCCCTCAACGACGCCGAGCGAAACTACCCTGTACACGACAAAGAAATGCTGGCCATCATCGAGGCGCTCGAAGAGTGGCGACCCCTCCTGCTTGGCGTTCCAGTCCACGTTATGACCGACCACGCCACCCTTCGCCATTTTTTCACCCAACCCAAACTCTCTGAACGACAGAAACGGTGGCTCCTTGTCCTCGCCGATTTCGACCTCGAAATCTTCTACATCCCTGGTGTTACAAATGACATCGCCGACGCCCTCTCCCGCATACCCCACCCCAAACTCTCGTCCCTCCGCCTCTCCTCTATCGGCTCTATCTTGGTACTGGGTCCGAATGAAGAGTTGATGGATCGTATCAGTGAGGGGTACGCGGAGGATACGGTTATGCAGACTTGGCCTTTGGAAGGGTCTTGCCCGCCGGGTATCCGTCAGGTGGAAGTACAAGGGCGGTCCGGGAAGGTGGATGTATGGATGGAAGGGGATCGCTTGTGCATCCCCGATCTTCAGGAGGTCAAGGAAGCGTGTTTGAAAGAGTGTCACGAGGCCATGGGGCATTTTGGTGTTGACAAGACGCTTGAATATCTTCGACGTAAGTACTTTTGGAAAGGAATGGCCGCTGACGTCGGAGAGTTTGTCCGCACTTGCCCTGCGTGTCAAACCTCCAAAGCTTCTACACAGAAAACGCCTGGGTTGCTACACCCCCTCCCTGTCCCACCCAACAAGTTCTCCGACATCGGCATCGACTTTGTCGGCCCCATGCCAGAATCCCACGGTCTCGATTTCCTTATCGTCATTACCGACCGACTCACCGGATGGGTTGTGTTGATTCCATCCGTCACGACTCTCACTTCGACCGCCTTTGCCCAATTATTTTTTGACAACTGGGTTTCCAAGTTTGGAGCCCCGACGACTATCGTATCAGATCGCGACAAGCTGTTCACGGCTGCCTATTGGCGCCGACTTAGTGAGTTGATGGGAACTAAGCTGACCATGTCCACAGCGTACCATCCACAGACCGACGGCATCTCAGAACGCTCCAACAAGACGGTGACCCAGATGCTGAGGGCGTGGACGGACGATCAAGGGCGAAATTGGAGCGACCGACTCCAACGCGTCGCGTATGCGATGAACAATGCGGTACGTCGCTCTACAAAGTACTCACCCTCGGAAGTAGTATTTGGCAAGCGTCTTACCCTCACGCCCCCTACGCTCGCGGCGCCAAAGTCGGATTATCCCAACTTCCACCCGACAAAAGAAGAATGGGCTCTCGCCGCTCGCGTTATGGAGTTACGAGAAGGTGAGGCCCGGGACAACTTGTTTATCTCCAAGCATCAGCAGATGGTTCAAGCAAACAAACATCGCCGATTAGAGCCGGTATACAAGGTTGGAGATAAGGTCTCGCTGAACACTGCAGATTTTCGACACGAATTCAAGACGAAGACTCATAAATCCGCTAAGCTCTATCCGCGATGGGTGGGCCCGTTCACTATTGTGGCAGCCTTCCCGGAGCAATCTCTTTATGATATAAGTATCCCGCTGACGTCTTCTCAGCAAACCACCCGCCGACATGCCTCCAAACTCAAGCCGTATCACGAATCCGATATTTATCATCAAGACATCCTGCCGCGCGTTATGGATCGCCCTCCTGCCCTGGCCCCACCTCATATAATTCAAGTCCTTGAAGAAAAGACCCTCAAGCCCCGCCCACCGCATCCCCCCGTCGAGAAGGTTCGAGTACGACTTGCCGGGGAAGGGGTTAAAGGAAAGTGGGTTAGCAAAGACGAAGCTGAAAATTATACAGGATGGCGGGCAGCATGGGAGGAGTTTATGGGTGATGATGAACTGTTGTTGGACATGTTGATGGTGGAAATGAGGGATGACTTGGTGGTTCTGGAAGATGATGATGCCCAATGGGTTGATTTATCGGACGACGTCGCCGAGTGAGCTGTATTATCTCAACATCCCATCTCCCTACTTCGAATTTTTTCTCGATCCCGGTATATTTGACTGATCACACTCACAGGATATCGACTCTCTTTCTCATCAAGCACTCGCCAACGGCATAAGGTTTTCCCACTGGGTTTTCCCTGCTACTTGTTCTATTTTCGACATAGGCATGTGCGAATTATCTCGGTCATTTCTGTTCACACCAGCGGGGTGGATGGATTCACCGGCACAAATGAACTTAGGCCATTGCCAGCTACCGCTCTACATAGGTACCCCAGTCGGATAGCGCTTTGCCGTGGTTTCATTTCGTTTTTTTTTCCTTCTTCATTTCGATTTTTTTTCTCCTTTTTTGTTCGAAGTCAGGTTTGTTTTTTTTCTCTTCTTTCCGTTTTTCCTGTTTCTCTGTTCCCGTCTGTTTCGTTTGTGTCCTGCTATTACTACCCCCAGGTCTTGTACCAGATGGGGGAGGGTGTAAGCAGTGGACTGCTTTCCACGACTTGGTCGTTTCGAGTCGCGTTTCGGCGATCGCCGCCTCTCGCGACTTAACCATTTCCATCCGCGTTTCGGTGTCCCGATCTCTCCTGTCCCGATCTCTCCTGTCCCGATCTCTCCTGTCCCGATCTCTCCTGTCCCGATCTCCCCTGTCCCGATCTCTCCTGTCCCGATCTCTCCTGTCCCGATCCGTCCCGTCCCCGCGTCATGCCACCTTCGGCCTTTCGGTGTTTGACTTGTGTGTTTCGTTGTGCGGCTGTCCAGGGCAGAGAAAGCAGGCGCGTGGAAAGATGCTGGATCTTCATCCATTCTTCTTTTCCACCTTTGCCTTCTTCTCTGTCCCTGTGCGTATCGTTCTCTCGTTCTGTGTCCTTCATGACTGATTCCTGGCCAGCGTCCCCTTCGTCTTCTTTGGTTCTTTGAGCATAGATATTGACGGACTCTGTCCAGGTGAGCTTTGCCCTTATCTCGTCTTTTCCATTCTTCTTTTCCACCTTTGCCTTCTTCTCTGTCCCTCGTCCCCTTCGTCTTCTTTGGTTCTTTGAGCATAGATATTGACGG